>CM043113.1:50851085-51288585 GCA_023701765.1 Hylyphantes graminicola
ACAAAATATTCATTATGCCTTCCTTAAGGGACTCCTTCTAGTATTGGATCGCACATTGATCGCTTATTTATCCATTATTTTCAAAGTTAAGAAAAATTTGATAAGTTCCCTCGCTTTGGAATAGACTGCAGTCGGCCGTTGTTTTATAATATATAATTGAATATTTTTGTTTGCTTAATCTCTCAGTTCAAGATTCGAAGGGATAATGTCTACCTGCCTAGGCATAACCTCAAATATGCTTATGAATAATAAACATGGATGCTTTTTTAAAAATATTTTTTTTAAGAAACTAACAACATCTTTACAAGAAAAAAAATATTTTACCAAAAAACGTGAATTACTTGAGCAAGTGTTTGATCCAGCACACAATTCCCATTTAAAAAATAGAATTAAAAACATCCCATTCTTACCATATGTTTTAAACATTGCATTTTTGGTTCTTTATACTTTTAATGCCACTAAACTCTTTTTCTGATAGGAAGGCAAGGGTTTTACAAAAAACAAAAAGATTTTCGGACCTTAAAGAATATATTTCTAAGGAATTTTAGAGTTTTCCACTCTCCCCTCACCCACTAGCTACTCGAGTCACATATATAAGCCCCAGCGATGTACTTTTGGATTCTCCATCTGCGGGATTTGGGACAAAGGTTCAGCCCTTAAACTCCTAAGTTTTCGAGGTATTTCGGTCCTAGTTTTACTTTGAGGGGTTTTTTTTTTTGTATATTCTTGACCTTCTCTAGGACCAACTGAAGAATGGTGGACAAATTCTTTTAAACGAAACAAAATAGCAGAGTGTCCAAAAATCTAATATTACTTACTTTTTCATGTAAGAGAAGTCCAGTATTGTAAAGTTTATAAGATGTATAAAGCAAAAAGATTTTAAAAACATTTATAATAGTTTGCATACATGTCATGTGAATCCTCTTTTTAATGTTTTGCTTATTGTTAAAAACATATAGTGACTAATATGCATTTTTATTACACATACTGGGGTTGTTAAATTGCTATTAAACCGTAATTGGTAAAACTGACGTAGTAAACATGCATTCAGTTAACACAAAATATTGGCATATTTTTTTTAAAAATTACATTCCTCACATAATTTCCACAATTATAATGGTTAACATGCATTTAATATAATACTTTCTCCAATGTTTGCTCACCAAAATCAGAACATAGTATAAAAAAAATGCTAACTAATAAATAGTTTTAAATTACTTATCATACTGGGATACGGTTAAAAGGGGGTGGCAACGTCACTTATAAGGACTGACGTATAAAACAGGGAATCAGATAAGTTGAAAAATAAGCACATTTATAAATTTCTTTCAAAAATTACAAATCGACCTAACTTTACACAATAATCCACTTTTTCCACAACCGTACTCATAAAACAATTTCGAAACACTTAAAATATTATGTAAAAATAAATATCTTATCGACATGGGTAGCCTTTTTTTAAAAAAAATTACCAAGCTTTCAGCTACTAGAAACACATGTAAACCCCACTTACACAGAACACATATTTAATTGATCCCAACATTTCCCTGAACGAGGATTCATGTCGAGCTCGTCACCAGTAGTAGAACATAAATACAGCACTATTCGCATAATCTAAAAAAAATAAATATACTCGGTTTAAATAATTTAAAAGTTTCAATGGGGTTATTGTTTTCAAACTTCGCTTCCTTGGTGCTTGAGTTTTTGGTAAAAAATTGTTAAAAAGGTAATATTGAAAAAAAAAACTTTGCGTGAGACACTTTATTTGAAACTAGACCTATCTACTTTTATTTTCAATTATACTGCTAAAAGATCTGTACCATTTAGTGCTTAGCGTTTTACATTGCTTTATAAATATTTTTTTATGTTTCATGATGCCAGGTTTCAAAAAGCTAATGCTCTTTTGTTATTGGTACATTTTATGGAGATTGCATGTAACGCAAATATCTCATTAATAATTAAAACATGTTTTTATGTTGAAAATATATTATCAATATGAAATGCAATTAATTGTTTGACAACTAATAATTAACTTATTAATGGGTTTACTGATTGATGGAAATAGAATTGTACATCAATGTATGTTAAAGCATAATATAAAACCTACATGTAATTAATGTTAATATATCTCGACTATAATATAACACGATGGGTTGCACATTTTCAGGTCTTTAAAGATTGATAGAAAAAGGGCCCTAAATATAAGTTAAAGATCAACACAAATCTTTGCTTTAAAGGTATTAGGGAAGATTGTTTCTCCATCAG
The DNA here is from genome assembly GCA_023701765.1 of Hylyphantes graminicola. NCBI lineage: Eukaryota > Metazoa > Arthropoda > Arachnida > Araneae > Linyphiidae > Hylyphantes > Hylyphantes graminicola. Next base: position 50,853,351 of record CM043113.1, read on the forward strand.
AATAAATAAATGATTATTATTTAAATTCTTTTATACCTAGTTTTAGAACCATTAGCACACATAATATAGTATTTATCTGAACTTTTTTTCATTGTTATTTTATTGTAGTGAAACAAATGCTTAATTGTTATATTTGAAAATCTTTAACAAAAATAGTTTCGCTTTCATTTTTACCATGAAAGCATCACATTAAAAATGTATTTTTTTATATATTTGTCATAGTTTCGGAATTAAGTGTACTTATTTTGTTTGTACAAAAATATTTTTATGTTTCTCCATTTAACAAATAGCAACTCATTTAACTCAAATTAACCTTTTCACTGCAACGGGTTCCGCTTTGGAATGCTGAGTAAATTAATGACAAATTTTAACTGAAATTTTTTTTCCCTATTTTCAGGAACAAGCACTGTTATTAATCGCCACTTTTTTTTCAATCCAAAGTGAATCATTAATCTAATTTCACATACTAACAGCATATAAAAACAGAGCTCTAAACAAAAGAATAAAGATTGATAATGTGACAAATAAACAAATGGAATCCATTTATATAAAGAGAAACTAGCTGACCTATACAATCAGCATAATTTTGGAATGTAACATCTAAACTACACTCAGTTCTGGTATTGAACTAAACCGAACAAGCCAAAAATCTAATGATCAAGTTTTAGAATGTTAAGTAGAGGACAATTTTATTAGTTATTTAATTTTTTATTTTCTATTCGATCTCATTTTTTGGCGAAGTCATTTTTTAGGATAAGTGTCGTAGGAAAATTCATTATAGTTAACTATTTGTTCGGTGTGAACTGTTATAAGTCTTCCATGTAATCATTTTGTAAGCAATAATTACAGTTTCGCTTTTTTTTTAAAGTGGAAGTGAGGAAAGCGAAAGAATGATAACCCCGATTTTAAAACAAATCAAAAATATCTTTATACTTAAGATTTTATTTAACAAAACTCTTTTATAGAGACGTTTGTGGTATTGTTGATAACACAATTGTTTTAAATGTTTAACTCGGCTTCAAATGACCTCCCTCATTTGGCATAAACACTGACAAAATAGAGTATTTCAAGGCACCAAAATGCATCAATATTCAAAAGCTGAGAGGAAGTGTTGTCGGCGGAGTAGGATATATAGGTCGGTAGTACAATTTCGGAGCAGAATACCAGAAAATTTCTAATATTTTTACCTCGCACCAGTCGTTTGTTTCTTTAGAAATACCGATCAATTTTTTTAAAGCAAAATAAGTGGAGTGAAAAGTTACGGATATTTTTCTAAGTCTCTATATAATATAAAATTGTAATTGTCGTACGCTTGAAACCCATGTGACTTACGCGGCTTCAGCCAATCAGAAACGTCAGAAACGCTGAAAGTAAGTGTGGTGGTGTGCTTGTTTTGTGCCTGGGCTGCTTCTGGTTGCGTCTCGTGGCTTTGGTAGAGATCGTTGTTTAGCGCTAGAGCTACGTGATGCCCTGGAGCAGTCCCACGGAAACTAGCTTATTTTTCAACCGTTGGCATCGGTCTTGAGTTTCCGACCATGGATCGTAAAAACCATAGAGTTAGGAAAGAGAATAGAGTGGTCCATGTTTATGTGTGCAGTAACGAACAAAAGAAGCAGGCTAGAGCGGTGCATCTTGGGATACTCAGTGGCAGTTTCCATAGTTTCGGCTACTATGTTATGCGCAGTAACTGAAAAAGCTGCTAAAGTGGTGCATCTTGGGATACCTCAGCGACGGTTTGTTATGAGCAGTAGCTCGAAAATTCAGACAGCCCTGCTTCCATAAATATGAACTGATAGACTCAGAGACATTAAATAGAACGGACTGAAATCGTTTTTTTTTTTTTTAAACTGGTGTTTTGGCTCCGGTTTTAACAGAAAAAACCGGTTTTTAATGAGGCCGGGCTGAACCGGAAATTGTTTTTTTTTAAGGAAAAACAACCCTTGCAAATTAGCATTATGTCTCAAACATCACAAATCGCCAAGAGGCGAAAGGATGCTACATATGGCAACTTAACGCTACCGTTTCGCTACGAACTATTTCAAATTGTCGCCAGACCTGAATATCAGCTGGCCAGCCGAAGTGATGACTTGCATCTATTTCCAAGTCACGTGGGTTTCTACCAATCACAGCCGCTTGGTGTTTTTTTAATGTTTTTGCAGACGATTGTTTGCTCATAGTTCTTTTTTTTCTCTTCTGGTTTTTATAGTAAATATTTAATTATATTCTTTTAATCTATGTGCATGTTAACATTCGTGAATGTTATACTCTTAATTCAGTAACGTTTTGTGCAATATTCCAAATGCTCCTAATTGTAAATAGAGGTATAAAAAAGGATTTGTCATAACTTCACAGGTAAAATTAGTTCTGCATACTTTTAGTAAAATTGTGTTCTTTATAAACTATACTTTCTATCGAGGGAATTTATTCTAAAAGCTTTTTTATACTGAAGAATAATATTCATGATTAAGTCAACGTTGTTAGAATTCTAATTAATCTTTTGGGCCAAGTCAATTAAATTAATGGTCTGAAAATTGACAGCGTAGAAGTAGAATATTTTTGGTACAATTTGGTAAAAAATAACCTGTTTTTGCAATTGTAGTTTTTGAGTTCTTTACATCTAAAAAGTTGAACGTTCATTGAATTTGGAATATATTGATGCGTTTTAGAAAGCTGGTTTATTCCATTTGAAATAAAGGAAAAAGCAATATTTCAAAAAGACATAGTTGAATTTATTTTTTTAAATCGGACCTTTAGAACGAAAGTTATAAAGACGGCTGAAAATATTCACCATGTCAATCATCAACTTATATTACAGCAACACTCTACAAAAACCTACTTAATGTTCTTTTAAATTAATTTTTAATAAAGAGTCCACGTAATTCAATTGTTCAAGTAATCTTAAATAGGCGTACAATAGCAAAGGAATAATCTGATATCCAGGGCCGGCTTAGGGGCCCAGGGCTCGAGCAAAATTGGGGCCCCAAAACATACATCGATAAAATATTTACGTGTATTTTCTTATCTTACACTGTTCAAAAATATAGCCGAAGTAATTAGATTGGAAAGCATGCTTAATCCCCCCCCACCCAAAAAATTATTCTTATTATTATAATTATTATCTTTTGTGAATAAACCAATTCAGAGTTTAAGCACAATTTCGCAGTAAACTTTTGTTCTTGAATAAATATATTTTTTGTTTAATCCAGATTAAAAAATGTGGGGAAGTTGTATTCATCATAAATGATAAATGTCCATGCAGAAAAATTGAGGGCCCCCTTTAAGGAGGCCCTGGGCACGTGCCCCATTTGCCCTGCCAGAAATCAGGTCCTGCTAATATCTATTAAAAATATCTAAAAAAACTAGCGATTCATCCTCATCACCTTTCCAAGCGTCTTTATCATACTATTAGATTGTCGGCCTCATGTGTTCAGGTCGTTGTGGAAACACTCGCCAAAAGGTAAACTCGCCATACATGCGAGTCAAGCGCGACACAGTCATGTGACTGTGTAAGTAAGATTATGAGGACACTTTAGGTTTGCAATGCGCTGTCCACTCCATTCAATGTCTCTGGATAGACTTCTCTGCTCCTAACTCTTTGGTAAAAACAGCCGAAGCCGATGTATCTACCCTTTTTCGTATTTCGCGCTCTCCAAGCTGGTAGGGTCCTTTTAACTAAAATATCTTCCTGATTGTTCTAAATTATTTTTTGCATTAGGAAATAAAAATATTGAATTAGTAAACAGTGAATAAATCACCAATTCAGTTCTTCAAATGTTTTTGGGGAAGATTAAACGCACTGAGCCAAAGGTGGTAACTAAATAAGCTTAAGAGTTTGACGTCATCGCATCGACCAATCAAATCTTTTTTCACTGAGGATGAATAATTTATGTTTAATGAGCAGGAAGCATGCTTTATTCAACGATGCAGATTGTATAGAAGAGCATTCCTGCATTGGCAGTACCCACTTATTAGTCTTGTATGTTTGCGGAGCAAACAAAGATGAATTGCGTAGCAATTCTAGGGGGTTGGCGAGCGGTAGCGAGCAGGGGGCGAAGCCCTCTACCGGCCGCAAACAGGAAATGGAATTGCGCAGCAATTCCGGGGGTTGGCGAGCGATAGCGAGCAGGGGGCGGAGCCCCCTAGTATTATATAAAAGAAAAACGTTAGTTTAGGGTTTAGTAATATGGATAATAAAAATATATATTTTTTTTATCATTTGTCAAGGAAACCCTAAAAGATAATGATTTTTTTTTCTTGTTTATAAGCATCGTGTATTAAAACTAATATGTGTTTGTGTGAACGTGAAATAATTTACATTATTAGTGAAACCAGCTAAGACTTATTTTAGGTTTATGGTTTGGCCCAATTTTATTTGCATCCAGACTTAAGTTTCTCAGATTGGCATTTCAATATGGCATAAAATGCATTGCGTAGGTCAAACTAAATCTATATCTTTCGTTTCATTGTTATCAATCAATTATTTCACGAACAATTCTTCACATCATCCCCAAAAAATTTTCAAAACATATATTTATATCTTTGAAAAAACTGCAGATTCTCTGTGATTTTCTTTCAGAAAACCTAAGAACTGAAAGAATTTTTCGATAGAACATTAAGAGATATTATATAGTGAAGTCAGAGTTGAGCTGTCGCATCTTAAGTAAAGAAAGATCCAAGGCTCTGTTCTGACATTGATAAATGCTCCTTTTTCACTTCGATGAGAGGCATCATTACTAAAAATATTTTACGCATATTTTTGCCTTTGAACCTAAAAAACACATATTTTTTGCATAAAGCATAACAGAAAATAGCTTTTAAATGATATATATAGTGGAGAATCAATATGCACTTTCTGGTTTAATGATAAAGAAGTTTTATAGCAACATCAAAGTGGGTAAATACATTTTCATGCGGTAATTTGGGTTTTTTTTGTTTCTTTTTAAATATTGAGACAATATGATGTGTTGAAAAGTTTTTGATTGGTTTCATAATTAAAAAACCACGCCGGTTACGATCTTTCACCCACGCAGACGCAGTGAGAGAAATGTCATCTAGAGAATGTCACTGCGTCTGCGATAGTACAAAATCCTAACCGGTTGGGGCTGGGGAGCCCATTCGGTTAAGCACTCGCTAAGCATGCGGAAGGTCCCAGGTTCGGATCCGGGCATCGCCAAAATAGCTGCCGACCTATAAACGGCCCGTGCAGCCAAAATGTCCGACGAATAATACCCCGTGTAAGGGAGTGCACGTTAAAATATCCTTCAAAGTCCTAACGCTGCGTACGATGTCGCCCTTAACGGTTGCGTTGGGTGCCTATTCAGGTGTGGCTCGTCATCTGACTGTGGTTCTAAAATCCGACGCCCGTCGCCAATAGCCCTCGTGTAGCTCTAGTGCGACGATAATTCAAACCAAACCAAACCTAACCGGTGGGGTTTTTTTATAATGAGACCAATCACCGAGCTTTACGAACAAACCTTGTATTTATACAAGTGTAAGAACAACAACACATTTATTTTTATAAATACTACGGCTTCAAAATCGAAGCCATAAAGTCTATCTATCCATCTTGTTACTTTTTCCTTGCACTTTAATTTATTTATGCAATTGCCTAACTCTAAAAAATGCACATGAGAAAAAATATAATCAAGAAACACTTTGACTAATTGGCTTTCGGATAAATATTCGCGAAAATAATTAATTATAGCTGCACTCTCAGAAAAATCCTTCTTTATACACTAAACTTTCCGTCTTTTTTCACAGTAATTTTCCGTTTTATAAAAAACAGAATATTTCCGTTTTCTTTGAATCGCGCATGCGCATCGCGATATTATTGGTGGTGGGCAGAAGAGGCCGCCATTAATTTCTAACGACATCACGACTTTTTGCAGCAGTAACTCCTGTAATAATATTTTGAAGAGATGTGTCACAATAGCCGAGTGGTTAAAGCATCCGCCTCAGGATTCAGCCTTCTCAGAAGTGCGGGGGTTCGAATCACACCTACTGCCAGTCATCCTAAAAATCGGATATCTGTACTAGGAAGTTTAGGGCCCGAGAGCACTGGGACAGACATGCTCGTAAAATCTGTGGAGTCCAAAGTCGCGACGGCGTCAGCGTACGATGTCGCTCGAAGTTCGATATTTCTTCAAAATACATAAATTTTTCGTTTTTTAACGGAAAATAAACACAACGGATCTATCCTAAAGAACGGAATACTTTCTTCTTTTAAGGGGTCACAGGAGTCTTAAAAATGTGCAAAGAAGGAACTACAAAACATAGTTTGATCTTTCATGTCATTTTTGAACTACTCAATGTATAAGTATAATTTTTTATATGTAATTCTACAAGATTTATTTGTTATAAAACAAGTTTTAAAATGTATGAAACTTTAGCCCAAACTAAAATAAATGATATTGAACATGAAGCTATTTGAACACATTGTGATTAGGCTTGCGCGGCAAATTTTGAGGTCAAAATTGAAAAAATGACTGAGAAAATGACTTTATATTGTACAAATATGTGCAAACAAAGACTTATACCTAAATTCTCAGCTCAATTTTAATTAGAAATTATTTTTAAAAAAATTTAAAATCAAAATTTTTAAATTTTTATTAATTCTTTTAGAAAAAAAGTTCTTAAAGTAATTACTAATTCAAATTGAGCTGAGAATTTAGGTATAAGTCTTTGTTTGTACATATTTGTGCAATATAAAGTCATTTTCTTGGTCATTTTTTCAATTTTGACCTCACAGTTTGCCGCGCAAGCCTAATCACAATGTGTTCAAATAGCTTCATGTTTAATATCATTTATTTTAGTTTTGGCTAAAGTTTCATACATTTTAAAACTTGTTTTATAATAAATAAATCTTGTAGAATGAAATACAAAAAAATCATATTTATACATTGAGTAGTTAAAAAATGACATGAAAGATCAAACTATGTTTTGTAGTACCTTCTTTGCACATTTTTAAGACTCCTGTGACCCCTTAACGGACCAAAGTGTTCCTTCAATTCACGGAAACATTCCGGTAGCAGTGCTGCACAGACTTTTTCCGTGAATTAAAGGAAATTTTTTTGAGAGTGTGTGGTAAATATTGTAAACCAGAAAACTGCTAATAGTGGGAAAAATAACGATTTAGAAAATATGTCCCGATTTTTTTCTCAAATACATGCAATTCTCGGAGTTGAAAACACATTTTCGAATTAATCTTCGATCCAGTAATACATCGCTAAATTCGTATGCAAAAGACAGACACATTTTAAGCTATGTGAATAAATAATACTGACGGCTATCAATCTGCTAGAAATCTATTAGATGTCAACTTCATTTATTGATTGGGTTATCTAACCGGGTTTTATGTGTGACAAAAAAAATATGTTATATTAAAGGGAAAAACTGCTAAATATGCATAATATGACATTAAAAAAATACTAACTTAGACCTTTTCTTTAAAATAATTAAGTAATAATCCAGTCCAAACTCATCGAAATGATATTATCATGTTTATTATTATATTTAATGAATTAAGAGTTTTTATACTAAAAAGTTCTAAGGGAGTAAAAGAGCACATTTTTCAGCAATTTCAATTTTAAAAATAAAGTTAATAATACTTTATTTCTAAATTTTAAAAAATACCTTACCTTTTATAATATTTTTTATTGTGTTTATTTCAAAATACTAATTTTTATACTATTTTCCTATTAATTTATCAATAAAAATTCCAAAGATAGACCGCTTGCAACAGCAAAAATGACTATTAAAACTTCATTACAACTTTCCAATAATGTTATCATTTTTGTTAATTATCAACGAAAATAAATCAAATACTAATTACTAAGGAGCATCATATATCCAATCAATCGTTCATAAGGCTTTCTTCTTTTTTTAAATAAAAAATTGACGAACGAAACTTAAAATCAGCTTCTGGCAGTCAATTATTAATTTTAAATAATTCTATGAAAACAAATGAAACTGGAAATTAGTTAAATGAAAACAGAATGGTTACAATCTTTAAATTTACTGAAAAGAACGTTTTTTAAGGGTAGGCAAATACCCAAAATTTCCCAAAATTCTAAAATGTTTACTATTGCTTTAATCTTTTCCAAATTTGGCATAGTGATTTCAAATATAATGAATAATACTATTTAGGCTTTTGTTTTTATTTAAATATAATTTATTTATTTTAAACGGTGTTTTTCTACTAAAAAAAAGAGGTTTACGCTAACAAGTCTACCACATTGAATTTTCATCCTATAAACATTTATTATGTGTTAAATTCTTTGTTTTGAACTGATACATACAATGACCCTCTAGAGTTACATACAAATTACAAGAAAAAATGTTATTAAGGAAAATGTTATAAATTAACCACAAAAAAAGGATTTTTTTCGATTAACTTACACTTGGACATTTAAAAAAAAAAACTTGTATACTTGCACCAGGTGTTAGAGGTTCATGGCACAGATATATATTGAAATAGCATCTGTGAAAAATTTCAGGTAAATTAATGTAAAAGTTTTTATGCTAGAAGTGTTGGCGTAAAGCCCTTTTTTTAGTTGAAAAACACCGTTTAAAATCAATCAATTGTATTTAAATAAAAAAAATTGCCCAAAAAGCATTGTTCATTATACAATTTGAAATCACTATGACAAATTTGGAAAAGATTAAAGTAATCGTAAAAATTTTAGAATTTGGGTATTCGCCTACCTTAATCTAAGCTGATCAACCTGGCTTTCAAATGAAATGCAGTTATACAAAATGCTAACACAACCAACAATGACCCAATTCCAAGAAAAACCAAGCTAACACAAAACCATGCTAACACAACCACCAATGACCCAATTCCAAGAAAATTTTTAACAACCGCTTTAATATTTTGGGAAATAAAAATTGCAATGCAAATAATTCAATATAAGTCAGTTGAAGTTTTCTTTAATCTAAAATTTTAGAGTTTAGGAGGTTTTGATGTAACTGAATATTAGGGTAGTTCGAAAAAATAAATTTTCGAGTATCAACTTCAAATAGGGCTCAAACATTGGGTATCGTCATGCTTATTAATGAAAATATATTTTTTTAAAGTTCTAATTTCATAAATATATTAGGCCTCGTGGATTTGAAGTTTCGAAAAAAGGTAAAAAACGACTAATTTCGAAATATCAGCCAACATTTGTATATAAATTATTTAACTTCTAAACCGCATTTTTATGTGTAAAATACTTCAGTTATTGCGAAAAAAATTTTCAAACGTATTCGCTTGTAATTTTAAGTCTCAAAATAGATTGAAAATGTGCCCTTTTGAAGACATTTTGAGATTATCTTTGTTCCCTAAACCTAAACTACATTGCAGTCAACACCATAAAAAAACTGTACTACATTAAAATAAAAGATTTACAAAATATGAAGTCGATTTTAGCAGTAAATAGGCTTTATATTCATAGAAGGTCGGGATCGTCGATTGGTGCGGGGCTCGTTACCCCTTATTATGATAGCTCCAAATAACAGTGGAAAAGCATTAAAATCAATTGATGAAATCAGTGTAAATTTTTCTTTCGAACTACCCTATTGAATATATCAATTCTGAAATTCATAAATGAATGCTTATCTAATATATATTTTTTTAACATACCACAGCTTCTGCTGATGATAAGAGCAAAGGGTCTGATAGTCTTAAATTTTCTGCACGTGATTGATTGCACTTTTTAAAATATATAAATGTGAATGACTTAAGAAATAAGACTCAAATATTTTAATAGTATTTCAATAGTTTAAAAAAACATATGGGTTTCAATACTTTTGAAGGCAAAAAAAAACAGATTAATTATTTTCGTAGATTATAATGATTAAAACTTTTTTGTGAAACCTCAAATAGAGGGTTAAACTTATCTATATAAAATTAAATAGTTAGGAAATTTTAGTTAAGCTTTTCTAAAATATTGGTAGTGTATTTTTTTAAGGAAGCAGCTTTAAATTAATTCTGGATAAATAATTATAATTGTTTTGAAATTTATATTTTTATTAAACTCTAAAATTATTTTTTTTAAAAATACTTATCGTTATAGTCATTTATATTTCTAGAATATATTTTGTTGGAATGAAATACTGTTACATTCAAAATTTATTTTGTTATTTAATATGTTTCCTAATTTTCTGGTAGAGTAGTTTTATTTTTATTGTAAACTGCTACAATTTAACTAGCATTTAGGAGATAACTTCAACAATAATGAAAAAATTACCTACGCCTACAAAAATTGCACATGTGTAATTAAAACCCAAAATAATAGCAATATTTAACATAATTAATAAAATAACATTACTTAAACTAACTAAATTATACCAAACAAGCAATAGAGTCTAGTAATAGAGAAAAAACCGTAATAAACTTCAGTTGAAGAAATTAATAAATAAGACCTCAAGTAAAATGTCTGTGTTTCCAAACGTTATAGAATAATTTCCATCTTTTTAACACTGTCGTTGAATCACTTATAACAAAACATGCTTTTGTGACAGGATTGTGTGCATAGTGGAACCTAGGAGGATGGAAAGAACAGGAGTAGTCATGTGGCCTTCGGCGTGAAGCGAAAAAGCTTTCCCCTCCCTCTTGGGAGAAAGGGACCTTTATCTACCCCACTTTTACATGGTGTTCTATGGGAGAATTTGCGATTTTTCATTTTAAATGAAAAAAATGTGATCACATTATGGAAAACGAATACACATATGTATATTTCTAATAAGCTCAGTTGATATACACGTATTATTTAAAATACAATAACAAATAAACACCCAAAACTAGGCGATATTAATATTGGTTCTTCTGAAAATCTGAAAATTATTTTGTTATAACTTGATTTTTTTAAAAATCTTTTATTAAATTTTAAAAATCTACTGTTCATCATTAAATGTTTAATATTTTTGATAAAAGAGATTTTTTTAACGAATATATATTAAAACTTTTATTTAAGTTGCATATGAAATGCGAAATAAAGTAATTTTATTATTATATTTTAATCGTATAACTTGCGTATATTCTTTTTATTAAACAATTTTAATTAATGATAGCCAGTAAATGCTTAAAACTGATGTGATTACTATTTTTAATGTATACGTGTTAGTTTTAATGAAGTCAATATATTAAGTATTTTTTTTACCAATTTACAATTAATTACTGTGATACTTATGCTACCAAACCACTAATACTTGTAACATAGCTAATAAAAATATAAGGTATATACAAAACAATAATTTATTTATGTTCCTGTTAATTAGTGTATATATGTAAAATCTATTCATTGAATCGATTTTGAGTACTTCAATTATATACATTCCGTTAAATTTTTTATATTGTAAAAGTTAAAAGTCCCCAATAAGAATCCCCTCTTGGAATCAAGTAAATAATTTAAACTATTATAGATCCAGTATAGATTTAAAATCGAATGAATATTTTTTGAATATAACTTCAATTGTAAAGATTGTATCATAGAATATTATTTAAAAAAGAAAGAAATCTTTATTAGTGGATTTTCTATTTTATTCATAAAAATAGTGACAAACATAACATAAAAACCTGCTAATTAACTCCATTTAAGCAACTTTAATTGTAAAAATTCCATTTAATATATTTTTGATTTAAAAAAATATTAGTTGATTTTTTTTTATTTTATTCATAAAAATAGCTACAAGTTGATTTAGTAGCATAAGTATCGCAGTAATTATTTCAAATTAGTAAAAAAAATACTTAATCTATTAGCTTTTTTAAAATAACAAGTAGACACCAAAAAAGTAATCAAATCAGTTTTAAGCATATATTGGTTATCATTAATTAAAATTGTTTAATAAAAAGAAGATACGTAAGTTATACGAATAAAATATAATAATAAGATTACTTTATTTCGCATTTCATATGCAACTTAAATAAAAGTTCTGTTATATATTCGTTAAACAATCTGTTCGATCAAAAATAATAATTTTTAATGACGAACAGCAGATTTTTAAGATTTAATAAAAGATTTTTAAAAAAATCCAAGTTATAATTAAATAATTTTAAGATTTCCAGAGGAACCAATATTAATATCGCCAAGTTTTGGGTGTTTATTTGTAATTGTATTTTAAATAATACATATATATCTACTGAGCATATTAGAAATATACATATGTGTATTCGTTTTTCATTATGTGATAACATTTTTTTTCATTTAAAACGAAAAATCGTAAATTCTCCCATAGAACCCCATGTTAACTAGGGGTAGATATTGATAACAGCCTTCCCCCGGTTCCCCTCCACCTCTGGCTTCACTCAGTTCCCGTACGTTTCAATCCGCGTGACTACTCCTGTTCTTTCCATCCTCCTAGAGTGGAACAAAAGATTTCGTAGTTTAAACAGAGTTTAAGAAAATTAAAGGGTTTACTTTTTACTACAGGTTGAGTACACTACTTGAAAATGAAAGTGTTAAATCCCTTACCATTGCTACTAGATTCAGTTCTGAAACAGGAAGATTTTATGAGAATTAACTGTTTAAAACAAAGGAGCTTAAAATAATGTACTCTTTTACTAATTACTTTTATTTTTGGCTAATACATTTTAATATATTGACGTAGGTACATACACAAACCACAATGTATTTTCAGATGTACTGTACATGTGAATTGTATTATTAATTAAGTTTCAAAACAACTGTTTTAATTAATTACCTTGTACACAGCTTTTTACGCCATTTTAATTGCATAGTGATTTTGCTACTTTTCTAATTTCAGCATTTTATTAGAAGAGATATCAAAGGCAGATCTTTAAGATTTGACTTCGAGACAATTATTTCACACTTTTCAGTGTTTTCACTTATTAAATTTCTTATTTTTTAACACGTCAAAGAATCATTCAAAAATTCTAAAACTTTATAATTTAGTTTGATGTAGAGTAATGGTGTCAATATAGATATTTGTTTAAAAAAATATTCCTAAATGTTTTGTGTGTGTGGCTTTTTAATATTACTTTTAAACTAAAAAGTTTAAAATTTCCCTTCCGAAGTGCCCATGCTAACTCCATGAAAATGCATGAAAATGGTTTCATAAAAATGCAACAAGAGTAACAGTTTTACATGCGACACAATTATAAAAGATATTTTTTAAAAAAAATAAGTAAGAGATATAATAATGTACAATATAATCTAAACCAGTTATATATTTCTAAAATAGATTTGAAAAGTATGATCTTTTTTTCTGTAACTAAACTATTGTCTTCTAAAAAGAAATTCAATAAAATATTAAAAAAAACAATATTAAAATGAAAACCCACCCAACCAAACATTCTAACTGTACCACCACACTCTAACTGTACATTTATACTCAATTACAATACCACTATCTTTAACTTCCAACCAAACACTCTTACACCTGTACTTTTCCTTTGCCTCCAATCCCTCCCAAAACCTAGGGTATCTTACTGGTGTCGTTCAGAAACACTGATGCTTGAAGCATCTGTCAATGGCAAAAGACTCTTATAGAAAGAGTTGAAGCTCGCGTCTGGAAAAGGAAAAAGAACTACTTTTGACACTCGTGATAAATTGTAGGGAAAGTGCTACGAACTGTGGACCTTTGATGTCTATTACTGTTCATTTGTTCTTGTGTCCTGTTGTGTTTAACTAGAAGACTCCCTTTGGCGCCTAATAGATGATTAAAACTCAATGTCGAAGATATCATGAAAAGTGTAGAAGATGTTTAGTGAAGTTTTGTTTTTAAAGAGTTCCTTTAAATTTGGATAGGAATGGTGAGGTTGATGTACCTTTTAAGGACAATTTAAAGTCTGTCTTCTTTAGATTTGTTGAATGCACTAGACTAAAATTTATTAAAATAAAAAAATACAACATTGGATGTTATCCGGCATTACACATATGATACATAAAGATAATGAGGTTGATAAAAAAAATAACGTTCTCATAAAAAATAAAGTTGATAAACCTATTAAGGACTATTTACAGTCTATCTGCATTCACTAGACATATTAGGTCCAGTAGAATAAAATGTATTAAAACTTCAATGCATTAATATGTAAATTAGACAGTGCACCTTTTTATCCATTTATATTTATTTCATCACGCCTCTTCAGGAAAAAGTTTAACTTTGCAGTTAGATATTGAGGCTAGGTTATATATTCAGGTCTATGTTACAACTCTTAACTAAGTGGCAAAAAATTGCCTGATCAACAAATTAAGGTTCAAGATATTTCGTAATAAAAGGCACAATTTAAAAAGAACCCGATTGCTTAATTTCATATTAGTACTTTAATTCTAAGTTCCATGCTAGAGGGCACCACAGCAGCATATGACAAATGACATCGATTGCGCTCTATAGAAATGAGGAGTGTAGGCTTTTTAACCCATTACCCCGCTCGCCAGAAGATACAGTCCCAAGAACACAAAGAAGGACGCCACAAACACATAGACAAATAACAATATTTATTGACAAACACAAACATCCATGCCATGACCGGGATTCGAACCCGAGCCCAGCAGCTCCAAAGGCTAGCACTCTGGCCATTGCGCCGGTAGGCCGGCACCACAGCAGCATAATTTCTATGTGATTTAACCATTTCAAATAGTTGTTTTTTCCATGATGTAATAAAGTTATTCCTTGTCAGCTAGAGAATTACAGTCCACAAGAGTGTTTTGTATCTATTCAACTCACTCAATTATACGTTAACAACCATATTCGCAACAGCGACCAATTCAACCCAACAACTAACATAAAAAAATATAATTAATTATCGATAGGTATCGAAATGTTTCAAATTGCATTAATGTTTTTTTTTTGTTTTTTTTTTTCAAAATTTTATGTACTGAACGATGTTGAACAAACATACTAAAAATATATTTTTTTAAATAGTATCTTCTCTGTCAGCAAAATAAAAAATTACTAATTTTTATACATCAGTGCATTTATAAGACAACAAATAATTTTTACCCACAATAAAATATGAACTAATACAAAAAAAAGTCAATGTTTATTTAAATATTTTTATCAAAAATAAATTCAGAGACTGTGCTTAAACAAACACAGCTAATGACGCTGATAAATTTAATATCCATAAAATCAATTGAAAATGCACCTATCTTTTACCCTCTTTTAAATTTGAAAGGATTGCCCAATGCAGTAACGAAAGACAAAGACCTTTTGCTAGATTGCTTCTTGAAAAGGGATTCCTTACACATTACACAATACCTATGGGGGTCCTTCTAGTATTGGATCTCAATGATTTCTTATGCTTCCATGATATTGAAAATTAAGTGAGATTATTTTAGGGAGGTTTGAAAAAGTTCACTCGATCTTCAAGGAACAGACCTGAGGACCAACCTGTCTACCTGTCACGCCGCAAACTCGACCATGCTTAGAAATAGTAAACAAAACAGTTATTTTTTCATAAATACTTCTTTCAAAAGAACTAAACATCTGCTGTACATCCTTACAAATAAAATCAATATTCGTTTACAAAAAATTGTTTACTTAAACAAATATTTTATACATCGAACAATTCATACGACAAATACAAATTAAAAAAGAAAAATCCTATTCTTACCTTATGTTTTAAACATTGCTGGTTGGTTCTTCAACCTTTAAATGCCACCAAACTCTTTTTTACGACCTTTCTTTTGTCTTATAGAAGGACATGGGTCTTTCGAAAACAAAAAGATTCTCGGACCTTAAAGAATAGATTCTCTAGGGGATTTTAGAGTTGCCCCCTCTCATCCCACCCGCCACCTACTCCAGTAGCATATTTAAGCCCCAGCGGATGTACTTTTGGATTCTCCTTTTTGTGGGATTTGGAACGGAGGTTCAGCTCTTAAACTCTGAAGTTTTGAGGTATTTCGTTTTGTTTTACTTCGAAAAACCTTTGACCTTCTTTGGGACCAACTTAAGAATGGTAGGCCATTTTTTTTAAAGAAATAAAATAGCAGAGTGTCCCCAAATCTAATTTTTTTCTTTTCGTTTTTGTTAAGGAAAAGACCAGTATTCGACTGCATGGAAGATTCTGCATTTGAGTTTATAAGATGATACAACAAAAATTAAAGGTATCAATATTATTTGTAATAGTTAGCAGGCATGTAATTTAAATCTTTTTAATCATAAACTTGTTTTAAAAACAAAAATAGTAACTAATATATATGTCTTGGATTACACATACTGGGGTTCAGTTAAATTAATGTGACAACCGCAATTCGTCAAACAAGCAAACTTCTATTTAGATAAGTTAAAGGCAATAATTAGCAGATTTTTAAATTTCTTGCATTTTATTTTCTCATTTGTAATAATAAGAGTGCATGAAATATAATATTTTTTTCAAAAGTTTGCATACCAAAATCAGAAATTATTATAAAAAATAGTGACCAATATATAGAAGTTTTTTATAACTCACATACTGAGATTCGGTAAAAAAAAAGCTATAATAACTTCAATTAAAAAACTGCCGTATGAAACAAAGCATCGGATAAGTTGAAAACAAAAAAAAACACAATTTCAAACTTTTTAGAAATTCCATAATTACTTAAGTGAAATTACAAAAAGACCTAACCTTAAACAATAATTTAAAACTTTCTACAACGATACTTTGATAATAATGAAGAAACACTCAAAACATAATGCAAAATAAATATTATATCCACATAAGTCATCTTCTTAAACTGATTACAAAATTTGATACCTTCAGTCTACTAGCCACACATGTAAATCTTAGTTTACTAACTTACATAGAACATACATTTAATTAATTCCAACATTGCACTGAAATATGATTACAGTCGAGCTCGCCACCAATAGTAGCACAATAAATGATGAATAGGTTTTAAGACTCGATCAGTTGTTGAAATGGGTTCAGGGTTCATACATCTGCATGCAATATTTTTTGTTTATCATATTTTTCAAATAATAAGGCAATATTTATATATATATTATAACGGCTGAATGAGACAGAGGCAGTGGGTCGAAAAGATAGCATTTATTGTAGCTATGAAGGTCTAACTTTGCATGGGAAAGGTTCTGGTATATATACGAAGCATTCAAGAAAGTAGGTCATAATATGATTGAGCATTGACACAGTGTTACACCATTTATGATATGCCTGGAAGTTTAAAACGGATGTATAAGAGAAGAAAATATCTGGGAATGAGGTCTTCCCCCGACCAAAAAGGAAGTTAAAATCGTCGTCGAATTATGTGATTGCAAGGAAAGTCCAAGATAGTTAGTCTCAACAATATATTCGTAAGAAAAACTAAAAATTCACTCCTTAAAAAATCTCCAAAATCAAATTCATAAAACTATCTTTCACAATTTAAATTTTACTCTGAGTTATATTTAAATTATGTAATGGCCTAATACAAAAAGGAAGACATACGAGAAAAATATAATCAAATTACACTTTGACTAATTAACTTGTTAATTTATCAATTTTTAATAATCGCTTAAACTATTAATTATAGTTGTGGAAAATATGATGTAAAATGGAAAACTACTATAAGTGGAAAAATATCGATTTAGGAAAGAGTTCCCGATATTTTTTACTTTAAAAACTTTTTTTTTTTTTGTTATTCTTGGAGTTAAACAAAAATTTTAGAATTAATCTCCCACCCACTTATAAATCACTAAATTCGTATGCAAAAGACAGACGCATTTTTAAGCTGTGTAAATAAGTAATACTTATGGCTATCAATCTGCAGGATTTCTGTCACTTGTCACTTTCATTTGCCGATTGGGTTATCTTAAAGCGTTTTAATGTGTAAACAAAAAAATTGTATTAAGGGCAAAAAACGGGGACATAATATAAAATATACATGCTTTATAGTTTTCTTTATAATTCATTGCAAAATATTCCAGTTAAAATGTATTGAAATGCTGTTTTGTGTTTACATTTGAAAGTATTTATTACCTATTATTCCTTTAAAAAGTGTTTATAGGAGTAAAAAGGGCGAACTTTTTTTCGCAATTTTAAATGCATACTATACTTTGGTCTTTTTAAAAAGAATTCTAGCAGTAATTTCTCTTTAAACTTTAAAATATTTTATAATGCTTCAAAATAAAGTTTTTTATTGCATTTTATAGAAAATATAGGCTTTTTATATTAGCAATTTATCAAAAGAAATTTCTAAAAATAAATATACATATCGTTCGATAGCCAAAATAGCCTTTAAGACTTCATTACAAGTCTCCAATTAGGTTTTATTTTTGTTGGTTAATTTATAAAGAAAGAAGATAAAAGAAATTGAAAATCAATTATCAAAAAAGAAAGGCATTCTTCCAACTAATTTGTTCATTTGATTTTCTTCTTTATTTAATAACAAAATTGACGAACGGAATCGGCAACTTCAAGTATTTAAATATTAATAATGAATAATTTTATGAAAAAACTAAACTATAATAAGCAGTTATACACAAACATGACTTCGAAACCCCCAATCCTTAATGTTAAAAATGCACGCTTACATTAATCTAAGCTAATAAACCAAGAATCCAAATGAAAAGTGGTTATCCTAAAAGCTAACCGAACCACCAATGACCCAATTCCAAGAAAATCGGAAACGTGGACTAGAAATTCCAGATTTGGGATCAGGAAACGAGTGCTCCGGGACGGATCATACATCACGTGGAGGACAGGATTTCACGAGACTAGAACTAATCTCGAGAAGAATAGGAAAGAGAATCAGTTTCAGTCACCAAAACCCACCTTTAAAGATGGAAAAGAGATATTCCTTTTTATTCTCAGAGTGTATTTTGTAAATTTCAGGATAAGTTAATCATTATTTTAAAAAAAAAACTATTTGGATTTTTGAAAATTAATGTTTTAATATTTTATGCCGAACTTATACATATAAATAAGTTGAGGGGGCAGGGTGGCCGAATGGATCGAACATAACACAAGCAGTCTGCGTGCTGTAACTGGTGCGGTCCCGATTCCCGCCTTCTCCTTGGGTGTACTTTTCTTTCTCTGTGACAGTAAAAATTCTTTCTGTGTCTGTCTTACTTGACGAAGGCTTATATAATTGGGTCTCTGATCAAGCACACAAGCCGGAATATATGTGTATCTACCCTGTAAATAAGTTGAAGTGTGTGTTTTTTATATAAAACTGTAGAGTTCGCGAAATTTTGATGCAACTTGAATGTACATATCAACTACAAAATCAATAAATGCATATCTAGTATATATTTTTTTAAACATAACATACCTCAACGTCTGCTGCTGTTAACAAAAAAGGGGGTTCGGTGATAGCCTTAATTTTTCTGCACTTGATTTATTATACTTTTTTATACTTATTTATAATATATAATTGAACGAAAGATAAATAAGCAAAATGTCTTTAATAGTAGTTTAATGGTTTAAGGAAAACGTTGCGTATCAAGCTTTCTAAAAGCAAAATATATTTCAGCGATTAATCATTTTCATAGATTATAATAGTTAAAACTTTTTTGTGAAGCCTTAAACACTATACTTTTTTTGTAATAATAAGTAAATAGTTAGAAAAGGAGTTAAGCTTTTCGTTAATAAAATATTTATTACTAGATCTATTCTTATTTAAATAAACAGTTGTAAAATTAATTACGGATGAATTTTTCTATAGACTATTATATTTTTATGAGACTATGCAATTGTTCAGCTTTTTCATTATCATTATAGTCATTAAGGTTTTTGTTGGATTAAAATACTTATTATTTGATAAAATTCTAAATGTAATTTATGGTTTGGGTTTTCTTATCGTAAGGCAGCTCCTATTTAACGAGCATTTGTGATAATCCTATTCAACATTAATGGTACACTTAAATACTCCTACTTATGGAATAGGTGCAATTATATTCCAAAAAACGTAGTAGTGATTCAAAGTATCTAACTAAACGATATTATAGCAAACTTTTAAAGTGAATAAATAAATTTCAGTTGAAGAGTTGACTATTTAACACCTCAAGTAATATCAAGTATAGAACAATATTCAGAATTTTAACTCTGTCATTTAAAGGCATACAAACACACATTTTTCTATCACAAGATTGTGGCATACAGGAACAAAAAGTTTTAGAAGTTTAAAAAGATTTTAAGAGAATTAAGGTATTAAAATTTTGCAACAACTTCCATAGGCTATTTGAAAATTAAAGTGTTCAAAAATCTAAATATGTATGTATTGAGAACCGGTTGTGAGTATTGCCACTACATTCGTTCTAGAAAAAGAGTATTTAAAAAAGTAACTACTTAAAACAAATGAACTTTGATTAATGAACTCTTTGAAGAAAACATTTGTTTTTAACTAATAAATTATCATCGTTTCGTTTGAAGCAGGAAGTAAAGCACAAAGTATTTTCACATTTTTTAACCTTAGAATTAAAAATTGTATTGTTCACTGTTGCATGAAAAATTAACATTTTAAGATCTTACTTCCAAACGTTAAGTTTACAAATCAAATAGTTAAATATATAATAATTAGCGAAATCTTAAAATATAGTAAATATTTCTTTAGATATATTTTGTTGTAAGTTATTAAAAAGTAAAATATACAAAATTCATTTTTTTTGTCAAAAAATGTCAAAAAGGCATAGTAAAAAAAATATGACCACTTTTAATGGTTTATATAATACTTATCAAAAATACTTGAATAAAATTATAAACTTTATTTTTCTGTATGTAAACAATTGTCTTCCATGAAGAACTCAATACCATAGGAAAAAAAGTTAAAACTTCAAATCTCCCCTCTTCCCTCACCGAACATTTACAATATTACTAAATAAACTTGCTCAATTGCCAATATCACAACCTGTAACTTCAAAAATAACACACTAAAACCCAGTCATTTCCTTTGCCTTTTCAAAACATTTCCAAACCCAGTGCCTCAAAGCCAGTCGTACTGGTGTCGGTCAGAAACATTCTTTAAGCATCTGTCAATGGCAAATAAATGACTCTTATAGAAAGAATTAAAGCTCGCAACTAGGAAAGGAAAGAAAAAGACTTTTGACACTATTGATAAAGTGTTAGAAACTTGCTACGAACTGTGGTCCTCTGATAGATATTACTGTTCATTTGTTCGTGTGTCCTGTTGTGTGTAACTAGAAGACTCCCTTTGGCGCCCAACACATGATTAAAACTTAGTTTCGATCATGACAAGTTTAGAAGATATATCTGCTGAAAAGGTTCCGATAAATTTGGAAATGAATGGTGAGATTTATGTATTTATTAAGGACCATTAAAAATCTGTCTTTTTACAGATTAGTTGAATACAGTAGACTAAAATGTATTAAAATGCAAAAAAAATACAATATTGGATGCTATCTGGCATTATAAAACCCTTAGGGCATGAACTATTAATCTACTCGTACATAAAAAAAAGCATTAATTTTTTTTTTACTTCAAACAGGTATTTATGCAATTACAATTGTACAAATTCCCTTCTTACTTATTCTTCAACTGCTGTGATACGTCTCATCGCATTAAGACTAATGGAAAAAAGACTGTCAATATAGTCAACATCAAATATACCTAGAGTTTTTATTTAATAAGACGAGTGCATCTTTTGTTCATTTATGGCTAATTCATCATGTCCCTTCAAGAAAAAAAATGTAATTCATAAACTAGGTCAATCTTTCAACCCTTAACTAAGTGATATAAAATTAACAGATCCGGAAATATGGTGACACGGTATTTCGAGATGAAAGACACCATTGACACGATTTTAAAACACTTTCATAAAAAGATATGAATAGCCATCGAAAGTGTTTCTAAAAAAAAAATTTTTAAATTTGTTTCTTCCATGTCAACTAAAACGTGAAAATATAACACATTGTGTATACATCAGTGCAGTTACTAGACATGAAGTTATTTTTACACACAATGAAATAATTCACTAACACGAAAAAAAATCAATATTGATTTTAAATCTCTGTTTAGAATGTCAAAGCAAAATTCAACGATCTGTGTTCAAACAAGCACACCCAATAACGCTGATAAATATAATATCTATAAAATCAAGTGAAGCTTGCACTTATCTTTTACCCTGTTTTGAATTTGAAAAGACTGCCCCAAGGAGTAGCCGAAGTAGCCGTAATTTTGCTAGACTGCTTCTTAACAAAGGATTCATTACATTATCCCGGTGAGACTCCTTTCAATATTGGATCGCAATAATCTATTATGCTTCCATGACATTAAAAATTAATTCAGATTATTTCAATAACGCTTCAAAAAATCCCCTTATTTTTAAAAAACATACCTGAAGGCTCACTCACTAGTCAGATTAGTTTAGGAACGTTCGTAAAAGTTCAATCGCTCTTCAAAAAACAGAACTGAAGACCAACCGGTCTACCTGTCCCGCCGCAAACTCGACCAAACTTAGGAATAGTAAACAGTTTTTTTTTCTATAATTACTTCTTTCAAAAGACCTGTGCATCTACTGTACATCCTTAAAAATGAAAAAATATTCATTGAAGTAAAATTTTATACTTGAACAAGTGTTTTATACATCCTACAATTCCCACGGTAAAAAAAAATTAAAAAACCATCCCATTCTTATCTTATGTTTTAAACATTGCTGGTTGGTTCTTTATACTTTTAATACCACCAAACTATTTTTTTACAACCTTCAGTCTATTGTCTGAAGGGAGGACAAGGGTCTCCCGAAAACAAAAAGATTTTCGGACTTTAAAGAAAAGATTCTCTAGGGGATTTTAGAGTTGCCCCCTCTCCCCCCATCCACCAGTTTCTCCAGTCCCATATTTAAGCCCCGGGTGTACTTTTAGATTCTCCTTCTGTGGGATTTGGGACGGAGGTTCAGCCCTTAAACTCTTAAGTTTTCGAGGTATTTCGTTTCTTTGTTTTACCTTGAGTATTTTTTGGTGGTTCTACTTGACCCTTTTGGATCAACTGAAAATGGAGGGCGATTTCTTTTTAACGAAAAAAATTGCAGATCGGCCCAAAATCTGCTTTTGCCTTTTCTTTTTCGTTTAGGAAATGTCCAGTATTTGACTGCATTTAAAATTCTGTAATGTTTATTGGCTGTCAAAAGCATTAAAACATGCAAAAGTCATTTCTAATATATTTAACATACGTAACATATATTTTTCTATGTTTGCTTACCACGATTAAAAATTAGTTTTAAAAACCAGTGACCTATATACTTTATAGGAAAATCTTGGGCAAGCGTGTTCTATGATTATGTAACATGTAAAAGATCCCTGGAGGGCCCATTTGGCTTGGATTCTTTCGACAAAATTAAATATTGACATACTTCACAGAGAGTTCACACTCATTGTTATCTTTGCTTCAAAATTGATAGCGTGAGCTGCCTAGATGATGCCACAAAAAAAAAATGTTCTCGGGAATACGCCGAGCCTGCAAAGGCTTGACCGCCTTTGCTGCTTGAGTTGTCGCTTGAAGTTGCAGCCCCATTAGAGAAAAAAATAACAGTTTAAGATTTCCTTTACTGGCATTTGGTTAACGAGCTCTGAAAACTGTAATTCATAGAGCTAACCTATGATTAGTACAATTAGTTACATTTAAGACTAAAATAAGATAATTCTTTTCTTTTTTTAAGAATTTCCATAACTACTCAAATTGAATTTCAAAAAACAATAATTTGCTATTCCACACCGAGCTGCTCAGTGGCTGAGAGGTTAACCGCGTCCGCCTCGTAAGCCCAAGATCGCGGGTTCGAGCCCCGGCTGAGTCGTCGGATTTTCTGGATGGGAAAATTCTAGGCCCGCATGTCATATGATTATGTGGCATGTAAAAGATCCCTGGAGGGTCCATTTGGCTTGGGTTCTCTCGGCAAAATTAAATCTCGGCATACTTTAACATCCGCAGAGAGCTCAGATTCACTGTAATCTGAGCATCAAAATTGTTAGCGAGAGTCGCTTAGATGGTGCCACAAAAAATGACTCTCAGTTCCGGGGATATGCCGAGTCTGCAAAGGCTTGAACGCCAAGTTGCATCCCCATTGGAGGAAAAAAACTATTCCACATCGATCTACTAATTTCCACATTGCTACTGTCTCATGTCGGACCACTAAAAGTATGATGTCAGAATAAATATTATATCAATGAAGGTAGTATTCTTAAACGAATTTTCAAGATTGATGCAACTAGTTCACTGACTCCATGTAAAATCTAATTTTTTTTTTAGCTTATACAAGACGCATAGAATAAATTAGTTCTTATATTTTACTCAACAAAGGTTTCCGTCTATCTCATCACCAGTCGTAAAACATAAATTAAATATTCTCTACCAAATTTAAAAACAAGTTCTGAGCTAATTCCATCTCTTGCTGACACTCTAAAGCAATTGCTACAACCATTAATAAAGTTTAAAAACTAAATTACAATAATTAATATATTAATCTTTAAGAACTTCAAAAAGACGATGAATTTAATCATTAAATGATTAAAACAACATTCATTACAAAACTGTTTTGCATAATCTGAAAATAATTATGTTGGATACAAATTTTTTAAAACATTTCTATTAGGTTATTTTTTTATATTAGATTGGAATTATTTTTCTGAATATTCTACTTTTTGTACAAAATTGTATTCATTAGAATTTAGAAGCAAAACTTGGTGCAAGACATGATTAGCAACATTTTTTTTCAACGATACATTTATTTGAGGTGTACTAATTGGTTATTAAAGGCTTAGCTTAATTAATTGCTTTTTTTTTTCAGCAATGCGGGTTTTTTAAAGTTAATATTTTTTTAATTTTGATATATTTTATACAGATTATGTGCTAGCAAATATCGTGTTAATGCTTTATACATTATTTCTAGTTTAAATTGTGTTATCAATATCAAATGCAAATGAATTGTTAAGCAGCAAATAACTGCGATTTTTTTTTTTACTTCTCTATTATGATCGTGGAGTATTGAATAAATAATGAATAGTGTCTAGTACATAGATTACAAAATGCATCATGACTAAACTAACTAATTTAAACAGCTTTAATTTTAGGTTCGAAGTTATTCTTAACGTGCTCTCTCTGAAAAATTAATAACTAAACAATACAAAGGTTAAACTAAGAATCACAAGATATTTTAATGGTTGGTACCACAGACATTTCTCAAAATGTTACATACCCATTACATTGACTTAAACTAACTAATTTAAACAGCTTTAATTTAAGTTTCAAAGTTATTCTTAACGTGCTCTCGAGAAAAGCTAACTTGAGAAAAGTAGTGGATGAATTTAAGATCTCTGTTAGAAGTCTCGCATGGTATTGTATGATCGCAAAATTAAAAATGAATTCTCTCGGCCTAAAGGGTACCAGAGGGTATTGGAGGATATGGGATAGTGCGGCAGGTGTTCACTCCTGAACAAGAATTTGATTTGAGTTAATACCTTGTGAAGGCAAGTCACATATACTTCGGCCTGAGCCCAAAAGAGGCAAGAAAGTTGGCATATCAATATGCAGTTGCTAATGGCACTGAACATCCTAGTAGTTGGGACTCAAAAGAATCAGCAGGTGTTGACTGGTTTTCTTTTTTCCTAAAACGTCACCCACAACTTTCAATACGTACCCCCGCGGCAACGAGTTTGGCTCAAACGTCCAGTTTCAACCCACATAATGTTCAAAAATTTTTCAACCTCCTATAATCAATAATGAACCAACATTCATTTACCGCCCAGGACATATGGAATGTTTAATTTTAAGCTGATTAACATTCATTAAAATTACACCTTACATAAAGACGAGTAAAAACACTTGCCTCACTTATGCCAACTTACCCCACTACCTATGCCAACTAACCCCAATACCGGGGTAGGTTGGCATAGTTTGACTGGACAAGGAAAAACATTTTTCACACAAAGTGGCAACAATATATTTATTCAATTGTATGTGTGATTTGTAGCCAAAATGTTTACCTACATTACCAACTTTTTACATTTCAAATATCTTTAAACCAAAAAATTAGAAACATTTTGAAGTGAAAACTGTGCCAACTAACCCCGGTCTCCCCTACCCATTACATTGTAACTTAAATTAATGCTGTTTAAATTAGTTACTTTTAGTCAAAGTTATTCTTAACGTGCTCTCTCTGAAAAATTTATAAATAAATGATACAAAGGTTAAACTAAGAATCATAAGATATTTTAATGGTTGGTTCCAGAGACATTTCTCAAAATGTTACATACACATTACATACCCATCAAGCTCTAAGCTTTACCCATTGGGTGTATATATATAGCTTACAGCTTGATACTTCGTTCTTTTACACACATACAAGATTTTTTTAGAACCATTGGTTCATTGTATCATTTATTAATTTTTTTTAGTTCTATTCAGAAAAGGCAAACCGTTCTATTCTGTGTGAAGTCTTTTTCTAATCTGTAGTAAAAGTCTCACACGGAGAAACGCTACAAAACGCCAGAAACCGCCTCCAAAACTTCATTAGCCTAAAAAAACAGGCCATTCAGGGAACATTTACAATCCAATTCGTTCTTGATCCCCCAAATGTCATTGGAGCGGGTGCTGTCATTGATTGAGAATTTACAACCTGTGAAAGTGTCATCCAAGGCTCACCGAGGCTAAAACATAGTTACCCAACTGCCTCATCTAGCAAAAATCTCGTCTCACAGACAACAACAGATCACCCAAAGAGCGCGCACATAGCACACTCACTTAGTGCTGTCAAATATTATAATTGTAAAGTAATTAATTAATTAGTTAAAAAAGAAAAATCAGCAAATAAATTAAAAGCTTAGAAATATATATATTTGCTACAAATCCAATACACGAGTACTTTCACAAAGACAAAGTATTAAAGTTTTAAACCATTAATTTGATATCTATAATTTCAAAAATATTTGTAACATAGTAAAAAAAAATAAAAAGACTAATGTTAATTTATTTATATATTTTAGAAATACCTTACGATTTTTCATATTTACAGTTCGGAAACAAAGCTTCAACATGTAGTTTCACCCCTCCCCCCACCCTTTAAAAAATACTCTCTTAGCTACTTTTTTAAAGAATCTAATTATTTCTCGAAAACGCAAGTCTTGGAGACGTGTTCAAATCAAGTATCTTGTACAAATAAAGATTTTTTTATGTTACTTGTCTGGGTCCAAATTTGCGCATTTCAACAATTTTAACATTTCTTTTCTAACAGTAAGTAGAAAAACATTTATTTTAATGATAACATAAATGAAGCAAGCGCTCTGTGTTGAATTTTAAAAAAAAACCATGTGTCTTATTCTTACCTTAGAAACAGTATGATGGTATTTTTTTAATTAAGGTTCGCGAATTCTTAAGTGAAGGTATTTTAATTTCTTTGTCATAAAAAAAATAGCAAGAGGTTTCATTATAGTCAAAACAACTTTTGTTGGATTTTTTTAATGAAGATTGGGCGTTTGTTTCTTTTGTCACAAAAAAATTATAAATTGTTAAAAAAAAAACTCACCTGAAACCCTTAGAGTAAATGGAAAAATTAAAATATAATTTTTTTTTGTACTTTTCTACAAAAATAGCTTATAGAGTGATTAAAAAAATCCTGAAATTATATCAAATTTCAAATCCTAATTCTAAAGTAGTCAGTTAAGTAAGATTCAAATCGAATTTGTAATATCATTTTTTTATAATTTTTTATAGTATAAAAACAATGATTCCATAAAAATAGCGTGTAATTTATTATCAATTAGAAATGCCTTGAACAATTAAATTGCAATATCCCCAACAATTAATTGCACTCTTTTTGCCCTTAAAAGAAACGTTTTTTCTATGCTTTCTTTAAGGTTTTAGCTCTGCAAGAAGGGTCCAAGTCACGGGTGGTGTAACTGCAGTTTACCTGCCTACTTCAGAAAATATATAGCATCCCTTTAAAGAAAAGCTAATAGGATAAAAAAAAATAGTATAATTTCTTTTTCAAAAGAATTTTTTTTAAAAAAAGTTCAAATTATGTACAGTTTAAAGAATAAATAAATATACAACAAATCAAAAAATATCCTCTCCATACCTCACTATTATCACCCAACAAACTAATTTTATTTATATTGTGTTGTCTCATACCAAGCATACTCTCAGCTTTTCCTACCAAATGGGCGAAGTTGCAGTTAATGAAGGTAGCCTTGCTCGTTAGTGCTTCTCCGCACTAATGCTACGTCAGCTACTCACAAGCCACTGCAGGAATGCACTGTCAGCCATAGCTCTAAGGGCTGTATTCTATTTTTTTGTTCTTTATATCCCTCGTCTGCCAATTTAGGAGCTGATAACCCTCTCAGCTAAAGATATGAGGTGAATTCATAAATATTAACGTCAAGGCTTCGTTCATGAAGAGGGAGAAGATCTAAGTTTTTATTAATATTAGTTTTTGGGAGATTAAACTTGGGTAAAATAATGAGTTTTTTATTATTTACATGAAAGGAATATTTGCTTGAGACTAGATTGACAACTCTCATATATTTTTAATATCTTTTTATGTTAAGAATGCCGAAAACTATATTGTAAATGTCTGTTTTAGTCTAACCATGCATTATTCTACTTCTTGTAATCAAACGTCCATACTATTAAAGCTTGAATGTGTATATGTTTGACTTTCTGGAAATTTTCTCGGTCTAAACCATAAAACGTAGATATTTTTAGAGGCGATTTCATAGAATTAACATTGAACCGTTGTGAACTTTCTGGTCTTGAGAAATAATGAAAATAAAGTACAAACCCCTACATTTAATTATTAAGATTGCTTTTATAAAGGCTCTGCCCACCCATATGTTTGCCTGTCACTCACTTTCATAGCCCAAATTACAAACGTTACAGACAAGTGTGATACGTCAAAAAATGCAACACGTCTAAATTTGATTTTTTTTAACTAAAAATCTCAGAAAAAATTCAAATGTTAATTTCTTCAACAATTAAAAAAAACTGAAAAACTTAGAACCCGTTAAAAGAAATCAAATTTCTTTTTAATTATTTTATTGTTTTGAAGAACATTAATTTTTTCTAGAAGCATATTATATTATATAAATGCTAAAAATTATTATTTTATTATTCTTTTTTCTTCTGATTGTAATTCAAATATATGCAGCAAGGAAATTTTAGTAATCATCTGTAAGGTAACAGAGTCTATCCAAACCATGATATGAACAACAAGCTAAGGAATCACAAATGAACGGTTTAGTAGCAAAACTCGCCTTATCCAAAGTACGACTAAGATATAATGATGATTCCGTTCAGTGACAACTTTAAAAATGGTAAATCCAATTGGACGAAGTCACCAGTGAATGGACCGGGAACTATATCGTAGTTTTGTTTTTTGGATAACTTGAATTTTGCAACTACACCTTCACCGCCCCGGTGACGCAATCGTTAGGACTATACCCGTTTGAGCTGCTGGGGTCGGGTTCGAATCCCGGTCAGGCATGGATGTTTGTGGCAGTCAATAAATGTTGTTATTTGTCGATGTGTTTTTCATTTCTTTGTGACTGTAAAAATTCTTTCTGTGTCTGTTCCACTTGAGGAAAGCTTATAAGCGGTTTTCTGAACAAGCACACAAGCTATAAAGTATGTGTACCATACCATACCAACTACACACTTTAAATGGGTACATCCATGTGTGAGTGAGGTTGTGCTTTCAAAAAGCGTTATGAAAAAAATGATGTTCTATAAAATGATTTTCCAGATTTGTTTTAAAAATGAGACAAAATAAAGCTACTGTGTTCCATATGTGTTCTACAATGTGATCTAAAGACTGAGACATAAATACTAATTTAAAATGCGTTTGTAATGTGTTTACATATTTGTTGTGTCTGTGATAATGCGAGTGCTGTCCGTTGTGGGCCCAATCCGATTTGCTCTCATCATTTGATAGGGTTTAAAATTAAGCGGATTGCGTCTCTGTAGAAAAGTTCAAACTTTTATCAGTAAAATAAAACACATATTCTAAAAGACCCAATTATTTTCAATGAAATAATATATTTATTTGTTTCCTCACTCAACGTCTAAATTATTAACATTTTTATTCCTGTATAATTACCTTAGACTGTATAGCTACAAAACTATGTGAAATGCAATTTATACTTTTCGAAAACTATCTTGAACTTTTATGGTGCTTTTCCTTTTCAATTTTTTTTAAGAGAAAGATCTTTATCCATGACTAACTGACATCGACTCTAAGAGAAGACATCGCTTTCAATGAAGAGGAAACTTTTAAAAAAAATATTTCTCCAACTTTAGCCCGAATAGCTTTTGGCAGTCGGGCGCCGTATTTTAAAGAATGGGAGCCTTATCAAGGAGATTGTGATTTCGGAAAGGAACCCTAGTTAAAACAAATTGATAACAGAACTCCCAGGGAAAAATTCTTTGTTACGAAAACTATTCTTTTCTTTCTTTTGTTTTCTTGATTCTTGTCCGTATGTCCCGAAGAAATTGACAATCCAACGAATACAGAGGGGAAATTTCCGGAAAGTCTTTTTCTTGATATATTTGGGGACTGCTAGGTTTTGTCTTGGTTTTAATTTAGGAAGTCATGGAGATCTAAATGATTTCTCGTATAAAATCGTAATTTTAATATTTTATTTGTAGTTCAGTCTTTTTCGGTAGTCAAGGGAATGAAATATTTAAGAAAAACAATATTACTTGCAAAGGTCAGTTTCACGAAAGTTTTGCAATTTACGCGAAAGTGGATGTGTTTTTTTATGCAGATCCGTAAATATTAGATCCGTAAATTCTAATTTTCTATTCGACACTCTACCCCTTAAATTACTGAAAAGTTCATGTTTTATCGTTACAGTTCCCATTTTTTTTCTACACGATTTCTGAATCCGAAGAAATGACGATTTTATTATTTCTAGTGTTTTCTACGCGTTTTGAAAGGTGCTGATTTTAAAAGTGATTTTTATATTTAGCCATACGCTAAGTACAGTAATACCTTAACACTAATATTAGATATCTAAGAATATATTTGATCATATAATTATATTGTTTTCGCAAAACTGGGAATATTAACCATTTGCAATTTTAAAAATATAGATCTTAAAGATCATATAATAAGTTATCGTAATCAATTTTTTGTCTTCTTGACTCCTTTTTAATTGCTACCTGTAAATTAAGGAAATAGTGGTTTATTACAGATGTATAGTAAAATAATCTCGGTAATCAAAGCCGATGATAACAAGACATGGAGGATCCCACTATCCTATGACTGGTATTAACACTTTACCTACGGGCGTCGTCGACTGACCCATAGACTAAGAACACTCTAAGTTTCAAACTCTCATTGGAGAATTTCTACATTGAAATTGACATAGAAACTAGCGCGCCCCCATTGTGTCTAAGGGAACTAATGTAATGGTTTCTGGCTGCCTATTTGCAGTCACCTTTAGGAGATTTAACAGAGCCAATGACATCTCGTAATTTGGAACCCTTATCAAGTGACGATAGGGATCTATTTTTTACTACAACTATTTTCGACTTTATTTTTGAATATATACAGCTACTCATTGACTTTTTTATCCCTCGTACGCTCATCCTCAAGATATTTGACCTTGTGCTTCTTTTTCTCCATTAATAAACCTACAGACTGACTACGCTTGTCATTTTAGACATGGTCCCCCAAAGATCCACAAGTGATTCGATTGAATAACTCGTCAAATATTCATCCAAATGTAACAAAAACTTAGATTTAGGGGTTTTCGAGGGTTTTTCACATTTCTAAGTAATTAAAATTGGGTGTTGCTATTGAAAATTTTAAAGTTCGTAACATTTTTAATATTAAGACGGACCCTTATGCAAATTTTGTGTCATGCAATTAACTCAAAATGTTATTTGTTCACATAGTCAAAAAGGTCCGATGTCAAAAGGATGACTAACGGTTGAAATAATCACTAGTGGGTAACTTTTTTTTAACAGAGAACATTCCGAAGAAACAGTAGCCCTACAATTGAAAGTACAATTATGCCAATCAACAAATCAACCTTTAATAGTGTTTTAGTTGCTTTCGACACGTTAGAAGAGCTAGGCATTAGATTAAGTTGCTGGTCTTGAAGATTTTTAGTCTACGGGTCAGTCGACGCCCGTAGGTAAAGTGTTAAGCAATAATATCCTGGGGCTGCTCTGGCACTGAAAGGCGACAGGAAATTGCAGACCACCCTCACCAGACTCATCACCGGATATACTCGCACACTTACATTCGTTCTGGAACAAAAGGTGTACCCTGCGTGCTTTAAGTGCAACACCCACCAAAATTCTCTGAACTTGGGAGGAGAGTGACCTTTCAGAAACCCTGCGCTGCTGGTTCAAAACGTTTTGTGAAAAAACGAATACGCTCATTTGGACTATTATAACACGTTTAATTTGGTTAAAAAAATGCTTTAATGTTTAGGATTTAGTTTAGTTGATGTTTCAACACCTTTCTTTAAAAAATAAAGTTATCAAAGGTCAAAATATTTAAATGATCCATGACCTTTCAGAAAGAGAATAAGGAATCAACGTAAGGCAGTAAAATTGCCATGAATTGTCGCGATTTTTATTTTCAAGGTACAATAAACCAACACATTAACCATTGCATGCAGCTAAGCTATAGACTAAGACCAAAAACCCTTATTTTTTTTAAATAATAAGATTTTTTGTAACTAAATTAGCTTGACTTTTTAAATGAGTTCGCTTATTTTAACTACGAAATTTTATGCACTAATAATTGATAGCACAGTAAAGTGAAGCATTAAAATCCAACATAATAATTTTAAATATTAAAATATGAAAAAATAGCCTAAGTTATAATGCATTCCACACAAAAAGCATTCCAAGAATTCCCCTATCATAG
Source organism: Hylyphantes graminicola (assembly GCA_023701765.1). Classification (NCBI taxonomy): domain Eukaryota; kingdom Metazoa; phylum Arthropoda; class Arachnida; order Araneae; family Linyphiidae; genus Hylyphantes; species Hylyphantes graminicola. The sequence goes on from CM043113.1 coordinate 50,886,101, forward strand.
CTAGCAACATTCCAGTGCAGTTTAATGACACTCTTTTATCCTTGGCGCAAGAATAGCTGCGACATCAAATAGAATCATAAAACGCTAAAGACCCTATTCCATTATTTGCTTCCCTCTGCTTCTAACCGATTAAAAAAAAGTTCTCTTAGACAGACAACAATGAAAATGGAAGCCATTTTGATAACAGTTTTGCGATTATTATCATGAAAGGACATTAAAAGTTACCCCTTTTTACGCAGGGAGTTTATTTTCTATCTTCAAACTGTTGAAAGCAATAATCTAATATAATTTTTGTCTGTCTGCAATCACGTCCGAAGAAGGCTTTTGAGAAATCCATTAAGATATAAACTGTTATATACACAAAAGATAAATCGAATTACTAAGCATTATGAAATTAAACATTTTCTTTTTATTACTTCAGTTTGTAATGTGTTTTCTTAGACATCGCAACTGAAACCTATCTGGTTATTTTATCTATATAACCATAACTTATTACGTTTTATTACTTAACTATAAATTATGCGGCATGGCTCAGGTAAAATAGTACATTACATAGCCTATAAGTTGTTAAATTTAATATTCAGTCAAATTAACTTTTTAAACCTGGAAATCGGGAGTACAGGTTCCATAGCAAAGTATATGGAATTAACATGCATTGAAATCAGGGTTGGAAAAAACATTGTTTTTTTAAACAAAAAAACTTGGGGTTTTTTTTGTTTTAAACGCGTTTTTTTTTGTTGTTGTTTAAAACGTTATTTTTTAAACAATTTGATTTCGGTTATTGAACAAGTTGTATGGGTTTAAATAAAAAACATGTGTTTTTTTTCTACGTTTTAGTCTTCTATATTTACTTCCATCCCCAATAATCTTGGACATATGCCTTACATCTTTCTTAGTCAAAGAATCATTGAATACAAGAAATCCTTTGATTATCAGGCGATTCGGTGTCTTCATTTGATTAAATCAGATGAGCTAATAGAAGAATTTGTAAACTAATAATGTAATATATTATGTTTGATGTTATTTTAATTAAATAAAGTTAAGTACCGCAATGATAATTAGCACAAATAGAGACTATAATAAATGGTAACATACGTCAATAGTGTCGGGACCCAAGGTATCGCAAGTGATACAAGGTTTTCCCTTCCATCAGGGTCTACTATTTATCACAATCTTAATCTTTAAGGTAATACAGCATGGTCATATATCCTAAAATAAAACCCATATCATTTTTAGACTTCTTTTTCAACAAAGTAATTTCCCATTCATCATATTTTCCTTGTCCTTGCAGTAAAAAAATTGTTTTTAACATGTTTTTTATTATTATGTTTTAAACATGTTTAAAACAATTGTTTCAAACAAAATGTTTTAAACCTAACAACCCTGATTGAAATGGTTTACAACCGCAACAGAATCTATAAGCATTTCAAAAACTGAATTTCATTTTTTAATCGTATTATTTTTTTTATCTCCTTTTAAGGGGTTTCATAAAAATTGTTAAAATACCTTGTGAACAAACTATGAATGATTTTCCCTATTAAATCTTAAGTTTTAATTGTTAAATACATGATGACTTATTAACATGCATTATTATACTGTTTAAAAAAATTCATGAACATATTTCTTACCAAGCTAATTCAAAAATATTTATAATTAAATTTTATGATAGATTCATTTTTAAGATATAGACATAGGAAGATCCTTATTACAATATTTGAATTTAATGCAGATAATCTATAGCTATACTTCCCAACACACACAAAAACCTATAACTGACGATAAAACTTTTAATAAAAGATTAATTTTTATAGTTTTAAACTGTCTTTTAATGCCACTACAGCCTTTACTAAGGAAATAAATCCTTAAACAAATTTACACGTGCACTTACTTCAAAGTTTTAAATCCAGTATCACCAAATATTCATTGGATCATTTCAGCTATCAAAAAATGACACCGACTACATTAGAATTTAATCTTCGAGGATTATAATGTATTCCTTCATCAAATATTCATCGCAACAGAAAACGCATTTTTATTAATGAATATTAAAATTCCTCATTTTTTGAAGATAAAATGAGAATCTCTATCTTCCGAGGAAAGTTTTCTTCCAAAACAATTCACTTTTGGAAGAGTATTTAATTAATTTTTTTCCTTGAAAAATTGTCAAACGAAATCCAATACTGGCCGATTCGCATTTAGTAGCACGTACTTGAATCTTTTGAGCCAAAGTCGTTAATTAATTCTAAAAATCCAAATAAAAATTCATAAAGTTTTAGAAAGATACTCCGTGCTCTATAAAGCGTAAATAAATTAAAAGTAAAAACCCATGTTTAAATCATTAATTGCACCAAGTTTATCATTAATACTCTTAAAATATACTTTTTGCAGGAATTTATAATTAGGATGAAAGGAATTTAGAGCTTTTACTTAAGAAAATGATACTTGGTCGAAATTTTAATTTTGTGACGAAAGTTTCGCATTTCTAATGTATTAAATAGTAGGAGAAAAACTGTAGGAAGATATTGGAATAGCTAACCTTACATTCTTCTTTATACACACTTCTTTATATCACTAATACACTGCTATCCAAAAGTTTAGACACAGACGTTTTTTAATTGTAAAATTTCGAATTGTGATAGTAGAATTACAAAACACCCCTATATATTAAAAAAGTATTTTGAAATGATATAATTGAAACACAATTACTTTATTTGCTATTAATTTTTTTTTCAAAAAATAAAATTTTGTATGAGCCCAAAAGTTTCGACACAAATACGAGATTATGCCAATTTAAAGTAGATAATGGCATAATTTCGCATTTTTATTGATGAACTAGCAAATTTATACCCGCACTTCGCACGGATTAAATAAATATCAAATCGATCCAAGTATGTGTACCATATAACCTGTTATAAAATCATAAACTTAAGTTATTCTCTTTCCACTCGTTATCAAGTAAAAAATCTCAATTCATTGCCCTAATATTCTAAAATCAAAAATACGCTGTAAAATGTACTCATAAATGTCATCACAATTCCCTCATAAATACATAAAACCTTTTTTAACTCTTTTGGCTCGTTTTGGTAAATAATTTGGCGAGAAAATAGATATAGCTACAAACACACACATTATACAGCTCTAACACAACGACCTTAGCATATCCAACCAGCTTATAAATTATTTTAAAAAACATTTTGCCCATTTGGCGATTTTTAATAAATAATTTGACGAGATTGGCAACATATTTGGCGAAACAATAAAGACATAATACCCTTATATGCAGCTCTAGTGCGATGGCTTTATTAACCATCATAGTTCAGTAATAGCTTAACAAACATTTTGCCCATTTGGCGAATTTTAATCAATGAATTGGTGAGATTGGCAATGTATTTGGCGAAAAAGTAAAGACATAAAACCCTAACATGCAGCTCGTGCGATGATCTTTATTAACCATCATTGTTCAGTAATAGCTTAACAAACCATTTGCCCATTTGGCGAGTTTTTATTATAATTTGGCGGGATTGGCAACGTATTTGGCGAGAGTATAAAGATCTAACGGCAGCTCTAGAACTTATAGGTAAACTACACATTTATTGTTTGAACATGCATATTTGTAATCAACAGAACCATCATTGACGAAATCATCAACTAAACCCATAAGAAATCCAGGAATCAAGACTTGTTGGAAACACGTCACTTGAAACATATCAATTATTTTCAAATAATGAATTTAGTTTCTGAAAGTTATGGCAACACAATAAAATAAACATTTTCAATTTTATTTATTTTCGTTGAAAGTTTTATTTAATTGTTTCTTCAGATGGCATCAGGAAAGAAAAGAAATCGTCGGATTTGAGCCAAAGTGGTGTAGTTTTCCCAGAAAATTCGAATTTTCTCTAAAAATCGAACACTTTGAGCTCTGAAAGTTCTTATTTTGCAACTCAAGTATGAACTACGTATTTGTACCAAGTTACGAGTCAAACAAATGTCTAGTTTGTGAGTTTCAGAGAGACATACATACATACATACATACACACACACACACAAAACTTCATTTTTATTATTATAGATTATATGTTTTTTATATGATAAATTAAAAAAACAATATCCGGTGAACTAATCAGATTTAATAACGATATTGGTTCAATTTTACACCAAACAGACAAGAAAGCCATTTTAAAACTTTATTCAAATCATATTTGCTGCAAATATACAATTTAACATCTCTAAATACAAACCGAATGCCTACCAGTCCATCACCTTATTGTTTTGGCACGAATTCGTAGATTTAAAGACATGCATTGATCGATTTTCTTGATGAAAAGTGCAGTCTTTCCAATATAAAATCACAAAATAGCAACATATTATTCTTTTTTGCACTTAAGTACAATGCAGGGATAGTCACCTCTTCAAAACCGCCAAAAAAAGTAGGTCGTTTCAAAGTAAATTCACTCCACACCATTACAAACTTCCAGCTTGATGCAGGAGTTTTTGAGGGGAAAACCGGTGTTTTCAGAAGCTTTATTTTCAATATTCGGTTAAACTGAACGTGTTTAAATAGCACTAAAGAGACCGTTTGAATTGTAACCGGTTCAAAGAAATCGGTTTTTCTCAAAAAACTTCGAACTTCAGTATGAAGAAGGAACTTTCGTGATAGTGTGGAGTGAATATACGTTAAAATTTCCTACTTTTTTGTTGTTTTTGAAAAGGTGACTATCTCTGCATTGTACTAAAGTCGCTATTTTGTGACTTTATATTGAAAAGACTGCACTTTTCATCAAAAAAATTGGTCAATGCATGTCTCTAAATCCACGAATTTGTGACAAAACTTTAAGGTGTTGGACTGGTAGGCATTCGGTTCGTATTTGGAGATGTTAAATAGTATATTTGCGGCAAATATGATTTGAATAAAGTTTTAAAATAGCTTTATAGTCTGTTTGGTGTAAAATTGAACCAATATCGTTATTAAATCTGATTAGTTCACTGGATATTGGGTTTTTTATTTATCATATGAAAAACATATAATTCATCAATAAAAATGTGAAATTAGGCCATTATCTACTTTAAATTGGCATAATCTCGTATTTGTGTCTAAACTTTTGGGCTCTTACAAAATTTTATTTTTTGAAAAAAAAAAATTTTAATAGCAAATCAAGTAATTATGTTTCAATTATATCATTTCAAAATACTTATTTAATATATATAGGGGTGTTTTGTAATTCTACTATCACAATTCGAAATTTTACAGTTAAAAAACGTCTTTGTCTAAACTTTTGGATAGCAGCGTATCAATGAAGCGTAAATTATTCATAATTTTAGAGTGAAAGTATAAGATCGGAATAAGTTCAGAAATATTTACGCATATTGTCGTGATGCATTAATTGATCGTAACAATAATGCATCGCTCCTTTTTTTTAACATTCCATTCCCACAGTAGCGAAGGAATTTACAATGGGATTTGAGACTCGCGCATAAGAAGTTTCAGTGTGTAGGGCCATAAAAAGACCAATAAATTCATTAACTTTGCAGTCAGAGTGACAGCGAGAGAACACTTGGCGACAAACTCACTAGGTGGTCTAATTTGAAGTTATACGAAGTCAGTGAGAGAGCATCCAAGCCACATAAGAATCACCATACCCACAGAATAGGCAAGAGCAGAGGCTGCAATCCATTTGGCTACAAAGCGAGCACTTGGTTTAAAATGGCGCATGAACGAGCCACTGGCGAAGATTCCGGCTCCCATCACCAAAATCCCTGCCATTCCTGAGATCATATTCGCCATTGGTTGACTTAATAGAAACTGACTCTCGAGGTATTTAGGTAGAAAGGTGTAGAGACCAGCATTAGGAAGAATGTGCAGCACGCTACTTGCAGTTCTGTAGAGCAAAATATCGTTCTTTATCAACCTCCACATGGCAGCAGGGAAATCTTTTAAGCTTGGCTTTTTGTTGGACGTTTTTTTCGGCAGGATAGCTGGTGGCTGGTGTTGCAAGTGCTTGGGGCAGACGACACCGTTGTTTTTGCTCCTTGGTGGGGCTTGAGGCGGAAGGTTGCGCGGGAAGCCCATCATTGGAAAGGATGTCAAGATGAGGGCAGCCCCCACGATGAAGACTCCAAGCCACCAGGCACCGATCCATTGAGGATCGTCAGATGTGATCCCAGGGTTTGCAAATGGAAAATTTACATAAATGCTTGTGCAGAAAGATCCTAAAAGGAATCCAAAAACTGGGCCAAAAATTCTAACTCCAATAGTTATACCAAAATACAGAGGAGATTCTCTAGTAGCTACGTTATCATCAATATATGGTATTCCAAGTGTGTAAACGGCAGTAGCTCCAATTCCAATGAACAAGAGACTAACAAAGAAAACGGATAGAACAGCATGTCTGATCCGATTCTGGTAGGCAGTGTTGTCTGGGGAATCACAACGCGATGCTATCCGACCCTTGTAGAAGGGTGTTTTGGACACTAGCTCTAAACTTGTATCGTCTGTAAGATTCTCAAAAGGTTTGACATCAGAGCTGGAGGAGGGTATGTCACGCGGGGCAACCATCTTGGAGGGTTCACCTTTTAATTTCTTCACTGGACTCACACTGTTGTTTTTCACGTTGTAAAGCGACATGTCATGGCACAATCTTGCGTTTAGCTCGCGCATTTTGTATGTTGACGCATTTAGCTGTTCACCGTTGAAAAGGTTACCAGAAACGTCCTCACCATTTCCAAAAAGAAAGTGTGGCGTTGAACAGAGTATAGAAGCTGCTGCGAACACCAACATGCCGCAAGCAATCCACTTAGGTCTATGCCCTTGGCCCCCGTAATATGTGAGCAACAGAGCTCCGCCAATCTGTCCAATTTCAGTGGCAGACATTATAATACCCGTTGTCTTGCTCTGAATTTGAAACAGTTTTTCTATCGTTGTTAAGACACTAACAAAGTAGGTGTAGTACATGCCCTGTAGTACACAAGTCAAACAAAACACAATAAGAAATGCTTTCTTGTTAGCAAAAGCTTGTAGCCAACCAGGCTTGAAGGACCATATACCGCAGTCAGTGCCATCCATAATGTCAGCGTCCATATATTTCACTACTTTGCTATTGGCCTCGCTATCGATATGGCCATTGGCCACTTCCCTTTATATTGTGTAACTCGAAATGCACACCGCGACACATATAGACACTAAAAAATACGCTTTCTTTCATTTTTATGTTGGACATGCGTAATAATATTATGTGAATAAAAGCATTCGTTAAATTAAAATTTTGAGACCACATTGATTATTTTCCTAGATTTACTAACAAAATAAAAATTCAAAAGACACTTTTATGGACACAATTGAAGAGCTTAGTGGAAGAACGTGCTAAGTGACATTTTGGAAAAAAATTGAGATATTTTTTTGTCAATGAACATATTACTAACGTCTTTAGCCATTAAAAGTTTCTAATTTTTCGTAAACTTTAAGTTTAGTATATTTTTTACGGTTTTCAAGTACCGTTTTCTACAGATCTGAGTGAAAACGAAAAACTTCCTTTTCTCGTTTTCACATTTTGTCACTTAGCACGTTCATCCACTAAGCTCTTCCATTTTGATGTCAAATATGCTTTTTTTGGGCATGCATTAGCCTCATTCGTTCGTCTATTATAAATACAACGTCTAAATATTGATTCAAGTTTCTTGCTAAAAACCATCGGTGAAAGCAGTTATTTATAAAACATTTATTAAATAGTTTGTCATTTTTTGGTCAAATTAATATTTATAGAACCATGTACCCTTAAAAAAATATCGTCACTAAAGTCAAAGAATTTTATGGGGTAGGGAAATATTACCTATTGAGTGGGAAGATTAATCTATAAGCCCGATTTACAACAAAGGCGATACGCTAGAATGTAACAGCTACAGAAGCATTACCCTTTTGAATAGACGTCTGCAAAGATTTTATCAAACATCCTAAGAAAACGCCTAACCGCTTATACAGGTAATGTTATTGGAGGGTATCAAAGTGGGTTTCAAATGGGTAAGTCAACTTATCTAAGGGTCAATCCATCACAAATCACCCAGACCTATTGCTCGAGATTTTTGATTTTCCTAATTTTTTTACCATATATTTCCTAATACTAGGTGAGTTCAAAGCCAAAGTAAAAAAAATTTTGGAGCTCATAATTTTTTGGCGGCCATTTTAACTTTGCTTCAAAGCCGATTTTCGGCTGAAAACCACTTTCACTTAGATGCATATAACTCTGTTGATTTCATAGATATCAAGAAGAAATAAAAAAAGAAAAAAATCAGAAATATGCATTAAATAGTTTTCCAGCGCATAGCATTACCAAATTATTGAGGAAGCGGGATATAAAAAAATCACAACTGAAAAAATGAAAATTCGCTTAAAACGGGAGTTTTAGCGCTGAAAATTTGGTAAAAGGAAGAGAGACTCGCCTTAAATATTTTTTCCTGTATAGACCAGTTATAGAACTACTTGTTGTAGAAGTTTAAAGATCGAGGAATTTTTTTATTTTTTTAGCAATTTTTCTAAATTCCTGAAAATCGTATTTTCGCCATTTTTAACGTAAAATATCTCAAAAAGGACTGAGTGAAAAAAAAAATTAAAATTGATGCAGGTAGTACAACTTTAAGACATAAATATGTGATAAAAATTTTGTATTGTATTTCGAACTACAAAGAAAGAGTTTGTCATCGGCATATATTATCAACATATGGAATTTTAAAGCGGTTTATGACAGCATTGACAGGGAGAATTACTTCAAGCAAAGCTGGATTTGGGAATATTACCAGAAAATGTTTCAAATCTAATAAAAATGACTCTTCGTAAAGTAAAATGTAGAGTAAAGTTAAGAACAGATTTATCGTATGTTTTTCATTTTGAGAAAAGACTAAAGCAAGGAGATTGCCTCACTTACCCTTTGTTCACCATTGTCTTAGAGAAGGCAGTTTGAGACTCTGGCATACAAACTCAAAATATATATATCAAAGATCTGTACAGTTATTGGCCATTAAGGATGGCAATGACATCATATGGAGAACTAAAGGAACAGTTGTCGAGACATTTTGTGCACTGGAAACAGCGTAGAAAAGTATTGGTTTGACAATCAATGAAGAAAAAACAAAGTTAACACACACACATGACTGTGACAAACAGAGTGGCAGGTCTGTTACCTTTAAAAATAAACAATTACGAATTTGAAAAAGTTGATTAGTTTAAATACTTAGGTGCAATATAACATAACCATGGTGTCATATTGTATCAACACATAACCATATATCAATGATGACATAACCATGGAGAGAGAAAAATTGATCTAACATGGCCGACAGATACTACTATGACCAGTTTAGGTAGTAACCAGTTTAGATCAAAACACTTAAGCAGATAAACAAGAATCCAGCTATATATAACATTATAGTAAAACCAGTAGTGTCGTATGGCTTCGAATGTTGGACATTGAATAAGTCAGATGAAAATCAACAACTAATTCTTGTACGAAAATTCGTAAGAAGTATTTTTGGACCAACAACAGAAAACAGCATATGGAGAATTAGATAAAATCATAAGAAACTCGTGTTTCGATAATCTAATTTCGTAAAAGTAATCAAAGTGTCTTGCCCACATATACAGACATGAAGATGGAAAACCAATATTAAGAGTAACATTTCATAAACCAGATGCAAAAGGAAGAAGATCCAGGCCAAGAAACAAGATTTTTAGACAATGTGAAGAATGGATAGAGAAAGTGGTTAAGAAGTCTTGGTGTTAGCACACTGTAAAAAATTTGGCTTGAATTTACTAACGATTACTTAGTAACTTTACAGGAAAACACCATTTACTAGAAAATCATCTGTAACCTAAAGAAACTACTGTAGCAATACTAAGAAATACTAAGTAAATTGATGTAACGCTTACAGCGCCACCTGGCTATCTTTTTGAGATATGCGTAGTTTCCCTTGTTGGATTGTTTTGTTTCTCGAAATTTGTTCGATCGGCCATCGGATTTAGCAAAAACTAACCGGTGATCGCGTCCGTAAATTGAAAATGTACGAGACTAAGAGATAAAAGTCTGATTCGATATCGGTCAAAGGTGAAAATTCAATCAATGTACGTTTCATCGAAAAATTAGGACTAATCGATATCACAACGATGAGAAACCGAAAAACGTGGTGGTTTTTTTTTTTATTTTAGCACATACATACAAATTGCGTTAAATTATTTCTAAAACTTCAAATCCGAAAGCTTTATATCGATCAAGATTTCAACCTCATTATTTACACGCAAAGGATCTGCATGTCCCGATGACCGCGTGGCATTACGTGCTACTTCTCGTTGAAACATGAGCGAGCTAATCTTGAGGTTGCGAGTTCAAATCCTGCGACCTGCTCCGGAAAAGTCGAAATAATACTTGACTGAAAGAAAATTAGTGGCGCCCTCTTGTTTAACATTTTTGAAACTGCTAGTTACTAACTTTTTCCTAGTAAAGATACTACATAAGTGGATGTATTGATTACTAGAATATATCTTGTAACGTTTACTGAAGTTTTTATAGTATGCTCGCAGTTTAAATGATTGTATTGGATACTAAGCTTTAATTAGTAATATATACACATATTTCTTATGTAACATTACTAAAAAAACTTATGGAAGCTGAGTTTCCTAGAGAATTCTTAGTAACCTTACAGATTTTTTTTTAGAGTGCAGATGGAGAGCTGGTGGCAACGGATAAGTCAATATAGTTTAACTAACTGAGCCAGCCTTGACTGGAAACCGACTACAATTCTGAAGAAGAAAGAACTTTCTGTAAGTAATATTTCAAAAAACTAAATTACAACAAAGCAACTTAAACAAAACCATCACAGAACTGTTCATAATTTAGATTTATAAATGTTATCCATATCTAAAATAGACAATTACTAATTTTTTCGAATAGAAATTTTTTTCGAATCTAAAATGAGTTTACACATAATGCGCATATATACTCGGGTGTTTGGCTAAAACTCAAGAACCAATTTCGAATATCCATGCTATACTTTTATTCTTTTTGCACTTTTGTAATATTACCTTTTACTTGCTTGCGTTTGAATTCGATTATATCCTGATATTCAAAATTTGTTCTTTTTTATGATGACAGCGACTCGTGTCATTCAAACTTCAATGGGAAAACATTTTTGAACATCAGAATACTTTATGCCGTTTTCGAGTAATTTATTCATATTTAATGAAAATGTAAGTGAATTTAATAAGAAAACATTCGCATAAAATGTTACAAGACTTTACTGGGAGGGAAAAAAACAAAAATGCCCCCCCCACTGGAATCAAATTTATTTCAATTTTGTCCCTTTTATTGGAAAAAGATTTTACTAGTAGATAGATCTTTAGAAAAAGTAATTCGGATTATATTTGAAATGAGAACCGAATTCGAATCATCACTGATTTGAAAGTCACAACAATTTCTTTTGATTCGGATTGTGTTCACTCGAATGAGTATAAAAGTAACTTTGTCATAACATTTTATCTCCAACATTTATTATTAAACTATTAGATATGTATAATCGCGCCCCTCCCTGCAAATTTATTTTTCATGCTAAATATAACTCTAAGTGGAAAAGTGAAGCAACTGTAAATAAAAACATTATTTAAAGATAATCGTGATATTTTTCTTTCATAACACTTCAACATTGAAAAGTATAACAATTTGCATTTTGTTATCAAATAAATTACTTTTACAATTTCATAAATTAAAAAATTGCATTGAAGAAAAATCTTTGAATTGTCTTTGTCTTGCGAGATTCAACTGTTGTGTATAAAACTCTTAAGACCAAATTTTCCAGTTAAGATTTTCAGGGAGCAGCAGTCGTAAAGTACCTGGTTCGAATCCCGGCATGGGCCTTGATACTTGTGTTTTGTGTTTATCAATATTTGTCTTGAGTACACTGTGTCATACTTGCTCGCTTTATCTGAGGAGTTGAAAGTCCCGAAAATGTGCACGATGGAGTTTGCTTTGAGTGACCGCTTTGGTGTCGACCTCGTTCCTTGCAAATTACGTGGCTTAAATCCGTCTCAAAATTCCAAAAAAAAAGGCTTAAAATAGACAACCGAAAACTTACAACCTAACCTCTATCCGTTGAGTGAAATGACTTCATGGTAACTCCTTCTTACAGAAACAAATCTAAATAATGCATAATTTAATTTTCGAAAAACTCTTATACTGGATTATATCAGATCTGACTCGATAGATCATATAAACCAATAGAAAAACTTTATTAATGATTTGCAAGAGCCTACTGGCTCTGAAAATAATTAAATTATCTATTTTTCAACAGAAAATAATCTCTTTTTTTAATATTGTCTTTCGTATTCATTAAAAGAAATGCAATTTTGACATTTTGAAATTCAGTTTCAGCTAATAACAGTGTACTGGTAAAAAAAAATATCAACTACAAAATATTAAATTATTAAAGAAAAATAATGAAAAGACATACAAATTCACCTGCTTAAAAATGTAGACTGCATACCAATTTTTTAAACAAATTATTTTCAAGAAATTACATTACTTTTAATGAAATTCATAAAAATATCACTCTCCAAAAACTAAAAAGATATCTGAGTGGCATTCTTCTAAATTTTATATTTCTTATATTTCTAAAGAAATTCACTTCGCCATTTTTATTTTCCAAAACTTCTTTAAAATGCGAAATGAATAATAATAAAAAAAAACTTGTTATGAAGAAAATCATTTTTAATACGAAAATCAATTCATTAAATTTAATCTGATTTTGAGTAAATGTACAAAGGTTTTCAATTGAAAGACTCATTAAATTATCGACGCCGCCCTGGTAAAGCAAGTCACCTTATTCGCATTCAATATTAAAAGTTTAATAAGATTTTATTGGAAGACTGTCAAGATATTTAATCATTTCAGGGAACTTCTTTTCCCTTCAATGCATATTTTAATTTATTTTCCAAATATAAATGCCGGAGGCTAAGAGAAATAGCCTCTTTGTATAAATTTTATTATATTTTCTTTGGGTCTTAAGCTAAAATTAATTATTATTTTAATATATTTTAAGAGGGTTTCGATTTTTTCAATGATTTTTATGAAAATATTAAGTTTCACTTAAGTATTTTGTTTTAAGTCTCTTTTAGTTTTCGAGGTAATAGATGATTGGAAATTATTAAAATAACAATTTATGGCAAATACGCAAGTAGTTTAATATATATTTTAAGAATATATTTTTGTATCAAAATAATGGTATAAGAAATTTAAAAGAATAATTGGCAATTTACTCAGTCTTACGTGTTTTTATGTTTTCTGTAGTTGAATTAGTAAGTTCCTTGCGTAGAATCGTATATTTTGTATTGCAATTTAATCATTCAAACACAAGCGTAGCGGTTTATTTTTAAACCAACATTTATTATTCTAAAGTCTCAACTGAAATAAACGTTTTCTCTTTTTAAAAACTACTACTCACGCGATATCGCGCATTCTTACAATCATCGTAATCTTAGCAATGCCAACAGTTGATTTAGTACATTTTAATTTTGTCAAGTAAAAAATACAAGCATTTAAAGAGAATTATATGCATCATATGATAATTTCAATACTTTTAAAAACTAAAAAAATGTAAGGCAACTACCCCTTACGCGTGCGCAATTTTCTTGAAAACCTTATTATGACATAAGATATGTACTTCAAATGCGTGTACGAAACCTGAATTCAGCATATATTATGCTTTTTAGAAATATCTTTAAAACAAAAAAAATCCATGCCACACTGACGGACCAATTTGCGAAAACCACTTTTTTAGAATCACCACTCTCTAAAACGTGAAGGAAACACAAGATTTCTGTATCGGATTTTCAACATGTCAATACTTAATGCACCTTATATTTGATATTTGGTAATTTAAAGCAAAAATGAGAGTTTTAAAACAAAAGTATAAACGAAAAATATTAAATTTACACCAAAAAATTGTAGTGTATAAAAAAATTGTTTGTTAATAATATACGAGTACAAATTAAAAAAAAAGATTGGTTTCAGTTTATAAAATACAGTTTCAAAAAAGAAAACACAAACAGGTGAGTCCTCTGAAGGAAATTAAAGTTCAATTTATCTTTTTTTAACTTTAACTTTAATAAAATTTATTAATTTTTAAAAAAGTGGTTATCCTTTTTTAAAAAAAATTATTTTTACAACTATAAGGAGTGCCTTCGATAGATTTATTTTTGAAAAAGATTACAATTATCATATTTTGCTTTTTATAATGATCCATTCCATACATCCTAGTTTTAACATTGTGTGCAGTAGTATTTAAATAAAATTGCTTAAAAAACCAGTTGCAATGGTGACAATAATCTGACTGTTCTGCTGCTTTTCAACAATTTTATATACATAAATATTGAACATGGAAAAATAAAATTTAAAAAAATGCAAAATCTATTTCTTTTTCGTCATATATTTAAATATAAACGATAAATAAAGAAAATTGAAACAAGGTAAACATGCATTTGCAAAAAACATCTAAGGAGAATCAAACAAACATATACACAACAAGCATGTAAGGATATTAAGGTAATAAATAATAAATTTAAAAAAAATATTTTATGAAACATTTACTATTTAGCATATTGTTACTTTTTGGCATTTTGTTTAAACCTTTAACCAAATCAAAAAAAAAAATTGTAAGTCAAATTATTTTTTTATCTTGGAAAAATAGTTTAGAACAGTTGAAAAATCTATAAAAAAAATTGTTTAAATCTTTAACTAAATCAAGAATTTTTTAGAAGTCAAATTATTTTTTAATCATGGAAAAATAGTTTAGAATAGTTGAAAACTCTAAAAAAACGCTTTCTTCTAGGTTTAAGAAAAGTCTCGAAACATATATTTATTTTTGTAAAAAATAACACTTCTACAAGATAGTCTCTAAAAAACTAATTACATACAAAATCAGTGTATTTTGAAACTAATAAATTACAAACGAGAAAAAATGTGACGCCAGAGCCTAGTAATTAAACTAATGAAACAATTCAACAACCGTAAGACGTAAAAGAAAAGATATCCATTTTTTCCTACCATTCTACAGAGATAATTTTTCTTTTTCATACCAAACATTTGTTCTGAAGTAATGAAGAAGTATTTTGTGTTTTGACTCTTTTAGCATCAATTAATCAAAGTACTTTTTTTTTGGTTAAAAGATAGGAATAACAGTTTAATTCTGGAAATTCCTTGGCTCAAAATGCGCCTAAGGTTAGCTAGTAATTGAATAATAATTAATAGCATAGCGCAGCATATCATAATTAACGAACATTTTGAAAAAGGGATATTTATTTTACGCTTAAACAACTCCAGCAACTATCTTCTAGAAAGGTAGGTTGGAAGACATTAAATCCAAGCATTTGTAAGCTTCTAAGTTAATGCAGGAGTTTTTATGAAACGTTTAATAAAAGAAAATCTAATCAGTTTTTTATGAAACGTTGGTTTTAAAAGAGAACCACCATAATAAGATTAAAGTTAATTTCTAGACAAAAAAATATTTAGGATTTCGATTTTTTTATACCATGAGATTTAATTGCACATTACTATGCAAATAATATTTATTATCTTATTAAAAGGATGTTATCAAAAAAATATTCATAAGTTTGCTAACATTAACTATTAACTCGAAATTTTGGTCAATGATGTAAGAAGTAAAAAGTGAAGAATTGAGTAAATATATTTGTTCTAAATTAACTATCAACTACCATAATTATTGCAAACTAACTTGTAACTTATTATTTTTTACGTAAGTTAACATTAATTTAATTGAAAAAGAATTTTACACATTGTTTATTTTGGTGTTGAAATTCAATACAAGAAAAAAACTCAGTTGAATATGTTACTTTCCTATTTTAAATCAATGAAAAAGATTATGCTTGCAACTAACATTTTATTTAAATTATTACGAATTATAATCTAAATATAATATCCTATATTATTAATGTAAGTATAGCTCACAATATAAGTATAGTACAGTAATATAAGGGGGTTTAGTACAGTAATATAGTATTAATTGTCATTTCAGTTTAAATCTGGTTGCACGGTAGTGCAACCGCCAAGTTCAGCGCACTACCCAACCTTTTCTGGAAGGGTTTCGGCGTGTTTTCCGACCCTCCGTTCTCCGGTTCTATGCATCACAGAAATGAGTTTAGAAACTTTTATTGGTCAATAGGGGCTTGATGAAGAGTATAAAAAAAATCAGCGTTCTATCTCTTTTTATCTCCGAGAAAATTGAATTGGAATATGACCACTTTTGGGGCTCACTCACTCACCGATCATCAAAATGTTCTATGACACCCACTTGTTCTAGAATCCCGAAAATTGGAACACTGGTAGATTTTGTCATGCAACCAACATAAAAAATCCGAAAATCGAATATTTTGTACGGGTTTGGTCTTAAATTGCTTGGCGCCTTTTTTCAAAAGCAGTTGCAATATCCTTTCATACGCCGATATGCCAACGGCGATTACTTGAATCGCCAACAATTCAAATAGCTATTTACCTTCAGATGATACGAGAAAGGTTTTTCAAGTGTAGAATTTAGCACACGATATTACTAATGGAACGTTTCAATCATCATTTTGATTAATTGTAATGGTTTTCCAGTGCAACACCTGAGCTGGCAACCAGCTCAATGTTTTATAATGAGTTATTATTGTTTGATTGTAGGAGGAGTTACATCGCTACAGGTCTATGTATGCGCATGAGCAATGGCTGGAACCACAATGATTTACAATCGGAAAATGATTTTTTTCTGTTTTGTTTTGGTTGGAATAACATCGCACTAGAGGGACACATGGGTTAATCAATTATTCCCTATTACTTAAAATTAAAAAAAATAGATACCAGAGTCCAAAAACGCAAATTATGAAGTTATATTGATAATAATGGGGGGGGGGACTTATATTACGCTTTGACAATTTGTATAAAAGCAACTATTCGGGTTTCAAACTGAAATTGGGGTCAGAACGATTCTTTTCGCCAAGGGTCATTTTAGTCATTTTGATCGCAAAATGACTATTAGGTCGTATACAACGTGTCTCAAAAGTTTATGGACAACTATTTTTTTTTACTTTAGGCTCCAACTAAACAAGCACAAAGTTCTAAGATGCGACCTACAAGACGTTGTTTTGTTCATTATTTACGAAGTGCCCATGATTTTAAGTAGTGATAATTTATTTAAAATAGGTACAAAATGTACTTATGTCAACAAGCAGTACAGAACGAGCAGTAAAATTAAACATTACAAGATTTTTAAAAAAAAATGTATGGACATTCGTCAAATATAGTATTTATTTTATGTATCATGTTTACTTAAACACGTGGATTGTCCTCTAAAAAAGTTAATATTTATAAAAAAAAAATTGAAAGCGTCATATTTAAAAATAAAATATTTTTTATTTAAGAACTTATTTAAATTATTTTATTTAGCATACCTACAAAAAGAAGTGAAATCCAAGCAAAAACCTCTCAGTAAAAGAAGGCCAAGTTCTTAAAAAAATATATGGCCTGGCCTTAAAAAGAAGTGAAATCCTGAAAAAGGTACCAAGTTCATTAAAAGTTACTGATGTGGCATTGAACACCAAAACATTTTAGTCTTTGATCATTCTTATGTTTACCACATTCAAGCAAACTCGCACTTGTGTTTGTGTAACTTGGCCATTACGCATTTTTGAATAAAAATAAACGAGGCATTAAAGGTTCGATACATGACTATTCATTACTGTACAATTCGATTCCAACGGTCCCACGATATTGCGACCGCCACTAAAAGTAGTAACTATTTAATCCTAAGTTCAATATAATGGTAGTTCAGAAATTCGTTTACGACACATATAAAGAAACGCATAAAATACTGAAAAGAAGTTATATCAATGTTCAAATATTCATTGACAATTTTTTTCGAAGAAAAAAAAGGCCAAGATTACTCTGTTTGACCACTAGGCAGAAAACAAAGCTTACAAAAATAAAACTTTTTTTTATGTTAGGCCTCTTTTTTTGTGTGGCTTGAAACACTTAAAACACTATACCTAAAGGTATACTTTCATTTCAATGTTCAATAATTTATTGGTTACACCCATCCCTAATGCAAACGGTTCAACAAAATTTTCCCAATGCGTAATGGCCAAGTTACACAAACACAAGTGCGAGTTTGCTTGAATGTGGTAAACATAAGAATGATCAAAGACTAAAATGTTTTGGTGTTCAATGCCACATCAGTAACTTTTAATGAACTTGGTACCTTTTTCAGGATTTCACTTCTTTTTAAGGCCAGGCCATATATTTTTTTAAGAACTTGGCCTTCTTTTACTGAGAGGTTTTTGCTTGGATTTAAATTATTCAAATATTTTTGCGAATTTTAATATTCTCTTCATTTTCAAATAATCATATTTATATGCATTCTTTTTGTTAACTATTTTAGTTTTTCTCAAGATTTAATTCATTTCTGTTTAATATTCATGAAACACAACACGAAAACATTACGATATTATCCTCAATAGACATTGCCTACCACATAAACAAAGCAACTTCATATCTCTAGTGAACTATAAGTCTTGGTCCTTAAAGCCTACCTAAGTCTCACGTCTTAATCCTAACCAACTTAAGGAGGGATTAAGGTTTCGGATTAAACCTCTCTTCATATTATCAGGCCACAGCAGGACATTTTCCAATTTCTAATGGATAAGCCGTTCGCATATATGGGAGCGTGTACGACCGGCTAGATAAACTTTGTATGCCTAAACCCTTATATTAGGGGATTAAAATGGTTCGTTGTTTGATAATTAAGTTTAAACATCCTTTATTGATAATATAAGAGTAAGTTTAGTGGATAAATAATACTGTATATGCATGAATATTCGTGCAGTATGAATTGTTTTATGTTTTACAATATGTTAAATCTCAGTGTTCATAAAAATTACTCTTTTGCCATTTAGTTAAATTGATGCAGTGTTCCTTTTTGGGTGAGGTTTTATAATCGTTCAGTCCGTCTGTCTGTCACCCACTTTCACAGAACGAATCTCAAGTCTCACAAACAAGTGGGATAAGTCATTTTAAAGCAAAAAATCAGTTTAGGCTACATTCCAAATTTCATTAAAAAATGTAATTAAAAGTGTGTTTAAAATTTAATTAACTAAAAATTTGATCTACATTGAAATAAAATGTAAATTCCATTTTAGCTTCTACACTACGTTTATAACGTAAAAAGCGGAAGGTTTTATAATCGTTGAGTCCGTCTAATTGTCTGTCTGTCCATCCGTCTGTCACCTACTTTCATAGCCCAAACTACAAACGCTATGGACAAGTGTGATACGTCAAAAAATTCAGCGCATCGAAATTAGAATTCATTGAAAATTTCAGAAAAGAATTCAAATTCGAAGTACTTCAATTATTTAAAAAAACTGCAAGGTTTAATGCTCATTTAAAAATTATAGTAAGCCATTTTTATTGGAATTAAATCACCATTGCCATCACAATAATCGCTCAAGAAACTTTAATTAATTTAGGCAATATATTAAAATAAGTTTATTTTTGCGACATCGGTCAGTTTGAAATGACGTGAAATATATTTCACTACGAAATTCTTTGTATGTTGATATGAAATGTCTTCATTCTATTTAAAAGCGAGGCAATATTACATATTTGTTCTATGAAATATAAATTAATTTTTGCAAAAGATAAGTAAAATAAATGAAACTAGCAATTTAGCATGTATATGTTTAATATAGAATTAAGGCTGTGTTTGGCGCCTTTTCACCTGTTATTTATATTAAATGTTTTGGTTCTATTTAAAAGAGAGAAATATTGCATATTGATTTTTTAAATACAAATTAATTTTTTTACACATTTAGTTACACAAACACAAGTGCGAGTTTGCTTGAATGTGGTAAACATAAGAATGATCAAAGACTAAAATGTTTTGGTGTTCAATGCCACATCAGTAACTTTTAATGAACTTGGTACCTTTTTCAGGATTTCACTTCTTTTTAAGGCCAGGCCATATATTTTTTTAAGAACTTGGCCTTCTTTTACTGAGAGGTTTTTGCTTGGATTTAAATTATTCAAATATTTTTGCGAATTTTAATATTCTCTTCATTTTCAAATAATCATATTTATATGCATTCTTTTTGTTAACTATTTTAGTTTTTCTCAAGATTTAATTCATTTCTGTTTAATATTCATGAAACACAACACGAAAACATTACGATATTATCCTCAATAGACATTGCCTACCACATAAACAAAGCAACTTCATATCTCTAGTGAACTATAAGTCTTGGTCCTTAAAGCCTACCTAAGTCTCACGTCTTAATCCTAACCAACTTAAGGAGGGATTAAGGTTTCGGATTAAACCTCTCTTCATATTATCAGGCCACAGCAGGACATTTTCCAATTTCTAATGGATAAGCCGTTCGCATATATGGGAGCGTGTACGACCGGCTAGATAAACTTTGTATGCCTAAACCCTTATATTAGGGGATTAAAATGGTTCGTTGTTTGATAATTAAGTTTAAACATCCTTTATTGATAATATAAGAGTAAGTTTAGTGGATAAATAATACTGTATATGCATGAATATTCGTGCAGTATGAATTGTTTTATGTTTTACAATATGTTAAATCTCAGTGTTCATAAAAATTACTCTTTTGCCATTTAGTTAAATTGATGCAGTGTTCCTTTTTGGGTGGTTCATTTAGTTATCAAAACGCGGGGCTAATAAATAATAACGAAGTATTGTTTCAAAAAATGTTTTCTTTGTTGACAATCATTTACATAACAGTAGCTTGACTAAATTTATATTCAACAACATTAGCAAAGTACGTTTTAGCTTCCACACTACGTTTATAACGTAAAAAGGTTTTATAATCGTTCAGTCCGTCTGTCTGTCACCCACTTTCACAGAACGAATCTCAAGTCTCACAAACAAGTGGGATAAGTCATTTTAAAGCAAAAAATCAGTTTAGGCTACATTCCAAATTTCATTAAAAAATGTAATTAAAAGTGTGTTTAAAATTTAATTAACTAAAAATTTGATCTACATTGAAATAAAATGTAAATTCCATTTTAGCTTCTACACTACGTTTATAACGTAAAAAGCGGAAGGTTTTATAATCGTTGAGTCCGTCTAATTGTCTGTCTGTCCATCCGTCTGTCACCTACTTTCATAGCCCAAACTACAAACGCTATGGACAAGTGTGATACGTCAAAAAATTCAGCGCATCGAAATTAGAATTCATTGAAAATTTCAGAAAAGAATTCAAATTCGAAGTACTTCAATTATTTAAAAAAACTGCAAGGTTTAATGCTCATTTAAAAATTATAGTAAGCCATTTTTATTGGAATTAAATCACCATTGCCATCACAATAATCGCTCAAGAAACTTTAATTAATTTAGGCAATATATTAAAATAAGTTTATTTTTGCGACATCGGTCAGTTTGAAATGACGTGAAATATATTTCACTACGAAATTCTTTGTATGTTGATATGAAATGTCTTCATTCTATTTAAAAGCGAGGCAATATTACATATTTGTTCTATGAAATATAAATTAATTTTTGCAAAAGATAAGTAAAATAAATGAAACTAGCAATTTAGCATGTATATGTTTAATATAGAATTAAGGCTGTGTTTGGCGCCTTTTCACCTGTTATTTATATTAAATGTTTTGGTTCTATTTAAAAGAGAGAAATATTGCATATTGATTTTTTAAATACAAATTAATTTTTGCAAACGATAATAATTATTGAATTTTTGTAATAAAATAAATGAAACTAGCCAAATTTAGCTTTTAAAGGTTGTTTGCTGATGAGATTGCGTAGTGGTGGGAGGTTCAAGGAGAATACAGAGAGGTAGAAATAATTTCACTTTAATTACCATATTTAATAGTTGCACATTTTAAAAATACTAAGTTAAAAGCAAGTTAAAACCAAGTTAAAAGTACTGCAAGTAAGTTAAAAGAACAGAAGCACACTTGAAGGCGGTTCACAGCATTCTTACAAAATCAAACTGCACGAGTTGAGTTGTTTACAGAACCAGAAAACAGCACAGGCAGAACTAAGCAGACACTAGAGCTACATAAGAATATATTCCTGCCTAATAACATTCCGCCGGCCTTGAAGAAATTAAACAAATTTTTTCAATAATTAATTTAAAGTCATTACAAAAGCAATTATTTAAAATATTCATAATACAACAAAATAATTAGCAATTACACAAACAAAAAGATACAATAATTTTGCTAACACTCAAAAGGCAATAAACATATCTTCGAAATTGGTCTTTTAAAATTTCCTTTCTTAGTTTTGACCAGGACGACTCTGACCAATCCATCAGAACCTGGAAATACCTCAGTAATTCGACCCATTAACCAGGTGTTTACAGGAAGGTTGTCTTCCTTTATAAGAACCATATCCCCAATTTTAACATTTTTCTTTATAATTAACCATTTATTTCTTTGCTGCAAGTTGTTTAAGTTGCTATTTCGCCACTTTTTCCAAATGGTTTGAACTTTTTTAGTTAATTGTTGCCAATTTTTTAACCTGTTATCATTAACCTCCAGCAAACTAGGCTCAGCTATCGAAGTTATTGGTCGACCTATTAGAAAATGACCAGGCGTCAAAACCTCCAAATCATCCATATCTGCCGAAAGGGGGGTAAGAGGCCGAGAATTCAACATTCCCTCAATTTGAGTAACTATAGTTAGAAATTCTTCGTAATTCAGTTTTGCCTCCCCAACCACGCGTTTTAAGTGAAATTTAAAGGACTTGACCCCCGCTTCCCACAAACCTCCAAAGTTGGGACTCTTGGGAGGAAGAAATTTCCAGTTGATATTTTCCGACGATATGTATCGATCTAGATTTTCATCACGGTTTTGAACTATCCTGTACAACCTCTTCAGCTCATTATCTGCTCCCACGAAGTTCGTACCATTATCACTATACAGAAATTTAGCTTTACCTCGCCGTGCAAAGAATCGCTTTAAACAAGCAATGAATGCATTCGAGGTTAAATCGCATACCAACTCCAGATGAACAGCTTTGGTACTTAAACAGATAAAAATGCAAACATAAACCTTATGGTAAACACCTTTTCTTTGACCTCTGTATTTAATATAGAACGGACCACAAAAATCAACACCAGTACAATAGAAAACAGGTTGTACAGTTATCCTATCTTTAGGCAAGTCCCCCATTATGTGTTAGGAAGTTGATGGTTTAGCTTTAAAGCAATTTACACATTTATGTACAATCATTCTACAAATATTTCTTCCGTTTAAAGGCCAAAATTCCTGTCGAACACAATACAACAGATTTTGAGGACCAACATGCAATAACTTTTTATGAAAACTTTCAATTATAATTTTGGTTAATTTATGTTTAGCTGGTAGAATCAGGGGATATTTCTTATCATAACTTAAATTACATTTAGACAACCGACCACCCACTCTTAACATGTTGTACTCATCCAAAAACGGATTTAAATTTCTTATTTTTCCCGAAGGTGGTTTTCCTTTTTTAATATTTACCAGATCTTCTTTAAATTCCACATCTTGGACCAACAATATGTCTCTTGGCATTGGATAGTTCTTGCGTAGAAAGAGGCCCGAAATGCAGCACGCCTTGTTGTTTCTTCCTTCTGCAATTATTGACGAACCTAAAAATAAACCCAAGAACCCGCACAACTTTATCAAAGCAATTTGAAATACCCAAAATGTCCCCCAAAAAGTCTGAATCTTCTTTCATCAACATGACAGTCTTAGTTTCTTGTTCGAGATACTCAACATCCCTTGAGTGCAGATCGAGTCTTACTGGAGTGCTGCCGATCTCTGACTGGATGAAGGATGGCCCATGCCACCACAGCTCGTTGTACACCAGTCTGCTAGGCTCCAGTCCACGAGAAACCAAATCTGCTGGGTTGTCTTCGGAAGACACGTGATGACATTGGCTTGTCTCAGTCATTCGTTGAATTGCGGCCACCCTTGTCGCCACAAAAGTCTTCAGCTCAGGTGGGGACTTTTGCATCCAAGCCAACACTATGGTACTGTCGGTGTAGTAGCTAGTCGCATCTGGTGAAATTTCCAAAGGCTTTTGTATTTTCTGCATAAGCTTGGCAAGTAATACCGTCGCGCACAATTCCAATCTTGGTATCGTTACGGTTTTCATCGGAGCCAACCGACTTTTGCTGCACACCAATTTCGATGCTGTCCTTCCTGATGCATCTGCACTGACGGCATATATAACCGCCCCGTACGCCTTTTCTGATGCATCGGCGAATCCAACGAGCCTGACTTGTTTCAAATTGACCAAGTAGATGTGTCGACTGACATTTATGTTATTCACTTCGGTTAACGATTCCTGAAAATGCCGCCATTCCATGGCCTCTCTTGAGGGCAGTTCATCATCCCAACCAACTTGTAAACGCCAAAGATTCTGAAGAAACACTTTTGCGGTCGTCACACTTGGAGCAATTATTCCTAACGGATCAAATATGGAGGAGATTCTTGCAAGAACTGTTCTTTTTGTTATCTTGTTTGGCACTTGGTGTGGTAATGAAAAGCCAAAACAATCTTCCTGGGCGTTCCAAATCAACCCCAAAGCCTTTGTCTAAACCGAAGTGTCGAAGTTGTAGGACTCTCCCTGATCCACCGTTAACATGAGATCAGGATGGTTAGCACACCATTTATGAAGTTGCATTCCACAAGACCCCAGCAACCCGATCAACTCCTTCTGTAGATTTTTAACAGATACCAAATTGTCACTTCCTCTTAACACATCGTCCATGTAGAACGAGCTTTGGATTACCTGGGAAGCAACTGGGTACGCTTTCTTGCCATCTATACCCAGCTGTTGGAGGCACCTCATCGCCAGGTATGGTGCGCTTGTAGTACCATATGTTACGGTACAAAGCCTGTAGGTTTTGACTTCTTCGTTTCTGCTATTCCTCCACAAAATTCTTTGAAGATCGCGTTGTGACTCGTCGAGGTTTATCATTCTATACATCATTTTTATGTCTGCAGTAAAGGCAAACCGATGAGTTCTGAATTTCAAAATTATTGAGAACAAATCATCTTGAATTACACCTCCATTTATTTGCAACGAATTCAATGATTCCCCCGACGATGTTGCCTGACTAGCATTAAACACGACTCTCAGTTTTGTCGACTGCTTTTCTGGCCGATATACAGCATGATGGGGAAGATAACACGCAACTTCAGGTTCACTAGTTTCAACAACCTCTTCCATGTGCCCCAACAATTCATAATCTTTCATGAAATTTTGATATAATGCCAAAAGTTGCGGATTTTTGTCCAATCGATTCCAGGTAGAATTTAACCGGCCCAACGTAATTGATTTTGACTCCCCCAAAAGACATGGGTCCTTTTTGAGCGGCATTTGCACTATAAACCTTCCGTTAGCGTCCCTTTTATGGGTTTTTAAAAAATTTTCGTTAGATTGACTTTCTTCTATACTTTTAAAACGTTCAATATCCTGCACGTGTTCTATTTCCCAAAATTTTTCTATTTGTTTCGAAATATCATCATGCTGGCATACTAAACCACAAAGGTCGTTATTTTGATTTTTGGGATACCCAATACTACCGCTCACCACAAATCCAAATTTTGTGTTTTGAAGAATCAAGTTAGTTCCCGGAATGGCCACCTTTTCAGTGCTAAGCAGGTCAAAAAATACCTCCGCACCCAGGAGACAATCTATCCTTTTTGGGACATTGAAGTCTTTATCCGCCAAGCTCACATTTTCTGGCAGATCAAGAGCCAAATCCAATTTACGTGTTGGAGTAGCATGCATAATTTTCTTTACAATAACAAATTCTAAACTACGATTGTAATCTCCCAATTTATTTGAAATTACTGCAGTTGTTGAATACTTAACGTTAATTGTCCCCTCTGATAACCCAGAGACCGACACATTAACCTTTTCCTCTTTTGTTTTAAGAATTTCTGCAAAATTATTATCAACGCATGAAATTTGTGACCCACTGTCTAGCAAAGTTCGCGCTGGGTGGAGATTCCCATAATAATCTCTAAAATACACGACTGCAGTTCCCAAAAAAACATTACGTTCTGCCGAATGAGCTGCTCCAACAAAATCCGGGTTTCCCACTGGATCAGAACTTGATGACCCCCCAAGATCATTTGCCACTACAACCCCTCCCGGCTCGTGGTCTTTGTTAGTATTTGAAAAGTTTTTGTCATTATGTTTCCTTCCCCGTTCATAGCACAATAGATACGAATGTTTTCCCGCGCTATGACAATCCTTCAATGAGCAAACACAACTAGTGTTTTTACACTCATGGTTTTTTGAGTAAGGGTTAAGACACAAAAAGCACAATTTATGTTTTTTAACAATATTTTTCCGCTCTTTTACATTAAGTTTAAGAAACTGAGGACATCTAATAATCCCATGATTTTGTTTACACATTTGAGAATTTCTATCACTTTTATTTACACCCGAAACCATGGAATTTATCTTTATTTTATTCACACGTTTTTCAGTTAAGCTACACCCCTCGCCGGGAAGAGTTCTAGCGTGATCTTTTAAGAATTCCAATAATTCCTTTAAAGTTGGCAAAGTATCCTTTTTAGTAATCGTTTCCACCATGTTCTGGTATTTTCATCCAATTTTTGAGCTAGCATATACGTAAATATAACGTCAGAAAACCCTTCCACTTTCTGGTTTAGAATTTCTAGTGAGCGTACACACTCATTAGTTACGTCAACAAGATTTAATATTGCTTCAGACGATTCATTCTTAATAGTTACCAAGTTAAGACATCTTTTTAAGTGCGCATAAACCTGTTCCCTAGTATTGGAATATCGGTCTTCTAACAATGACCAGGCCAACTCATAGTTTGAATCTACCAAAGAACTCGACTGGAAAATTCGATAAGCTTCATCTCTTAAGGACGATTTTAGGTATGATAGCTTCATAGAACCCGTTAAGCTCTGGTTGTTATGTACAGTTGCTGTAAACAAATCCCGAAAAGCCAACCACTCATGTATATTTCCCGAGAAACTAGGCAAATTAATTTGCGGTAGCTTTACAAAGTCGTTACTTAAAACTGGAGATCTGTTTAACTTTAACGACTGTTTTTGACTTAAGGCATAACTTATTTCGTCTAACGATTCGTTGACGTTCTCCTGTTCTAAAGCAAATTTATCCAAATCTTCTTCTTCACACAAATTATAGAGGCCAGCAAATAACAATTTTGTTTCATTTTTGATTTCCAGATATTTTTCCTTGATTACACTTAAATCACTCTGAAGTAATTCTTCACTAAATAACTTTGTTTTTAATTTTGTTAGTTGAGTCTTCAGAACTCGCTTTTGGGTTAAAACTTCTTTCAGAGACGCCATTTTCTTACCAGTTAATTGAAGTTATCACCATAGTCGCTGTTTTTCTTCGACGGACCAAATGTTTGTTGATGAGATTGCGTAGTGGGGGGAGGTTCAAGGAGAATACAGAGAGGTAGAAATAATTTCACTTTAATTACCATATTTAATAGTTGCACATTTTAAAAATACTAAGTTAAAAGCAAGTTAAAACCAAGTTAAAAGTACTGCAAGTAAGTTAAAAGAACAGAAGCACACTTGAAGGCGGTTCACAGCATTCTTACAAAATCAAACTGCACGAGTTGAGTTGTTTACAGAACCAGAAAACAGCACAGGCAGAACTAAGCAGACACTAGAGCTACATAAGAATATATTCCTGCCTAAACAAAGGTTTATAATAGAATTAATAGTGTGTTTGGCGACATTTTTCCTGTTGAACACAACCGTTGTGTGGAAGCGGGTTAAGCGACAGACTCTGTCACAAACCTGCTTTTTTATGCAATATGTTCACTGTTGCCATTTCATCAAACGTACGAGATACTCTTAAAAAATACTTACTTTTACGGTATAATACAATTTGGATTGTTGTAATGGCACAATCAAGTTATTTTGATTTTTCATTATATATGTATGAAGAAAGATGCATATACAATTCTAAATTTGCATTTAAAAATATGTAAAGTTTCGCCTTTATTTTTAAAGCAAAAAGTTTACTATTTAATTTTTCGAAATTTAAAGTTGTGGCTCCAAAATGTTATTCATTAAAAAAATGCATCATTATTCTTCGAACTTAAAAAATAGTAGCAAACGAAAAAGATTAATTATCAATTCTGCAAAAGAAGATTAAAGAAAATTATTAATTTTGGCTTTTAAAAGTATGAATTAGAACTAGCTAAAGGCCCTGTTTGGGGAAATTCTTTCTGAGGTGTTATTAGTGTGTTTCCTAATGGAACGTAAATGTTGTGTGGAAGAGGTGTAAGTGACAGATTCCGTTACAAACCAAAGTGTCATTTAAAAAAAATGTCTGTATTTTAATATTAAACAGCAATCCCATTTTATGAACGCAGAAAAAAAAAATTTAAGCATCCAGGCAAAAAAAGTTAGAAAAAAGGCCAAGTGTCTTTAAAGGAATTTTTTGAAAATATACTCATAACATCAGATACTTTTTGTGTGTTTTAAAGGATTAATAAACAAGGATGTTAAAAATGCTTTACACAAGATCACTTTATCATATAAGCACCCTAAGGATATTTTAAATAAATTGAAATTATACTACTTTAAAATATTGCTATCGATGTTTTATTTAAAAGTATTGCTAGCTAAATATATCCTCTTAAACCCCAGCAAATCCTACACGTATATTCTTAATCTAACATACTTTTCATAAATATATATGCTAAAACGTATGTTTTGCAAGGATTTTTTAAAAAATTATGCTTAATAGTTACTGAGCTGAGAAGACACACCTTAAGCTCGAAAAATACCAATTTTTGTGTTATAAATGTAAAAAAGAGGTCGTATCACTTAATTGAAGTAAACAATTTGTTTGCATTGTATTTAATGCAAAATGCCTTTAAAATTGACTACTAAAAGAACTTTTGGAAAAGTTTGAAAAAAAGTTTTAATTAATGATTTTAAGAACTCGAATATCGTATTAACCGTAATTTAACTTCATTTTTTCATAGAAATAAATGACTGACACCTGTAATCAAAGGCTGAAGCAAACTGATATTTGCATCTTCTTCTATCGGACCAAGTCAATTTTGGAACTAATAAACATGTTAATTGTTTGTGGGGAGGTTTCAAAAAAGTGTCCCCAAACGGGAACGCCTGGTAGCAAGAGGATATCATAATTCATTATTAAATTATCAATTTTACTTTTTATCTCATCAACAGAAATGGCTCCCTGGAAGCAGAACCTGATGCAGCAGAAATTAAACTTTGTGAACTATAGAAATTAATTTTGGTCCCCCCTCCCCCCCCCCCTCCTTTATATTCTCAGGGGATATTTTTCAGAGTTCGTATTTTATTTGTATTATTACTTTTTCAAATTTTCATACTTAATTTTTTCTTTATTTCAAAGCTTTCTGGAACTCGGAAAAAATATTTCGTCACTTAAGTTACCACACATGCTATCTCACCTTGCACAACGGTAGAAATTCACTGTACGGTAACGCTGGGCGAACTTTACAAAGTCGCGCCAAACGTAGCAGAAAACACAACCGAAATGAGCAAATAACGGTCAGATATTGTTGCCGGAAAACTTCATCGTTGCGAAGTAAAAGAATTCGAATCATCAGTCAAAGTCAGACAGTTGCCACAAAAAATTATTTATCGCCAAATCCGTAAAAGTCACGCCAAGGGTTACCGTACAGTAAATTTGATCTTTGCACAACAATGAGATAGCACATGTGGGAACTTAAAGGACGATTTACTAATAGACGTGAATAACCTATCTTGGATATGGTCCAAACAGCAGCTAAATAAGTCACCTGATGAGCTAAAATTCAAACCAAAAATCAAAATTTATGTTTTTTGCTAATTTTTTTAGGGGAAAAGTTGCGTTATATTTAACAACACCCCTCCCTCCTTCCTTCTCATGTGAATTTCAATTCTACCCTTTCCCCTCCCCTAAACACTGCATGTAACTAACGGAAGGACAAATAACAAAAATTACTAGTCCAGAGAAACTTCAAGATTGTGACTTATTATAAATGCTAAAGAGTTGTTAATCTTCAGCAAAAGGAAGTTACGACAAGATTTTTTTCATATAATTGTTCAATTGTCAGAAAATGTTATAAATTATAATGTTAACTTATTGATTGGATAATATTTTTACAACTTTATTTAAATCCATGTTGAAGTATTAATCAATAAATTAGCATGATATTTTGTTTCGTTCACTAACAAAATTTGCGGTGGGTATAATATTTTTAAAAACATCAATTCTTACAGAGGATTTTATTAATCGTATCCGACACACATTGATTGTAATCAATATTGGTACATCAATAACAGTTTATTCAGATTATTTCACAGACAGATATTAGTTTCATAAGTTAAGACTGACTACCTAATATCACTTTATATTAAGAACAAAAAGTCCATAAGTGAACAGCGACCCGAAAATGGACAGAATCAATTCGGTCTTCAGCTCCACGATGCCCGAAGCTGACATTGCCGGAAAAGAAATCTTGAGCATGCTACAACAGCCAAGCTTCTCCAATGGATTTCTGTCTGGGTAACCAAGCAGTTGTGTATGTTCTGCAATGCAGTCCGTATATCGTGCTGCTTCGACTGCACCCTCGAAGCGGATAAAGCCAGCCCAACTACGGAACAGGGTACGACTGTTAGCGCTGGAATGCTGAACCAGATGGTATTGGTCAACACAGGTCTCTTGCTCAGGTTCACGAAACATGCCAGGGACACGTACCTGTAACATGAGACATTCAGTTTGTGAGAGAAGATTCATGAAAATAGCAACTTATATTATTGTTTCAAATAGCATACTAAAGAGGTTCATCTTCATTAGAATAGTAGGTTGGTTGGTTGATATACATATATTTTCAGGCTTGTGTTTTTGCTCAGAAAGCCGTTTATAAACCTTCGTCAAGTAAAACAGTCGCAACACACTCATACTCACACTCACATGCACACATATACGTGAGTGTGACAGATGATGCCATCTATCACGCGCCACCTCAACAATTTAGACATGTGGGGAGATGGGAAATAGTCTCCAGGAACCTGTACCCGTGGGAAACTGCGCAATGACCGACCACAGGACTTTCGGACCCAACAGATTTAACGAGCACGTACTCCGCATATACTCGGTGAGTTTTCAGCAAACAGGACTCGATCGCGGGACCTTCCAATCCGCAGATCGAGACACTGACCTTTAGAATCGTATCATTGCTTAACCATTTCCAGGGGCGGCCCGTGGTCAAAAATGTTGGTGCAGCAAAGACATCACGACCCCCCCCCCACACACACACACATACTTTTGTTATAGCTGAGCATAAACTGAAAAGCATATAACTGAAAAAAAGTATATTATATTATATAAAATTCAAAAAAAAAACTTACTTTAAGAAAAAACGTAGTGTATTGTTTTAAGTATATTTTATCATAGCAATGATCCATTTTTTAATAAGGAACGAAAAATATAAAAACTAAGAAACAAAAGGATTTCTTTAACACCGAAAAATAATCGTTTGAACGCTGAAGCGATGAAGAGTTCAAATTCTTGATTTCCCCATCATCGCACATGGCCTAACACGTGTTTGGAGGCCACTAATCATATCAGCGAATTCCAAATGCAGCCGAAAAACGTATCTTTCCTGGCTGTATTCCGAGCCTTAATCCATTTAATTGTACGCGGGTTAAGCAATACATATTCTTCATCGTCATGGCTACCCGTCTCGCGTCCCACATCTCTTCTCTCATTTCTCTTCACTGGCTGCGCGCAGTTAGATTGGATTATAAACATGTAAATCATATGATATCCAAATAGGTAGTTTTTCGTCAATCCCACTATTTGAGCAAAATTTTCGTTTTTGGCGTGAAAGCGTTGCATTAAAAAATGCGCTCCTTTAGCAAAATATAATAATGAATAAAAAAAACATATGATCGGATTTGGGATTTAGTATTAAACTGAATATACATTTACAGCCCGGCTGTTCTGGCTATATGCCACGAGCCGCCACAGATCCATTTCTGAAGAAAGCGAGCTTCTTAAGTTTCCAACCTAAACAAGCAAATTTCTACTGAATAAACTATTTGCGTGAATAATCTAAGGATTTTTTCTGAATATTCTATTTATATAGCGGGACCAGATTTTTTTTTTTGGAAAATCGTTCAGTATTGTCATAACCCAACCCCAGTTGTCTAAAACTGGGACTTCCAACCCAACATCCATTAAAACTGGTATTGTATCTTAAATACAACTTGTCTAAAATGAAGAAATTGAAGCAATTTGAAATTTAACTGTCAATTTTGTCAAATTCTCTTTAATTTCCTGTTTACTGTACTTGAAATGCAGTACATTTTGAAAACATGCTAAAAACGCATTTTAAGTCTTTTTACAGCTTATTTAATATGAAGAATATGACATTAAGGTATACATACACACCAAAAAAGGCCAAAAATAACCAAATTAGGCATTTTTTTGTTTTTAAGTCCCACTAGAATCTCCAATTCTTCTTCTTAAAAATGATGTAAAGTTCGTACTGGTACTCCACTTAAAAAAAAAGTTAGAGGTTTTTCTAATCTTCAAAATCATGAAAGTTAGTTAGTCTTTATAATCCTTCAACTCAATTTTCTCAAAATTTTATTTTACTCATTTGTTACTTTGCTTAAACAATGATAACTAAAGTTAAAATTAACATTTTGTCAAACGAATTGTTTGTTTATTTGTGGATTAAGTTGGGAGAGGGCGTGAAAATCCAAAAAAAAAAGATTTTGTTTATAAATAAATTTTAAATTGCATGTTAAAAAAAATTCTAAATAATTAGATTTTTTAATGTTGCTTATTATACAAACTGATAAATAAGAAACTAAAAGTACCGCATACTTGGTTTGTGATTCATGCATTTCAGAATGAATTGGTGATTAATTTGCGTGGCAATGTAATAGGTCTAAGTTTAATTAGTTATTGGGTTATGAGTGTTTAAAAAACATGCTAATTTGACACTCATGGTGACAGGAAACCGCTTTTTCTTTCGGTTCTTCATTCAAGGTACAAACGTTTGACACATGCCAACTGATCTCTGGCGTTAATCAGGGTTGCCGCGAAAGAAAACCAAAGCAAGTAACAGGTTCCTTTTTACCAGCTTATTGGATTTCTCGCTATCATCGCCAAAGAGGCCTATTGAGAAAAGCCTTCTGCGAAATCAAGCTGTTTTTACCCTGTACTCTTCATATAAGAAAAGCTCCATTGATGTAACTAAGAAAAGTAGGAGAAATGAAATTTGGTTACATACATGTTCAGCATCTGCCAGCATAGCAGAAGGAATATAGTAGACGACAGGCTCTGGTTCACGTTATGTATCAGTTGGCGAAGTAATTTGTATTTCTGTAAATGTTGGATCAGATCCTCCCTCTGCAGACTCCACTCGCCGATGTCTCGACCGAAATCGTCAAGCACTCGGCTGCATTTGCAGATGATTGAGCCGCACATGACTGCGCACGTCGATGGTAACAACATCAGAGCAATCAGGTTAAGAACGGAGACTGTTACCTTGACTGCCAATTCTAAGTTCTTGTTCTCTATCGTGAAAAATACCGAGAGTGCAAGAATGTCGTCACCGTTTCTGATTTCGGGCATTGTGTTGAAATGGCCTATGGTGATCAGGACCAGGATGAACACGGCAAAGGCGAGGCAGGTGTTGACACCGCGACTCAGAGACCGGGTACTTCGACAGTTGAGCAGCGCCAGTCGATGGAACTGCAATACTAAGTTCCTGATTTTGGGCTTCTTTTTGTAAATGTTAAACCACAGAGAAATCGAAATAAGGCATAAGGCGATGGTCGGTATGTTGAATTCTATCGCCGTGCCTCGCTGTATCATCAGAGCCGAAAAGACGCAGATAAAATAAATCTGCAGCAGAAGAAGCAGAAATGGAAATAGCATAGAGAATGCAGATCTCGCTCGTGTCTTTTGATTCTTTTCGATCATTTCTATTCCCAAGAACTCCAGGCATTTCCAGAGTAAACCGTAACCCTTCCAAACTGTCGGACAAAACAGTTGCACAGAAAATAGTTTCTTCATATTGTGCATTGGAAAACTGGGGAACTTCATATAATACATGACTCAAAACGAAGTTAAAAGGAAATGTTGAATTCTAAATAGAGCGATTTCAATGATGTCATGTTTCAGTTGAATTATTTGTGTTACCATTTAATTGATTATAGATTAAATAATATTTTCCATATTCGTTGATGATATTGTGCAAGTTTATGTTTTTGTAGACTAATTATGAGAGTTTACAATTGTCGATATATTTGAAAAAATAATCATTATCCAATTAAAGGTACATTTTTTGCGACAGTTAATTTGATTAATTTTCTTAAAGTTAAGCTATAGTATAATATTTATTTCTTATATTATATTACATGCATTTCTCTTCAGTTGGCAGTTAATTAAAACTCATTTCTAGATAATAAATTGTATTCAGATCAATACATATTCATTACTTACTTTACAGTTTAACTTATTGTATATTTTTTTATCGTGGAAACACTGTCAAATCAACGATCTTTAAACGTCTCATTGTTTGAGTTTTTCAAAATGTCAAGTAAATTACACAAATTGATAATGAATATTAATTCAAATTGTTTGTTTATTGTTAAAAGTATTCATAATGTTATTATGGATTCGATTTTTTTCTTTTGTCTCGTGTTAAATATTTTCTGTCATGTCTAATTAAATCTTGTCTCACGTATTGATGTAAAAAATATATTGTTATAATTATTTGTAGAATTGAAATAATTTTTAAGTAAATTTTACTTTTGGGGAAAAGAATTTTAAATCAAAATGTATGTCAACATCTTTGTTTTCAGCACCTAATCGGCAACTGAACATGTTAACCTGTTATGTATATAAGTCAGTTAACGCAGCTGGAGTGGAACCGAAAAGGCAAATTCTGGTAAGTAAAGTTATAGGCATACACGATGGGACAGGGCCAGAGACAGGTCCATGTGAATATCTTCGTTAAACAAATACAAAAACTGGCACAGATGGAAGTAAACTGGATCACTGCACAGGCAGTGGCATATATTGAGAAACCCAGGGATAATTTGAAAATGAGCCTTCGCAATTATGTTCCTCACAGAAGTTTGTTTCCAGAGCCCCTGAAAAGGTGAGATTTTTCTTTACCAATAAAGATAATAAAAACGCATATGCCATAACACTTTTTTAAAAAGACAAACATCCATGTGCTTACCAACCAGGTTCGAGCCCGAGACATAAGGGTAGGGATTAATACATTGTTACCCTATTTATGAATACCATTGGCATCTTCCTCATCGAATAAAACCGCTCACAGAAACAAATTAATTCGTTTTTCGTGTAAATTAATTTGTCCTTCATAGATAGTTCATAACAACAGTCTTCCCTTGCGCTATATTTTGTTAATTTAGACAAACTTTGAAAAAAAAGCGTTCTATACTTATACTGCACGACATGTGAAACTTTTTCATTGTTGAAAAATCCCGTCAAACCTTTTCAAATTAGAATTCTTATTAATAACCATTTCATTAACTCAGCATCTACACCGATTACCCTATTCGTTATCACCTGTGATCTTCATTCGATTTTGAATATACAATGTTAAAACTAAGATACAATAACGCACTACATTCATTTAGTCAGTTTTTTTCAAATCGGATAAATAAGGAAATAATATTATCGGTATTCCATTTCATATTCCAAAATAACAAAGGAATGAAATACACTTCAAATATCTCGCCAACCATTTATATTCCCTTCCCGACAGCGTCATCACTCCCAGAAATCAAACCTTAAACGACTTGCGCGTCTGAAAAATTCACTTTCAAGAAAAAATCATTCCGCAATGTACGCGCATTTGGCGCAAATTTTATAAAATCAACACCCTTTTTTCCTTGAAATGTAAGAGAAACAACAATGGAAGAAAAGAAGAGCGGTTTATCTAACAAACAGGGGAAGAATTCTTTTTGGCGAGAACAAAAGGTTTCGATTCCCGCATGGGATTTATATGCTCAGACAAATCGCGGGATTTATTTGACGAAGTTGTAACGGAAACTTAATTTGGTTTTTGAGTATCATCAATTGAGACTGAGTCGTTTTGACCTATGTATTGATTCGTAAGGGAAAAAGTAATCAAGAAGGCAGCTTTTTCAAGACAAACAGAAATAAATGCATGTGGCCTTCTTTTTTATTAAAAAAATATAAGTTGAGGTTAAAAAGTAGTGAATGATATTCAAGTTACCGAACGCTTGTTAAACACGTTGTACCTAAATGAATTCCCTTCTTGAAATAAAATACAAACAAGACTGTTTTTATTGTTTTCAGTGTTAAGTAGTTGGTGAGTTAATACAAAACAAGTACTTTTTTTTTCTCCGATAGGGCTGCAATATTGGCGGTCAAGCCTTTGCAGACTCAGCCTATGCCCCAGAACTGAGATCCATTTTTTGTATCACCATCTAGGGCGGCCCTCTCTACCAACTTTGACGCACATATTACAATAAACCTTAGCTCTGTGTGGATGTTAAAGTATGCCGAGATTTAATTTTGGCGAGAGAACCCAAGCCAAATTGGCCATCTAGGGACTTTTACATGCCACACAATGATATGGCACGCATGTCCAGGATTTTCACAAAAAAGATACTAAACTAGTGTATTATGGATATTCCAAGTCAGTTATTTATTTATCCAGGGTCGGTATCAATTGATCGTTCAATTACCTACTCGAGATGTACAATCATAAGTAATTAAGACCTCAGATACAAGCCATAAAAGTGACATGGGCCTGATGGGACAAAAGCCCTTGTCAGAATTTAAAGATTTTACATTGTTTGACAAATACAAAAGCGTAAAGGCCTTGAAATGTTTTTCAACTTCCTTTTAAAAAGTAATTAATACACTAGGTAAAATACAATCAGATTTTTAAAAAATAATGCTTCTAATATTCTTTAGTGAAAGGGGAACTTCGTGAAGTTAATGGGAAAACGTCACTTTTCTAAGGTATACAATGTCGCTCCGAAAGATATAAAGCAAATAGATCACTTGTATCTCTAGAGCCACATAAGTCAACCAACCCACCAGCACCAATATAAAACTATTTTCTGGTTTGTTTGTTCAAAAAAAAAAGTACAGATAACATTATTGGTTACACCCTTGTCAAACAAAAGAAGATAGATGTAAATGGCTCCCGAGTTGCAGTGAGAACGTCAGTGGATATCGAATGGAAAATGGCTCCTCGGATGCAAATGGGGACGGAAGAGGGGGGGGGACGCCATTAATGGATCATGGAGCAAGTCGAAAAGCGAAGACTGTAACTATCTCGTACATTTCACTTATTCCATGAAAAAGAGTACATGAGCCGCCCCGGTGGCGCAATCGTTATGACGCTAGCCTTTGGTGCTGCTGGGGTCGGGTTCGAATCCTGGTCAGACATGGATGTTTCAGACCATAAATAAATGTTGTTATTTGTCTATGTGTCATTCCATTTTTTGTGACTGTTAATATTCTTTCTGTGTCTGCCTAACTTGACGAAAGCTTATATGAGGTTCTCTGAACAAGCACACAAGCTGGAATATATATGTAACATACCATACCATAACAGTACATGGTATTACTGTTTTTCGTGGAATAATAAGTGAAATGTACGAGATAGTTATCCACGTTTTTCAGTTTAGTTTAGGTTGAATTATCGACACACTAGAGCTAAACGAGGGCTATTGGCGATGGGAGCCGTATTTTAGAACCACAGTCTAGTGACGATCCGACACCTGAATAGGCACCAATCGTTAAAGGCGACATTGCAAGCAGCGTTAGGACTTATTACACGTTAGGACATATTTAACGTGCACTCCCTCCACGCGAGGTATTATTCGTCGGACATTTTTGGCTGCACGGGCCGTTTATAGTTCAGCAGTTATTTTGGATGTGCTCAGATAAGAACCTGGTACCTTCCGCATGCTAGGCGAATGTCTAACCGACTGGGCTCCCCAGTATATTTCGGCGTTTTTTAGAAAACTATGAAACCAAAATTCGAAAATGAGATTTTGTAATCAAAAACTAATTTACATTTTAAAGTTTTTGTTAGATATGATTTAGAGGTTTTGTTAGATTCTTGAATATGTTATTATGCTTGGGATGTTAATTCGAGTCCATCGTCAAAACACCCTGTATCAACAATCGCTGGTAATTAGCACTTCAGAATTAACCTACTATCTTTTTTAGCTTCCACACTACATTTATAACGTGAAAAGTGGATGTTGTTATAATCGTTTAGTCCGTCTGTCTGTCCGTCACCCACTTTCATAGCTAAACTACAAATGCTACGGAGAAGTGGGATACGTCAAAAAATTCAACGCACTGAAAGTATAAGACATTGGAAAATTCATAAAAGAATTTGAATTCGAAGTACTTCAATTTTAAAAAAAAACTGCACATTTTAATGCTTATTTAAAAAGCATAGGAAGCCATTTTTATTAGAATTAAATTAACCATTGCCATTGCCATTTGCAACAATCGCTCGAAAAAATTTAATTCTTTAAGACAATAAATTAAAGTAAATTTATTTTTGAGACATCTACCAGTCTGAAATGACGTCAAATATATTTTACTACGAGATTCTTTGCATGTGGATATGAAACGTTTTCATTCTATTTAAAAGCGAGAAAGATTACGTATTTATTCTTTGAA
Source organism: Hylyphantes graminicola (assembly GCA_023701765.1). Classification (NCBI taxonomy): domain Eukaryota; kingdom Metazoa; phylum Arthropoda; class Arachnida; order Araneae; family Linyphiidae; genus Hylyphantes; species Hylyphantes graminicola. The sequence continues at coordinate 50,924,900 of CM043113.1, forward strand.
ATATAAATTAATTTATTCAAACGATAAGTAATAATTATTGAACTTACAAAATAAATGAAACTAGCCAAAGTTAGCATGTAAATGTTTATAATAGAATTAATGTTGTGTTTGGTGCCTTTTTACTTGTTCAACACAACCGTTGGGTGAAAGCGGGTTAAGTAAAATATTCTGTTACAAACCTAATGTTATAAAATTGTTTTTAATATAACGCGCCCTTCTTATAACATTTTTAAAAAAAATCTTACTTTACAACATTATCTCATGAAGATTTCCAAATCTAATACGATTGAAGTATTTTTTACTATACTTCTTTATTTAATGTAGCCTTCCTCTAAAATCATAAAATTTACAATTGCATAAAACCCTCTAAAAAAGATTTTTTCAATAAATCATTTGCGAAAATAGATAAATTCAATAAGATTTGTTTTAAATGAATTCAATCCAAATATTAACAATACAATTAAACTGTTTTCAAGAAACAAATACAAGTTCATTCCATTTCCACCAGCAAAGACCGAGACTTCTGCAGTTTCCGTTTGTTTATTCCACTCGCCGTTTGCCTTTATCGGGATTCTGGGACTGATCAGGCGATTTGGGGAATGGCCGGAATCTTCCCGGATTATGTAGTTTTGCGATTGGAACTGCTTTCTTGGTGTCGACTTTTGTTAAAATTTTAAGATAAGAGCATTTAAGGAGGATCAGAAGAGTTTCAGGTAGGGATACGTGCCCATTCAAAGTTTGCTTGAGTAGCTATTTAGGATTGATGTTTTAAGATGTAAGGAAGTCCTTTAGAAGTTTTGGCTTTAAAGGATGTTAATATTAATCATGCTGATGTTTGAGTGGATTAATTTAACTCTTTAAATATTTCGTTCCTAATAGCTGCTTCTTTTAACTAAAATGTTTAAATGTTAGCACTATTTGTTTTCGTTATAATATAAATTATCACTTTTATATCAACTATTTATATCATAAATAAAGCAAACAGAAAAATAATACATAAACTTAAATTTTAAATATTCTCTTAAAACAATTATACCCTTGTATTCACTTCTTGTATTCAAAATATTTAAAATAAAATAAAAAGTAGGTTAATAATATTGGTGAAGTTTTCAATCATTCTGTTCTACCTCCATTTCAACTTTATTACTAACGCCCGATTTTAAAAGCTCTTTTTGTTCAAAAGTGATGACACAAACGACCAGTCCTCTGTCCTTCCAAAATTAAATAAAGTCTAGAAGACCCTTAACTTGAATGAGTGTCTAGAAGCAACTTCGGACTTTCACAAAAGTTCACTCTACATAAAGGCATGTGCATATAAGTGTACGAGCCTACTCTTTAAGTAACGATTAAAAAAATAATATTTATGCATGATAATCTGAAACCAACTACAACCAAAATGGCGTGAATACGATTAAAATATCTTTTTGCGGAGTAAAAAAAGTTAACTTCGAGTTTTTCAATTTCATTTTTCAGGAAACATAATTTGTCCTACATAAATTTTTCAGCAGTATGTACATATTCAACTGACTTATATTTTATTTATTTAGATGAAATTGAGCAGAAATCTTGTTTTCTCATGACAAATTGTCCTGTCAGTAAAATAAACTCGAAATCGGTAATTCCATACAAAAAAAATTAGTAGTAAATAGGAAGATATTTAAGATTTAATGGATTAATTTCAAATTCCAATTAACTATTAACGCACCGCGAATGTATTTAATAAAAAGTAAAAAACACCAATGAAACTAAAATTACCGAGAAGAGAGTCCCGAATTTTGCAACCATTGCTATAACTATTCTATGTTTTGTGGAAAAAAATATCAGAAAAAGACCTGACATTCCCATAAAAGACTCAAAAACAAATTCTGACAACCCCTTTTTTACAGTTCGCCTAAAAACTGTCTAAATATTCAGATCCTTTGAATACTAAAGATTTTTTTTTTATAATGCTAGAGGAAAATTCCCGTAGATAGTATGACTTTAGAGAAAATAAAAATTGGTTTTATATTCCAGAGTTTCTTCCCTCTCTCGCTTTAAAATAACGAAAAGGAATAATATAGTTGCTCAAAATTCGAATGCTGGATGGTTTATTTTTGGATTTCTGTCAATACTTTTCCAAGTTCCAGAGAGCTTTGTCCCAATAAAGTGTTTTCACGAAATAAATGTGTTTTTAGTTCCGGATTTCAAAAGGATATTTCGTTGTCTTCTTAACCATGTTTAAAGTAGAATAGTGTGAAATATTGTTTCTGGTTATCACAAAAACATTTCTAGTTTAAAATTTTAGTTTGAGTCTCTGCATTTGGCTTTTCATGTACTTTATTATATCTAAGTTCACAAACCATCTAGCCGGTCCACTGGCACAATGGTTAGTGTACTAGCCTTTGGAGCTGCTGGGCTCGGGTTCGAATCCCGGTAAAGGCATGGATGTTTGTGTTTGTCAATAAATGATGTTATTCGTCTAAGTGTTTGTGGCGTCCTTCTTTGTGTGTCTCTTGTGACTGTCTCTTCTGGCGAGCGGGGTAATGGGCTAGATAGCCTACGCCCTTCCCTTCTAGAGGGCGCAATCACTGTCATTTGTCATTGTCATTACAAACCATCTAAAGAAAAAAAATTATATTTTGTAACTCAGATTTAGTTATCTGTTTTAATAACAACAAATTTTAAAGTGTTCAACTAAAAAAAGTCATTGATTTATCTATAATATAATTTTCAGTAGACGTAGTATTGTGTAGCACTGTAGTGTAATATTTTCTGGCTGTCTATTTCCGGTTGCCTATTTCTAGCCTCCATTAGGAACTTTAACGCTAAGTAAACGTTAAGTGATGTTTTCTTTCTACTTACAGTAGAAAATAGGAGAGCACGTACGTTTCGCATATACTCGGTGGGTCTTCTGTGTTATCGGGACTCGATCGCGGGACCTTCCTATTCCGAGATTCAGACCTTATCCACTAGGCTACCCACGGCCCCAAAATCGAAATGTGTGTATGAAACCTTTAGGCAACTGGAAATTCCACCCTATTCATGAAGGTCTAATCAGTATCATGAACGATACCTTTACATAAGAGGCTTTTAATCCCACACGCAGTCTAAATTACTTATCACCTACGGCTATTTTCTAATGAATAATGTATGTATAGGTAAGACTCTAGTTAAAATGCATTAAGGATCAAATACTTATTAGAAGGAATACTTGCATTGAGTTTGAGTGGATTTGTAAACAAATAATCCGACTTTAATAAGTTTAAAATACTTTATGTAGAGTGAAGATTATTATAAGCTCTTCTATAAATATTCTATCTATAGATAATAATAACGTCTGGTTATATAATTTATTACACAACGCAAACTTTGAACCTTAAATATTTAAAGAACATACAGCATAAGTAAACTTAATTAATGGGAAAAGGCTTATTTACAGTTTTATAATGATATCTGTAGTTAAAGTGACACGGATTTAAAATTAATATTTCAAAAACTTTACAATTAAGAGAAATATTCCATCCAAATCATCGGTAATCCCTTGCATTTTTTTAAATCTTCAAACTTGAATATTATAAAAGTTTTTGAAAACTAATCATTCTCTATTATTATATAATCTTTGTAATCATTAAATGTACCTTAGTTTGTATAACAATGGATAAAAAAACGGACATGAAAATATGTCGATAGAATAAAATGAAAATAAATGACCCTATAATTCAAAAAAAATTATTTGTTACTTTATTTATCTAATGTGCCATACTACTTTTCCATACATTTATGAAAACAAAAAAACTTAAATTATTCAAGTTATCGAACTGATAACTTTCTTTGATGAATTAACATTTACTTTTATACTATTACATTTTGAAACATTTTTACGTACAATAACAGTACTATTAATAAGTAAAAATAAAACATTCCCATTTACTTTCACAAACCATAAATACCTTTAAAACTAATAAACATCAGGGAAAGAAGCAGTAAGCTAATTCAAATACCATACGGAATTTCTGTTTGTTTACTGTAAAAACTTGGCTCAATAAAACGCAGAAACTCTTAAACTTCCACTGCCTAACACAAACTAAAAGAGTACAAATAGCGTTGTAGAAACGTACTCAAACAACCTTTATCCCCAGCAGCATTTTATTGCTCTTGCTTTCCCGCTGATTTCTTTCTGAAAGTACCTTCTCTTTTCATACCCTTGAAAGTTAGGACTCTAAAACAGGAATAGTAAACTCTCATGAGAGTGTGTTAAAAACCTACGCTTTCAAGAGTACATTTCCCAATAGAAGCTACGAAACCCCACGTACTTGAAGGAGTTCTAGTTTTTACTTTAAATATCTTTATAAGGAAAAGCAGATGAAGTTTGTTTTATACAGAGGAACGAATTGTAAAGTTTCATCCTAAAAGAAAACTATTTTTGCGTTTTTAGGTATTGAAAATGTACTTGAATTGGCTAAGGTATAAGAGCTAAGATAGTCTCAATTATCAAAACTTTAATGGGCTATTTAACTTTTAAAAATGTGTGTCAGTGTAATGATAGAAGGAGCAGTAAATTAATTAGCAATAACTCTCAAGATCAGATAAATTAAAGATCAAGATGCAAACATTTAGTATCTATAATAATAAAAATGAAGTTTTGTATGTATGTGTGTGTGTGTGTATGTCACTCTGAAACTCACAAACTAGACATTTGTTTGCCTCGTAACTTGGCCCAAATGCGTAGTTCATACTTGAGTTGCAAAATAAAAACTTTCAGAGCTTAAAATGCTCTATTTTCAGTGAAAATTAGAATTTTCTGGAAAAACTACACCACTTTGGCTCAAATCCGATCATTTTTTTACTTTCCTGATGCCATCTGCTGAAAAAAATAAATGAAACTTTCAACGAAAATAAAATTGAAATTGTTTATTTTTGTGTTGCCATTACTTTCAGAAACTAAATTCTTTATTTGAAAATAATTGATATGTTTCAAGTGACGTATTTCCGACCAATCTTCATTCCAGGATATTTAGTGCGGGTTTAGTTGATGATTTTTTCATTGATGGTTCTATTGATTGCAAATATTTAAATGTATAGTTACAACTGAAGTTAAGCTATTACTGAACTATGATGGTTAATATATGTTTTTATTATTTCGCCAAATACGTTGCCAATCACGCCAAGTTACTAATTAAAACTCGCCAAATGGGAATAATGTTTTTTAAGCTATTGCTGAATAATGATGGCCCCACTAGAGCTGCATATAAGGGTTTTATGTGTTTGTTTTTTCGCCAAATACGTAGCCAATCTCGCCAAACTACTAATTAAAACTCGCCAAATGGGCAAAATGTTTTTTAAGCTATTGCTGAATAATGATGGTTAATAAAAGCCATCGTACTAGAGCTGCATATAAGGGTTTATGTCTTTGTTTTTTCGCCAAATGCGTTGCTAATCTCGCCAAGTTATTAATTAAAACTCGCCAAATGGGCAAAATGTTTGTTAAGCTATTTCTGAACTATTTTGGTTAATATAGGCCCTCACACTAGAGCTGCATATAAGGGTTTTATTCTTTATTTTTTCGCCAAATATGTTGTCAGTCTCGCCAAATTATTTATTAAAACTCGCCAAATGGGCAAACTGTTTTTTTTTTTAATAATTTATAGGCCGGTTGGTTGTGCTAAGGTCATTGTGTTACAGCTGTATGATGGGTGTGTTTGTTGCTATATCTATTTTCTCGCCAAATTATTTCCAAAAAACGTGCCAAAAGCGTTAAAAGGATTTATGTATTTATGAGGGAATTGTGATGGCATTTATGAGTGCATTTTACAGTGTATTTTTGATTTTAGAATATTAGGGCAATGAATCGGGATTTTATAATTGATAGCGAGCGGAAAGAATAACTTAAATTTATGATCTTATAACACGTTATATGGTGCACATACTAGGATCTATTTGATATTTTTTTAATCCGTGCGAAGTACGGGTATAAATTTGCTAGTCTATAAATAATCTCTGCTAGTGGTTGCCAGAGGATAGTTACTGTGATCTTATATAAGTCTACAAGAAGTAAACAGCTATAATCGTCTTCCGTATAAACATATTGGTGGGCATCACTACAATCAGTATCGATCATTGGCAGAACATTTAATTTATATTAGAAAACTTGTGCAATTCAAGACTTTTTTTGCCCAGCCTTGATAATTTAGGCATCGTGAGTAGGGTGGGCCGAAAAAAACTTTTTATTTTATTTTGGATCGCTATAGTGCGGAAAAGTTGCCATTGGTAAAGACATGAAAAATGCACTAATTATTATTTTTTTATTATCATATCTTCCGTTCGCGCAATGTCTTCAAACTTGGTGAAAAATTGTTAAAAACCATAATTTTTTATATTTTTTTTTAAACAAGGCAGATGTTTTTAATTACGTTCTTATATCATGAATTAACTACTAAAAGTATGTAAAATCCAAATATTATAGCACTTATTATTAATAAATGCTATAATATATTAGTATAATAAGTTATTATACATTTGTGTCAGATCTTCCGACCACTCAACGTAGTATAAAATTAGGAAAATTCGTATTTTTTTGCTAAATTTCAAAGTTTTAACTTTTTGTAAATTTTAATCATACAACATGATATAGGAAAGCAATTAAAATCATATATCGGGTTTAAAAAAATTATGAAAAATTACGGTTTTTGCCAATTTTTGCCAACTTTGATGGCATTGCGCGAACGGAAGATATAGTAATAAAAAAATAATAATTAGTGCATTTTTCATGTCTTTACCAATGGCAACTTTTCCGCACTATAGCGATCCGAAATAAAATAAAAAGTTTTTTTCGGCCCACCCTAATCGTGAGCCAAAAAAAATACCTCCAAAGTTATTTAGACGCCTTTTCTGAGCCCAAAAGCCTTAATAAGGTTCTGAATGGAAAAATCTGGTCTTTATTTTTAAAAAAAATACAATTTGGATCTAAATTCCTTTTTTTAATATTTTTGACTTATTCGAGGCTACCTACATTGTCTACCTCAATGCAGTTGGGCGTTATTCAAAAATTTATTTTATCCTCTCTAAATCAACATTTCTTTTTACATAATTTCCCTGATACAATCCTATAAGAAACGACCTTATCCGCTACTATTTTAAAAAACACCCTTCAAATATTGCCTCAGCCGTATCACCAACTCCCTCTTTCAAAAAAAAAAAATGTTTATCTAAGTTCCAAGCGAAAGCGTGTGAAAAGACGATAGGAGTGATATTCCACTTTCCCTAGATTTGTATTTTCCAGTCAAATACGACGTCTTCCGATTCAGACGCTTCAGTAAGAAAGCAAGTTGGTAAACGCCTATCTTCTTATCGATGCAGATAGGGCCATTTATTGGATTGGAAAGTGTGTCAGATTTTCAATTGGGAATTTCCCATTTCATTGGGACAAAGGCAAATGAAACTCATCTGGCAGCTTTAAATGGTATTAAATACACCTTATATATATTTAATAGCATTTGAAGCTTAAAATTAAGATGTATCAAATAAGGCCGAATGTACTAGAAAGAAGCTTATTTTATGAGTTTAATCATTAACACCACATTCTAACTAACACTGCATTTATGATTCAGTAAAAATGTAGAAAAGTAACACATAGCGCTAATTATTATATAACTAAATTTCTAACTATTCTAGTTAAGCAAAACATTTAAAATCTCTAATTTGTTAAAACGTTCACAGTTGTTATATCTTAGTTTAATTAAGAGTATTGGGATCAAAGTTATAGTAAAATATATTCACACATTTTATATTTTTATGTAAGTAGCTAGTTAAGTTACCACTAGTACCATCGTTTGCAAACAGTTCTATTATAGTACTAATAAATCATCAACATGGAATTCTTTATTTGTCGACCAATTAAATACTAGTAAAATTGTCTGACATTTTATTATATCTTCTTTCTTGAAAGTTTAAATATTTAACAAAGCTTTTTTCAGTCACATACACAATAAAACTGTGCTGGGTTAAGTTAGTCCATGAACTGGTGGGAGCCTAGTTCCTTGAAGTTTTATGGAGTAACGTTACACTAATGTGAAGTTACTTTGTAGAAGAGAAGTTTACTCCTAGTTTGCGTTGTAATTTTTACACCATAAAGTTAGTGTAACTTTGTAAAATAGAAGGAAGCACTTGTGCTGTTGACAATTTCAAGGAGTAAATTAATTTGTGACGTTACTCTATAAATTTAGCCTAACGTTACTTCATGAAGCTAAATCAACGCTTCACAAAAGTTTTACAAAATTGTTACTAATTTTAATTCTTAAAACTCTTGGGAAATATTAGTTAATATTTTAGCAATACATAAATTTACTTCTGCTAAAATGATGCAAGAATCACATGCATTCTGTTCTTGTCTACTCATTTTTATTAAGTTTTTTTAAAGCGACTTCCAACTAAACACTAAAAAAGATATGTACAATTTCCATTTCCATGAATATTACATTTGCCCTTAAAACCATAGCAATCTCGTTGTACTTAATATAATCAAATGCTAAATAAACTTTGAGAGTATTTTTTTAATTTATAGTAAATAAATATTCTTTGTTTAATATATGACTACTATCCTACAAACTACATGAAAAGACATTTCATGCTTTTGTTATAAGCCAAGAAAATACTAAATGAAATACTTCAAAATAAACTAAAAGTTGTTTATATCCCTCGAGGCTTCAACATTATTGAAGGGAGCATGTCTTCGTTAAAATGTCAAAAAAAACATTGCTTTTCAATAACATTTCCTGAAAAGGAAGCTTGATTCTTCAATCAAAAGAATTTTCTATTTCAGTCACGAAGTGTCAAAATAACTCGCCAAGAGGACTCAAGTGCTCTCAAAAGAAAATCAAGAGTCAAACATTCGAACTACACGAGTTCTTTGCTTTTAAATAAATCTTCGATCTCCAAAATCAATTTCAGACGTAACATTGTGCGAAAAGTAAACAATTTTTGTCCTTCCAATATCTTCATTTCGTTTCAAGCAGCATAAAACATGTTTATTTTTCTCTTCTAGAAATCGTCAACTAGCATTTTGTAATGGAAAGTACCTTAAAATAGTTCTATACAGCTGTTGTCCTGAAATTACTTTCCACGAGACAGTTATTCCTCCCGGAGAAATTGTTTTAAAAAAGTGAGTTGTGGAATAGCTTCTTCAAAAGATATTGTTAAGGGGAAAAAATTTATTGTTGTGATTGCGAGGAAATATTTTTTTTCTTTATCTGTCTACAAATATCCCTTGGTTTAGTGAAGAAAACTATTAAAACAGAATTTTTTTTTTCTAGTTTTGGTATTGTATGTAACATTCAATGAAGTTTTATGTGTCCTAAAACATTACGCTAAAAGTTCAGTACAAAAGGGTTATCTTAAATTGAGAACTTTCTATAAAACGTCTTCCTTTCAGTTCTCTGATTTTAGTTATTCTCTCTTTTCAAATAATATTTTTAACAACTTAAGGTAGGCTAATACCCAAAATTCCCAAAAATTCTAAAATTTTTACAATTACTTTAATCTTTTCCAAATTAGGCATAGTGACTTTAAACATAATGAATAATACTATTTAGGCATTTTTTAAAATTTAAATATAATTTATTTATTTTAAACGGTGTTTTTCTACCAAAAAAAGAGGTTTACGCTAACAAGTCTACCACGTTGAATTTTCATCCTATAAACATTAATTATGTGTTAAATTCTTCGCTTTGAACTGTTACATGCAATGACTCTCTACACTGTTGAAAATAATAGTTCAAGGTTGAACCAAAATACGGTTCAAATTTGCTGCAACGATGGTTTGGTAGACTGTTGAACCATTTAAACGGTATTTTCAAAACGGTATTTTCAAATTTCGTAACTATGGTGAGAGGTTGAACCATAAAAAGGTTCTCCCAATGCATAATAAAAGTGAAAGGTAAAAAAAACAGTATTTCGTAAGCTAACGCCGTCGGGACTTAAAACTCCACAGATTTAACGAGCACGTCTGTCCCAGTAAAGAGATCCGTTTTATAGGATGACTGGCAGTAGGTGGGATTTGAACCCCCGCTCTCCTGAGATGCTTGAAACTCTAGGCAGATGTCATACCCACTCGTCCAAGGACTGGTCAATTCTCAAGCAGAAGCAGTACTACTCAGTCATGGCGCTGCGTGTGAGTAAACAGTTAAATTGTCGGATGCGGTTAGTAGAAGTTGAACCGAACTATCGTGCTATTGGAGTAGAAGTCGAACCAATTTTTCTTGAAAGCAGGTCTATTTCCCCAATGTTATAACTGGTTGAACCATTTTATGGTGTAGCTGCTAGAAGTTCTTAATTTTTCACCAATATTTGGTTCAGCGTTGAACTGAAATTTTTAACAGTGTAGAGTTACATACAAATTACCAGAAAAGAAGTTATTAAGAAAAGTGTTATAAACCCAAAAAAAAGATTTTTTTCGATTAACTTACACCTGAAATTTTTTTTAAAAAAAAACCTACTATATTTACACCAGATGTTAGAATCTTATAGCACAGATAAATATTGTAATAGCATCTGTAAAAAATTTCAGGGAAATTAATGTAAAACTTTTCATGCTAGAAGTGTTAGCGTAAACCCTTTTTTTTAAGTTGAAAAACACCGTTTAAAATAAATCAATTATATTTAAATTAAAAAAATTGCCCAAAATGCAATGTTTATTATGTTTGAAAGCACTATGCCAAATTTGGAAAAGATTAAAGTAATAGTAAAAATTTTAGAATTTTGGGTACTCGCCTACCTTAACAGGGTAGGGTAGGGTATTTTACATATATATTCCGACTTGTGTGCTTGCTCAGTGAGCCGCTTATAAGTCTTCGTCAAGTAAGACAGACACAGAAAGATTTTTTTACAGTCACAAAGAGAGGAAATACACCCAGGGCGAAGGCGGGAATCGAACCCGCGCCCGTTACAGCACGCAGACTGCTGGCCTGCGATGCTTACCACCCAACCATCCGGGCCCCCTACCTTAACATTTATCGATTATATTTTATTGTTCCTGTACTTTTACAAAAGTGATATTTTTTTGGAATAAAATCATTTTATCTGAGTAGGATTGATTTATTTTAATCTTCTTCTCTTCATTGACTTTGATAAACTTATTTTTTTAAAAAAAATATATATGTTTTATATTCTCCAATATTACGTTCAAAAGTTTGATATGATTTCCAATTGGAAAACGAACTGAAGGAGACAAACTCAAAATATTATGCAAAATAGGAAAATAATGATGCTTAAATCAGATCTAATTATTTAGGTTAAAAATAGTTGCAACAAACACGAAAGCTGCTAGAAATACTTCTGAAAAAGCTATCAACGAACACAAGTGTCAGAAACAGGGAAAATGAAATATATACGGTCCCAATCATAAAACAAAACCATCCAAAGAGCAATTTCTGTCTTTCCTTTGGCACCAAAACTCGCAAGAGTGAAATAAAACTCCATTATATTTATATATTTCCCCATTCGTCCCGCTTTCAGGTTTCATCAAAGTCTTTATTTCAACGTTTTAAGGTTTGTTTTATTACGTTCTGCCATACGAAGTTAGGGTTAAAAGAAGAACTTAAACTCCGAGTTCGTTCTTCTAAAGTCTACCTTCATGTGACCGAGCCTTTAAAATGGAGTCGTAAATTGTTTTCGGAAGGGAAACATTAAGAAAATAAAATAAAATGGCAGACTTATTCCAAGCTTTGTAGATGAAGTTTTTCTAATGAGATGATCATTTGTTCTGCGTTCATCATGTTCAGTGTAAAATTTTATATTAAAAGAAAAGGAAACAATATTGAATATTTATTTTAATTTAAATGTAATTGTCTACATCTCTAATCAATCTCAATCATTTCAAATCATTTTGAGTGGCTCAGTTAATACTCCCCTTCCCCTTTTTTCTTGAAAGTCATCAATAGCATCCTAAAATTTCAAATCATTATAAATCATAATGCAAATATGGGTCCCCGTGAACGATTTTTTAAAGTATCTGCCTTAATACTGTGACTTTCTAAGAGAAACTCGGGTTCGAGCCCTTCTACCAGCCAAACTGTAAACGAATTTATGCTGATGGTAATAAAAAATAATCCCTAATTTATCGCAAGGTTTCAGTGCATTGGGGCATATATACTCGTTAAATCTGTGGAGTCCTTTACAGTTTTACTGGGTCGGTATTAACTTGCAATGCTATTCTAAGGTCAATTCGGTGCCGGTTCGGTTCAGATATCGACCGACGTTTTCACTTGACCACAATTCTAAAATATACAAGGGTGGTTTTTTTAGCAAAACCCGGAGTTTCAATATAGGTCTCACTTGTGTAGAATCCTCAACCTTCCCCTCTTGCGATGAGCAATAGTAAAACTAAAGAAAAAAGACCCTGTAGAAGAACTAGAGAAAATAAGTGAGAGGTGGGGGGTGTCCAGAATTCGATTACAAGTTACGGTGTCTATCACTAACATTTATTTCAAAAAATCTACTAATTATTCATTTCGTTTGGACAAGAGTCCAATTGTATTTTAATATACATATATTCTGATCTTTTTAGCTCTGTTTTTTTTACTTAGAGGCATGAGATAAAAAAAAAAGTACTTATAATAATAATAACACGTATTCAATAACAGTTTAAATGAGAGATTTAGATCTGTTGCACGATTACCTGCAACTGACAGCTTGTCTAAATGGAAACAACTAAAACCTGGGTGTTGTTCTATTTACTAAGTGTCTGTCGAGCATTTTTTATCTAACGATGCTGTTTTAAGTTCGATTGAGTGCTGATTCAAATATCGGCTTCATCGCTTAACCACATTTCTAAATTACAAGGCTTTGCTTGTGTGAAAACACCGGCTGTAAATCAATCTCCACTAACGTGGAAACCTCAAACTTTGTCTCTTGCAATGAGTAATTGTCATTTAAAGAATTAGTAACAAGTAACAACAACGTAATAAGTAACAAGTATAACAACGTAAAAATTTTAGTATACAAATTTGTGTAACTGAGTTTTAAAATAGAGTTTCTAGCACACTAGTACAATAAATCCTTCAAATAATTATGAGCAGTGGTTTGACCATTGACAATAAACTAGTTTACATACCAGATTTAGTAATGTTCGCTAATAATGGATGTTAATCCTAGTTTAAATCTTAAATTACACACAGAGAAGTACTTCTTCGTTAAGTTTTACTTCATTAATTAATCAGTCTTTTAAATAAGACGTAGAAAAAGTAACTTATGAGCAGAGAGTTTTCTTTGAGAATTTTTGTTTAGCTTGGGTTAAATTAGACAGAAATAGCATAGTATATTTACAAACTTCTTTACTCATACTTTAAACTATTTTTAAACCTAAACGTTAATCAGCAACATTTTTATTTCTTTAAGTTAAATAAAAATTATGCAATTATTTACTTGTTTTCGAAACGATTAAATCACCATTGGCCTCTCACAAAAATCGCACGAGAAATTTTATTTTTATTAAATCAAAAATTTTAACGAAATTTACTTTTGTGAAATTAATCATTTTGTAATGACGTCATTATTTGTGTCAAAAGGGGATTACTTTGTGGCTCGAATTATTTGCTTAAGGGGAGGTTCAAAGAGTTCAATTCTATTTTAAAAGACAGGCATAACTTTTCATTTACATTAGAACAGTTTTTTAATGAATAATGACGTCATAATGAATAAAGACGCCAACAAACTACCTACTGAACTTCAGAGTATCCCTTCTCTAAACAGGTTTTTTAAAAATTTATTTAAATTTAATTTGTCAATAGACGATATTGATGTACTTTTTTAATATATAGAAGCGAAATGTTTTTTGTTTATATATTTCCTCCGCTGTCCAGAATTTTTGGACATTTGTTTTGGAAAAAAAGCACATTGTCACATTTTGTTTTTTCTTTTGTGTATATTTATGTATTTAAATCTAATTTTTGTGGGGGGTTTTTTGTTATAAACTTATGTCTAATTTATTATAATTGATTATTTTGGTCACATATACGGGGTTCTTGTTTACCCCTTGTGACGAATTTTTCTTTTCTTGTAATGTTTGTTCTACATTAATAAAGTGTTTGTTTGTTTAATACTAAATTATCCTTTTGAGAGAGGGAGAGAGAGAGAGATTTGAAGAGAATTTTTCATTTTTTTAAATGGTATTTGAAAATCAAAAATCTTTATACTATGTTTTGACGGTGATAGATCGTCCAATGCTGTAATTACAGTATTTTACTTGGTTTTTTTTCTTTGACGAATATAGAAAAACAGTAACAAAAAATGGTATTTATCAATTTTTCCACTAAAATAAAATGGAAACAAAATGGTGTTCATGGAGTTTGAACGATTTTTCAATCATTTTTTACAGTTTTACCCTTATTTAGCTCATAGCTAATGTCTTTAAATATGTTTAAAATTTTGTATACACTCTTAAAACAAACGAACGATTTTAACACAGTCTCAGTTAATTTTCACTCCTCCAGTGTCGAAAATGCGCTTCTCCTACAGAAGTGGATTTTACTCTTTCGTCTCAAGAGTGTAGTTACCTTGACCAATAAGCAACGTTTAAGCTTAGATGTAGAAAAATACATCATTCAAAACACGATTTAACTTAAAAACAAAACGCCCAACTAACTTTACTAACATATAATAGAAATTATACAAAGTCAAGACTTATGGCATTAAATTTTACTGAAGAAGGTAACCAACCAAATTCGTCCTAATCCTGTCCATCAATTCCCAAATTAGAATAAATATGACTCAGTCTCCGCAAGTTTGGGTGACATTCCAATTCCAAAATGCACTCAGGATGCGCTATTAATTTTGTATAAATGTCGCAATTTAAAGTGATACATTATCCTGAATTTAATTAAAATCATGGAAAATCTCTTGCCATGATGTATGCGGACGTTTCATGAACTTCTAGGGCAGTTTAAAATGCTTCAATCATTTATAATCACGCACTGTCAATCTGTTTCCCTGGAGAAATGTCCCTCTGAGCACTCGTTTATGTGTCAATTTTAAGTATTAATTGTGGCAATGGACAAATATTTATTTTAAATGTCGTTCTGTTGCAATTACATCGAACCATGCAGAGATGAAATAAAGGAAGTTTATTATTTAGGTGATCATTCACATTTGCAACTAAATTAAGTTTTTAATGGGGTAGAAGATAATTTATATTTCTTGTAATTAGAATGTCAGGCTCAATGTCAGTCAAACTTTTTGGATTGTATTAATTGATACGCTAATTTTAGCTTCCACACTACGTTTATAACGTAAAAAATGGAAGGTTTTATAATCATGCAGTCCGTCCGTCCGTCCGTCTGTCTGTCACCCACTTTCACAGAACGAACCAAAAGTCTCACAAACAAGTGGGATACGTCATTTTGAAGCAAAAAATCAGTTTAGGCTACATTCCAAATTTCATTAAAAATTTTAATTAGAAGTTTATTTAAAATTTAAAGAACTAAAAATTAAGTCTACTTTGAAATAACATGGAAATTCCATTTTTATTCAATATTTTCACTGTTGCCATAAAAACAAACGTTCGAGAAACTTTATTTAAAATAAAAAATAAAATTATTGAAAAAATATTTATTTTTGTGTAATAATTCAATTTGGATTGTTGTAATAGCACAATACAGTTATTTTGAAGGTTCATTATAGATGAATGAAGAAAGATGCATAAAAAATTCTAAATTTGCATAAAAAATATGAAAAGTTTCACTTTTATTTTTAATGCAACGTTTACTAATTAATTTTTCGAAATGTAAACTTGAGTCTTCAAAAAGATGTTTATTTAAAAAATACATTATTATCCTTCAAACTTCAAAAAAAAAGAAAAAGCAAACGATAAAGATTAATTATCAAATCTTCAAAAGAAGATTGCAGACAATTATTAATTTTGGCTTATAAAAGTTTGAATTAGAACTAGCTAAAAGCCCTGTTTGGCGAATTTCTTTCTGAGGTGCTGTTAGTATGTTTCCTGTTGAGCGTAAATATTGTGTGGAAGCGGTGTAAGTGACAGATTGTGTAACAAACCAACTTGTTTGTATCAACAAAGTTTCCATTAGTAAGTTAAAAAGTATTTAATAAAAGCAATATTTACCATTTCACTCCGAATGAAATATAATACAAATACTTCTTTTTTTATATGCGTTTTATGCGGGTTTTTTGTGTGCTTTTCTTACGAATTGTACAATAGTTTTGCATTGCTTTCTTTGATTTTGTAAACAATGAGACTTTTAAAAAATAAAAAGACGTCTCAATTACTTTCTGCTTAGCTAATTCATGAAGAAAAATTCCTCTTGAAAATTTTTATAATTAAAATATTCCTGTTTTTCGAGGTTTGTTTACAATTGTGTGTCAGTTTTTATATGTTTACAATCACGAATGAATTAGAAGATGTTTTTTTCCTAAAATTAAAGGCAAAAGGATAAAAACATTTAACATTAAAAATTTGGAGTCAGTGTAAAAAAACACTTTAAATCCTGATTTTTAGAGCGAATAACATTGAAATCCTTATTTCTTTTTCCTTTGAATATCCCATAAAATATCAAACTTTATGTATTTGAAATTGTATCTACATCTTATATCAAAATCAAAAATATATCAATATCAAAAATACCTTAAAGTTTTGAATATACATATAAGAAATGCATCATAAACCTATGTCTTTCCAAACTCAAACTTGTATTCCCCTCGTCTGTAAACTATATGTATTATTTTGATGCACTTTTAGACACTGCAACTTCAGGATCTGCCATTTATAAAACAGATACGAAGATAGGAGTGTATTTGGAATATCATTTATATTTTTAAGAACAACTCTTTTGGTTTTAAATAAAAAAACACACAATCATTTTCAACACATACTACAACTAATGGTAATGAAGAGCCAAGGTGAAACGAAACAGCATTTTTTTTGGTTATAAAAATATGTACTTTAAAAAAAAGCTACACGTGGAGGGTAAAATGGAATAGTTGTTTACGATTATTGAAAATAAAATTATACTTCGCAGAACATAACTAATTTAAACTAAAAAAACTATATTTGAAAACTAAGCTCAAATAATCTTATTTTAAGTCTATTTACAAAAATTAGGAACGTGGCTCAGTGGTTTAGGGGTATTATTCTCGCTTAGGGTGAGAGAGGTCACGGATTCAAATCCCGACTGAGCCCAAACTTATTTTTTAATTATGCCTCAATGAAAGAGGAAAAGTGGAAATCTGCTTTCTCATAAAACAATTAGGGACGTGGCTCAGTGGTCTAGGAGTACGATTCTCGCTTTGGGTGCGAAAGGTCCAATTTATTTATTTGAAAGCATTGGGCGGCTAACATTTTTTGCAAACTTCGCAGATCTGCAGAATACACAAGAAAAATGTACAACAAATAAACTATATTATTAAGGAAAATACTAAAAATTAGTTTTCGTGGTTTTAACAAAAGTATATTTCAAAGACAATAGTGAATTAAATTCATTTATTTTTCGGTTTAAAAATACAAATACATTGACAAAGATGGAATGTAAGAGCGAAACTATTTTAAAAGATGCTGATTTAATCGTTAGCTTGATTGTAAAATCAATAATAAATTAATCCCTTACACCCATATGGTCGATATCACTCGACGACGACGACACCTCCCCCTCCTCCCATTCTCTCTCCCCTTAACTTGTTAACTGAGGAGAAAACCAATTTTAGTAGCTTTAGGCAACTTTGATTAAGAAAATCTGGATTTCCATTTAAGTGTGCCAAACTAACCGGTTCAGTTGCACAAATTTTAGCCTTTCCCATTCCATAACTTTCCATCCCCAAGATGAGGGGATTCGATTTCTGGCAAAGTTCTATAAAGTTTTGATAATGGGAAAATCATAGTTCATATGTCATGTATGATTTTGTGGCACATATAAAAAATCTATAAGAATGTTAAAAGGCTGGTGGAGTTACTCCTATTATATGTATTAGTCTTATAAAACCAAAAAAAAATTCAGATTTTTTTTAATTTAGGTATAATTGTACACTTTTATCACTAAAATAGACGATAAAAATACTATATACTACTTGAACAAAAAGCTAACGGCATATATCCTATTCACATTAATTAACAAACATCCTTAATCATGTAATATGTAAAACCATTTAAATAGTATAGGCCCTTTGGCTTAGTGGTACGGATTTGCATTGCCACGCCACAGGTCCGGGGATCGAATCCCGGATTATGTGAGGATTACCCATCCTTTTATCCCTTGGGTGAGCCAATAAAATGGTTACCATGTATGCTTGGTAACTGAACACTGGGAAACACTCCGCGTGAGGCTGACCACCTTACCGGGACATATGCCTAGCACCCCAGAGTCCTAGGTCACAGAAGCTGATATTGGTACGGCAGACCATGGGCCAGTAATGGGTTGTTGCGCCGAGGAGTTTCAGTTTAGTTTATTAAAATTCTATGATACATCCTATTTTTCAAATAAATCATCCTATTTTTTTCTCAAATCAATCCTTACAGGTAGGTTCTCCAAACACTCCAAACGCTATTGAATGATATCCACAAATTCAAAATACTGCCCACCTTTCTTAAGAGACCTTTCTTACCGGATAGATATCCCACCATCACTGATCCGGACATAACGACCATACAAAGGCTTGGCGTTATGGGCAGACACGACCTCCATTGAAAAGCAAATCCCGGCCCATTGTGGGAGAAATACGACTGAAGATTTCTCCAGCAATGATTCCGGTCTTCGGGTATTGTCTAGAGGGTTTGGACCATGGATATGGCGGCATGAAGAATTCTTTTATTGTCCGATGGCCATTGAGAATAAACCTTGATCGTTCGAACTATAGCAGTTATAGTATTCCAGACAAAGCGAGGTAAAGCCATGAAATGTTAAATCGTATTTCATAAAATGTAGTTTCAAAACAACTCACACTCGACAATTCGCCATTTTTTCAATATTGAAAACTTTACACTAATCTAAAAACCCTTTTTCAATGTACATTTTCTCTTCATTCAATATTTTGTGGATTTTGAGCTTACAACACATGTATAATACACTGCTCAAAACAATTAGGGGAGCACTTTGAGTACTTTTGTTAACCATTTCAGTTTCAGAGTTTTGTTTTTCATTCTAAAAATCTAAAATTTGTGAAATAGATTCATTATGCATCCAGAATGATATGGTAAAAAACAGGCGGAAAAATATTAATTTTTTACCTAAAATTTCAGGGGGGGAAAATCGGAATAAAAAATTAAGAATAAATTTATAACAATACATTTTTTAAAATTTTTATTTGCAAAAAAGAGTTAAAATCAATTTTTAAACATCTGAGAATGCAAGTGTGAAGAATTTAGGGTCAATTTATTTTTTTTTTTTAATTTTTGGGGAGTGAATTTTTTTTTACTATATATGTTTTCATAATTTCATTTGATTAAAACAAACATTTTTTACATCATCAAAAGACATGATTCTTCCACCTAACGATAACTTAGTGCAAGCTCAACTTTGTGAGAGAAAAAATCGCAAACTTATTATTCCAAATTGAAACATTGGGATTGAAAGAATTTAAACCATGCGCTCCCCTAATTGTTGTGAGCAGTGTATATCCAGCAAAAACAACGCACAGCGGCAGACTCAAAACTTTCCAAAACGTGATGTGGCAAAATTCTAAAACGACCACAATCTTTAAATTATGGTTAAGATAAAGAGTTCGGAACGTTCCTAGGCTTCTTCATTCATTTGAACTAACAATCGTTAAAAATAGCCAATGAACCTATAAAAGAAGGCCCGATTTCTGAGTTATATTTTGACTAATGTGTAGGGTAGGGTAGGTACATATATATTCCGGCTTGTGTGATTAGTACTAATGTGATTTTTATAAATACACTCTTGATATGTAAAGTCAACTTTATGCAGTTTTGGTAGCTGATAGGCCACACTTGTAAAGAAATAAAGAAGTCTATAGAGGGAGAATGAGACGCTTCTTCTATTGAGTTACCGTAACAAAAACGTCATATTAATATGCATAAAAGTTAATCAAATCCTTTTAGAATTAACTGTACAAAGACTTTTAATGAATGTTGATATTTTAATTTCAATACTTTCCAATATTTGTTATTGAAATTCAGAAATGAAGCTTATAGGTCAATCTTAATATGTGTTCAAAAGTTAAGCAAATATCATTAGGTTTAACAACACAAAACAAACACTTCCAGGATTGAAAATTCAGCCGATGTTAAAACAATAATTATTTTCAGAAAATAGGTCGAAGTAAAATACACAACTACATTTTTTATTTCCTAGAATGATATTTAATTCATTGAATATCTAAATGCCTCTAAAACAATTCTCATAAATTTTCAATGCTCACACTGTAATAAATTTATTGATTTGAAACAACAAACATCTTTTGATGTATTCTAAATCTTGTGAGAAATGCTTCAAATTCCAAGAAGCAAATACCTTAATATGAACCTTGAAATTTTATGACTAAATATTGACTTGCTTTGATTTCCTCTGAGAACGTAATTCATGAATATTCAAAAATAGCACATTCTTTCATTCTCTTGAGAAATTCGGATAAAAGCTTTGATGTCTTTTATACTTAACCGTGTGAAATGAAACAAAAAAGCTCTTTCAAAGTATCAATTTACTTCAAGGAAGTGGGAACATTTAAATAGATTAAACAATGAAAACCGAAATTTATGATCTTACGCCAAATGGGATGAATAAAAACATTATATGAGTAGTTTTTTATTTGTTTCTAAAGATATGCAAATATTTCTAAGTTAACTGGATTTCTACAGAGATTATCGAAAGATGTATCAATTGGTTTACCTTTATATTTGAAAAAAACACTAACAAATGAATTAATTTTCTTTCATTATTAATATTTTAGTTTAAAAGTAAAAAATCTGATGAATTATTGTATTAACATTTAGTAATTAAAGCGACTGTCACTTTAAAAAACACTTAATTTGAGAATAAGTTATTCATACTTAACCATAATATGTTAATAATAGAATCAACCAAATAATAGATTAATTCGAGCAACACTACAAAGGCTTTTTTAGAATTTTTTTTATATAATTGTTAAGTAAGTACCTTTTTTATTTTCTTTATTTTTGATGACAAAAAAATATTATTTTTTAGCGAATTGGATGATAAATAAGTTAAATTTGTATTTTAATTACGCTACTGATATTTATTGATTTTACTGCGTCTATCAGAGATGATATAAAAAATATATTTTGGATAGCAGAAGCAAAAGACAAATTTTGAACTTGATAAAATGAAGAACGTTTTATTTGTGTAGAACATCTTTATAAATCTGTCTCATTATCAGTTTTTCCCCATAAAATTTTTCTATCGTTTTTTTTAATCCAATTACCTTAACGTGTTTGAAAGTCCAACGAAATGTAAAATATATTAACTAGAAAAAACAATTCATTAATGTATTTTTTTTAAAAAACTCAAAATTCTTCAAAAAAAAAGTTTGCCCGAATCACCTAATACAATAACATAAAAACAGCTTCTGATAGAGATTGTTATTTTCGTAATTAGCCAAATGAATTGATTTCCCGGGAGGGCTTTTTCATTGCTTTTTTAATAAAAAAAAACCGTAAATAACGGAAGCATTTCACCACAGAATCTCCATGAATTAATTAACTTAATTAAAAGAGAGATTGATATCACCCTTATTTGTGAAGCAGATGGCAGTGGCTGATGGTACAGCAGTTCCTCTTTCATGAGTCCTGTAAATCAATAAAAAGGGCCTCATGCAGCATAATTTCAATAAAACAGTAGCCCTTTTTCTAATGGGATGAAGAGCTGAAAAAAATAACTATCGTTTTCATTTTTCAAATTGATACAGAAAGAAGTGGAAAATTGTCAATGATTCGAGTTGCAATTTTCACTCTAAGTAAAATTATTCGCATATTTTATAATTAAAATTGCAATAAAAATGTCTTAATTAAAAGTCACGTAATCTTTGCTGCATCAAGAAAGCTGTTATATTTAATTATTAAACATTATTATTAAATACAATTTTCTAAAAAAATGATTGCACAAAACAATCTTTATTAATTAAGTTCAAAGTATTTTGATTCTAAACTTTGATTCTATTTAAAAACATATTCAAAATAAGCATTCGTATAGAAATTTTTAAAAAAAATTAAAAAGATAAAGGTTCAGGTTTTAAAGTGAAGTGTAGTAATTAATTATATTTTAATCAAATTCTATTATAAAATTCAGTAATTAAAGAAAATTTAAAAATGAGATTTATCAATGTTTTATCATATATAAAAACAAACAAAAAATGCATTAGCTTTGAATAATATACTACAATAACCAGTTTTCTAACAATAAATTTCATTATTAAAATAAACATTGAGTATGTAATTTTAATTTATAAAACTCCTGTTTTGTTATTTTTTATTAACCTTGCTTCGTTTTAAAACAAAATTAAACAACAACACACCACCATGCTAAAATAGATTATTTTCTTATTGTTGATTACCGGATAATCCGACACATTGTTAGGTAGAATACATTGTCAGTGTTTTTTAATTAATTACTTTTAAAACATTTGGTAACATTTCCATTAAAGAAAACCGTATCCTTTAATCGAAATTGAAATGGTAAAAACAGTATTTTCAAAATAAGAATATTTCAAGATTTATATTTCTAAAAGTTTAACATTTGACTAATTAATCATATATATGGGAAATCATTTGAATTAAACTATCATCTTACTATTGGCAATGGGCGTTATAATTTAGAACCACACATAGAAAATTAAAGATGCTGATTTGTAAACAAAAAAGTGTTGGGTCGAGGGTTTATTTTAAATTTGTTTTAAAACTTAAGAAACCTATTGAAAATAGTTTGGTGGTGAAAAATCTTTAAACAAAGCCTTTAAGTTACTTATGCCTTAAAGCCTTAAAGTTAAAAATAGCAAAACTATGGTTTAAAAAAGCACATATTTACATCTCAAAAATGATTCGAAAAACCATCATCACAATGGTAATATTTACATCTCAAAAATGATTCGAAAAACCATCATCACAATAAATATTACTCAAACTAAATATGAATGCATAGTTTAAGGATTCATATAATTGCAGTTTTACAAGGTCGCATTTCCCCCATTAGCATCTTTCCATTTAGGATCCAATTTAAAACACACACCAAAACTGCTAAGTGTTATTCCACTAACCATTCCAAATGTTGCCGTATTCGTTTACATTCCCCTATCCATACCCAGTCTCAACGTCCACAGGCATTTGATACTATTTCCATGCTAATGCATCGCTTGAATCCATAACAATGTAAGCGGCAAAGGCAGCCAACCATTTCGAACATGTTCGAATTTCCAATTTTCTCACGAAAGCATTTCGAACATTACTAATGGTCGCCCATTTTGGATTAGAAGTCCCGTTTTGGCTTGGAGGAGGAACGGTTGAATAAATGGCGATCCGAATATATGGTTTAATCTCTTCGCAGATACATGTTATGGTTACATATGTTATGCTGTGGCAATTCAAAATAATACACATGCAATGCTAACTAATGCCAGTGTACCTTGGAATTTTTATCTCTAAATATCTTGGTTGCATTAACCTCAGCTTAGACCTATAATACAAGAAGGCAATTCTGAATTCGACATTATGTGCCAGATAATGTGCCATATTAATTCCAGTTTATTTCTTAGGAACTATATTATAATATCTTGCAAAAAACTATTGATTTAGAAGTTAAGAGCTAACTTGAGTATATTAGTCATCCATACCACTCATTTTAAAATGCGCGTTAGCTTGCAAAATAAGGAATCAGAAAAGTCAATAAAATCTCCATTATTGAAACCGGATATCTGAAAGAGAATAAACTAATCCAAAAAAAGAAGTACCAAATGGAACGGACAACTGGAGCAGATAAACACCTTCCGCGAAGTCACAGCTACGTCAATCGTTGTCTTAACCCCCCCCCCCCCCCCACCCATCCTTTCCCAAACAAACAATCCGGCAGCTATTTCGTATTACTCTTAAAACAAAATGTGAAATCCACTCCTATAGGAGAAGTGCATTTTCGACACTGGAAAGGAGTGAAAATTAACTCAGACTGAGTTCAAATCGCTCTTTTGTTTTACGAGTATATGAATGATATTTATTAAAAGAAAATGTATTTGATACAGCTAACATACCCCTAACTTTTTACAACACCTAACTTTGTTTTTTCAAATAGCTCGAATTTTCATTGTTTGAAAGCTCTGATGTCATCTGCGCCACTTGTCCGCAGTTCTAATTTCAAATCGTAGGGGACTGTAGAGGAGATTCTATCGGAGGTTTAACTAAAAAAAAATAGTGAAATGAAATCTTTCTCATAGGAGAAGTGCATTTTCGACACTGGAAAGAGTGAAAATTAACTCAGACTGAGTTAAAATCGCTCGCTTGTTTTAGGAGTGTATAAACTAGACTGGACACGCCTGGGGTTGCTTCACAGCTAATGACCACAAACAAACCACACTCTGCCTTGTTCAAATCGCCTATAAGTTCGATGCTAATCAAACTTATAAAGATGCTAAAAATGATAAAGACATTCGCAGCATTACTGTTTTATTAATAGATACGGATTTTTTTTCTGTTACTATAAAATGCGTACCTTAGATATTTTTAATTAAAATGTTAGGCTGTCAACTAAGTAACTTTATCGTGATCAGGAAGCTAAAAAATGAATTCCAGTATGTACGCCATTGAATCGCAAATGAAAGTAAACATAATTGAGAAACTTAAAACGATATCTTTAGAAATGTTTTAAAAGAGCTTTATGAATATGCAAAACATTTTATTCATGTCTAAAGACAAATGTTTTTGAGTACATTAATTTACATTTCGGCCTATCTTGCTATTGAAAATTTCTTTATAATTTTCTTTTTTATAAATTACATTAAATACATCAGAAAAGACATAACTACGGAAGGAGGAACTTAAATTATTGTTGTCGCGGTCACCTTAAAAAGTGGCGAGTTCTTCTCATATCAATATATGATAACAAATTGTAAAATAAATGTTAAATATTTTTTTATGGTATTTTCTCATCTGGAGCATTTCTTTAACTTTTTTATAATAGAGATTACTATATAATAAGGTTAAGGGGTTGATTTAGAATAGCTAATGAATGAGATCCAAATGTCTCAAAAAATAAAATGATAAAAACTACCAACAAGTACAAGCAACAAGCAACTTCTTTTTTGCTTGAATGTTGTCCAATAAAGAAAAAAAATAGTTTCTGGAAAATGAGGTAAATAGTAGCGAAGTTTCCGGTTATACAATAAAACTCCACTTAAGTATACTTTAGGGCATCCAAATTGCTAATATGAAAGTAATATTATAACGAGTTGAGCAAGTAAGTACTTTTTATGCCAGCAATTTTACTGAGTTTTAAGTAAAACAGCAAGTGGAAGCCCAAATAACCTTCCGTTTTCATCATCTGCAAAAACTTTATAAACGCGCAAGTGCAGACCTTTTTGTATTCTAAACCTAAGAGTATAAGTTTTTTTTTTTTTGCTTAGGCCAAAACAACATTATGCTGTAATAGAATTTGCGTATTTTCCCAACTTGGTTGTGGAGAATGAATAATTTCGTTTGACGTCATTAGTTTAATATTTACTGGGACAAGTTCAACACATCGTTTTTGTTGTTTTATTGCCATGGCTAAAACAACTAAAAAGAAACTTATCCACAAAGTCACAATTAACTACATTCTGAGGATTCATATCGTCTGCATCTTCAGAAGAGTACTCAGATATTCGAATCTCAGATAGTAGCCAATTCTTAATACATTTTTTGCAAGAGATTCTCGTATTAAAGTTCTTGAAAAGTCATACAGACTCTATGGTGATAAAGTCTTTAATTGTTCAACCTTTGGTGTGACAATGCTCCAACGGTAGTAGAAAGTAATGCATCTTATTTAACACAGTAATGTCCCAGTACAACGCAGTGAAAAGCGGCTTAAACATACACCAAAGATGAATAACGTTAAACCACTAAAACAGAGTGCTGTTACTTAACAAAAACGGAAAGTGGCGTCAAAGCTGCCTCCAAATTTACGGTTGAACTTAACTGCTTCTTACTATAGTACAACAGAATTAAACACACAATTGAAATTTAGACGGTATATTCAGTCGTTGTTTTCTTATTATTTCATACCCAAGCCAAAGTTAATACCTAGGCCAAGCTTGACATTTTAATCCTCAGATTTAAAGCTCGTCGTTTAACCAACCACTCATTTACACTGCACTTTGTAAAACGTTCCTACTGATTTGAAGATTACTCCAAAATTGGTGTAACGTTATTGCTAAAAAAAATCGTTGTTAAAGTTACACAAAACTTTTACTATGCGACACGACGTATATGCCGGAAAACGTTGCAAAAGTCCCTCAGGCGATTACTAGAAGCGAAAGAGTAAGCAGCGTTTCCCCCAGAAGATATCAAAAAGAAATTTCAAATAAATGACAGCATCCAAGAATCTGCTATTTTCATGACATGATACATTTTGTGAAAGACATGGGTGAAGTGAACTTGTATTAAATCATCATCCTTCTCAATTCAAGTACATTTTCTTAAAATAATTTTTAATATTTTTTTCAATTCAAACTTGTTTATAATTTATGAAATGTCATACACATACTTGTATGGAAAATTAAGGGATATATATGATCGTAACCGCGTCTTACCATTTGAATCTGATCCTTATTACTAGTTTTTATTAACCTTATTTAAGGCTCAATTTTAAAATATATAAAGATTTTAACTTGTATTCCTATTTATCCCTTTTTGCATTTAACTTCATGATATCAGTTTCACATTTTAATGCTTTAGCTAAAAATTGCAAACAAAAAAAACGAAATCGAAGTTTCTTGTCGAGAATTCGACTTTTCTCTCTACTACTACTACTACTTCGACTACGACATATATATTCCGGCTTGTGTGCTTGATCAGCGACCCGCTTATTAAGCCTTCGTCAAGTAAGACAGACACAAAGTTTTACAGTCACAAAGAAAGGAATAACACATAGACAAATAACGACATTTATTGACAAACACAAACATTTATGCCAGGTCGGCAAATTCTAATTCTACTTTTGTCTATTTTTTTAACGTTCACTGTTGAAAAGTTTCTGACTCTATTTAACAGTACAATTCCGCTCATTTAGCATATTACTGTGTCAAACAAACGTCCTATTCTGGAAATGACATTACACTATACAGAATGCAATCGAAACATTTGGAATAGTGCACTCCACCTTTATATAATACGACACTGTATTAATCCAGGCCCACCACAAACTATTCAATTTAATACCTTTTGAAGCCCTTAGTCGAATTCCAATCCAAGCAGAAGGGTTTTGTGTGTGGTTAGTTGTATAAACATTCAATTCTCGGTTGATGGATGGCATTTGTATCGGTCCCAGTTTCCGATTTGTCAGTTGCGTGTTCGAGTAGGAGGGGAGGAGGGGGGGGGGTAAATTGGTTGTGAATTTACCCCTTCCAGCACGAGATAATGTGCTTAATGGCGGATATGGGGTTTGGTTGCTTAACGGATGATGTATGGGTTTTGGTAGTTAGTTTGCGGGTTTTTAATTGAAGAGAATTTTTGGACTTTGGAAAAGTCTGTTTATTATGGTAATTAAGAAGTACAAATAATGTAATGGTACCTGAGCTCAGTTGTAGTACTAAATATTTAATAATTGAAATAAAGAATGTGGAATATATTAACGCATTAACGACAATTTGCAAGAAAACAAGAAAAGCGAAAGTAACCTTTCAACTCAAATGAAAAAATACATGAATAAAATGAGAAAAATATGAATTAACAGTTAATGGTTGGGCAAATTAAGTTACAATAAAACGAGTTTTATAAAAGTAAATTTAACGTTTTTATTCTGTAAGGAATGTGTGAATGGTATTTACAAATGGATGGTTATTGGATCAAATTTGTAATTTTACCAAGATAAAAATAAACTGCTGCGTAATATTAAAATCTGAATCTAAAAAATATTGATCTAATAATTCCCGCTACTCTTACCATGCATTATTCTCATTAAGTTCTTACTTTTACCCAAACAATTTTCTGGTAATCATTTATCGGCAAGTCAATTGTTACAATATTATATTTATATCGTTAAATATTTTATGTTTTAAAAAACTGGACCTAGAATAATATTGATCTAATTATTCCCGCTAGTCTGACATGACATGCATTTTCTCATTACTTTCAATATTCCTACGGGACCAGTATTCTTGTGATCATTCATAAGCAAATATGTTGTTACATTACCAAGCGATTGTACCCCTAAAGACATTAATCTGATAAAAAAAAGTTCCAAAAGAGGATAAAATTCAAGAAAACAACTGAGAAAAGCAAGAAATCACTGTTCAATAATAGAAAACATTTACGTAGTTTTGTTAAGTTATGACTTAATTTTTTATACCATCAATATATGCATACTAATAATTTTGTGACAAAAAAAACTCAATTATCTCCATTTTATGTTCGCACTAGCAGTATGGTCCCGCCTTACTGAGAACCCGTTAACTTCGCATTGCTTTCCTTTAGAGGCATGCTTACATATGAAAATACACTCAAAATCAAAACAAAACTAAATTCGGGTTGGCGCAACTTAAAAAAGCAAACACTAATAGAGGATGAAGCAGCCTTAGGGCGAGAGCATATCTCAACCAAACTCAATCAATCAAACTAATAGAGGATGGCGTCAAGCCCCCGTTTCGGCCCGGTCCATGTATTTTCAAGCTCTGTTATGGTCCAGCAATCCCACGTGGATGACGTTTTTTTAAACTAATTATATTAATTAAAAATCACAATCAAATATGAAAAAACTAAGCCTCAGGTGCACACGTAGGTATTAAAAGGAATCTATATTAAAAATTTCGAATTTTTTAGAGCAGTCTAAGTAGGTCTTTTGCGATCCACAGACAGACAGACCGACATACAGACAGACTCTTTTTTTTATTATTATTATAGATTTAGTTTGTAAGGATTTAGTAGATATGGTTTTAGTAGGAGCCAGTGACTTTTTAGAAAGGGACATCCTTTTTTCAACGTTGTAAATTAATTTTTGTCAAAGAAACTTCAGAATCCTTTAAATAGTATTGTAAAAAATCTTCTAAAATCATATCATTTATCAATCAAATTCTTGAAAAAACAATACATAAAAAATTTTTAAAAAAACAAAATTTCAATAAATTACAAATCCCAAAATAAGGGGAAAATGTTAATTAAAAACCTTAACTGCTCGACAACTTTCAGTAAAAAAAGCAAACACTGGGTCAAAATAAATTTTGAAAAAAATTTTTAATCTTTTTTACTCACATTTTTTATTTTTTTCACACAAAAAAACTTCTAAGTTTCCATATTAAACATTCATTTCTTTTTAGTTTCATGAACAAACCACACAAAAATTAAAATTTTGAAACTGATGGGTAAAAAAGAACATTATTTCCATTTTGCCACACATTTTTTACAAATTGATCTCTATCTAGAATTCTTCAAAGTTCTAGCTCTTTTTTAATGCTCATTCAAACAGTAGATAAAAAACGGAAATGTAAGAATCAAAGCAGTATGCAGAGCGTTTATTCTACAGAAAAAAACTTCCACTACTTTTACACTCTTCGCATTTTAATACGTCACATCTCTATTATCGTCCATTTTTGGAATACTCGCCGAAAAGCTTTTTACTCATTAGCCATTTAACTGTTCACATAGAGAGATAAAAACCTTTCAAAGTAGTTTGTGGAATGACAGCTCTTTTTGTCTTCAAGTAAAAAGATTTTTTCCCCAGAACGTTTTCTTTATTTTTCACGTTCCATCATTTCTTTTTCCGCAGAGGAAAATGGGGGAGAAATGTCGAATTTTAATTCGCTTTAAAAAAAATCTTTGATAGATGTCTAGGTTTGGAATTGCCACTGAGTTGAAATAATCCAATTTTGCGTGATTTAAATTCCCATATTTATTTTAAGATAATGATAAAATGAAATCGACATTTTTTGCGGTTTGTAAAAATCCAATTGATTAGTCTCGAGTATGGTTGAACTGTAATCGTATTTAAAAATGAAGGTTAAATAGTAAATAATTAAACAAATGAAAAAATGCTTTTAATTTTGTTACTTGAGAATATTTATTGGACAATTTAATTGCCAAGTGAAGCAAATGAACGCCTACTTATGTAATTTATGCAGAAAAAGCTTTAAAAAAATGGAATGGTGGTAATTTGGATTTTTAGCATATCGATAATATAAAAAGTGTTTTAATATTACAATCCAGAATATGAGAAATGCACTGATGGTCGAAATTTATTTTTTTTTATTTTAAATCTTTATCAGCAGCCTTAAATTATTAATAAGAAACTGAAAAACTCATTACAGAGAGATGTGAATGAAAATACTTATATCCGGTGATATTTTTATATTTTAAAAAATGTAGTGAACGAGTTAATAGGATTTCTGAAGTTCTTAAATTAAAAAAATTTTAGATTTAAGTGAAGTACCAGCGATATAAACATATTAATAGAAAAGTAATTTCCCCATTTAGTACGATAAAACAATCTGAGAGCTAGTGTCACAGACTGAACGTAAGAATCCAGGATATCTTTCAGTTGTTAAAACGTCATTATACAGAAAATTAAAAGAGTTCATGTTAAACAAGTAGGTTTGTAACCGAAAATTTCACTTAGAACTGCTTTCACACAAAATCCATGCGTCTAAAGAAAAGTGTTGAACACAGCATTCAGTTCTATATTAATCTAATAAACGTTAAAATTATACAAACTATTTTTCATGGGAAATTTAACTAAATATAAATGGTGTTTCGGAGGACAAATATGTAATATAGCTTACACTTAAAAAATAAATTAAGCATTTCACATTAACACATAACATTGCAACCATTTGTCACCTTCAGACAATAACTAAACTAGTCAGGCTATCCGTTAATTTACATAAGGGTAAAGAAAAAAAGGGAAATTGGTATTGTATCAAGCAGCCAATCATATGAAGTCTTGTAGTTAAATGCACAAGTCAAACTCGATAGAAAGAAGTAAAAAAAACTTAAGAAATTTTAATAAAGAAACATCAAAACCGAACTGACATTCTCACCGATCATTATGGGGCCCGAGTGGCCGAGTGGTTAAGATAGCTGAATCCACTAACAGTCTGCGCACTGCAACGGTTGCGGGTACGATTCCCACCCTCACCCTGGATGTAATTTCTCTCTCTGTGACAGCAAAAAGTCTTTCTGTTTCTGTCTTACTTGACGAAGGCTTATAAGCGGGTCTCTGATCAAGCACACAAACCTGAAAATATATATGTATCAACCCTACCCTACCCTACCGATCATTATAGAAAAAAGGTATGGAAAAACTGGCCTAAAATGAGCCAAAAAACTAAGAAAGAAAGCAGTAACTTCCTTCGGAATTAAGAAAGGCCATCACAGAAAACTTCTTAGAAATAAGCTTCTGGCCTCATGCGCGCCAGATCTGTGGAAAAGGCAATCTGAATTCTGACCACCGTATTGCTCGCTGTGGACTAAACCTTGTTGCTCGGATGAGAGGCTACTTGTGATACCTCTGCTGAAAAGCCAGGGCTCATCTTTCGACCTCTTGGGGACTGTCCCTGCCTGAGTACTCTTTGTTAGGTTTGTCTCTTTGATTTCTGCGTCTTTTGATTGTAGGGTAGGGTAGGTACATATATATTCCGGCTTATGTGCTTCATAAGAGATCCACTTATAAGTCTTCGTCCAGTTAGTCTGACGCAAAAAGAATTTTAACTGTCACAATAAACCTTAATTTTAAAAAAAAAATACTAAGTCTGTATGTCTGATCTGAAGTAACTCAACTGCTGAATAAACTGGTACATTTTACTGGGTCAAAAATTTTGGTGTTTTTTCTATGAACATCAAAACCATGAAATTTGAAATTCAATCCTTAGCGTTCAGTTTCTGTAGATAAGGTTGGGAAAAAATTTACTCATAAATCGTTTGACTCGACAAAGAATATTTCTTTAAATTACATAAGGTACAGTACACTCGAAAAAATGAATGCTTAAAAACGACGAAATTTTCCTTAATTTTGACGATTCCGTTACTTGCAAATGCTCCGAGTATTCGTTTCCTCAAAGTGAGGAAATTTGAATCATCATTTTTATGAGGATTTGAATGTCTTCTAATCTAAAGAAATATTTCGTCATTTTTGAGCATGTGAGTACATTAATGAGATTCAGTTTCCTCAAAATCAAGATACAGAATCGTCAAATCACGATCGTAAAAGTGAGGATTCGCGTTTACTCAAAAGTCACGTGATAGTTTGACGAAACAATCCTCAAAATTAATGAAATGAGGCTTGAGGATTCATGAATCGTCAAAAATGAAAGTGTTATTTCTGAAATGCATCTACCGACCTCTAACTTCAATTCAAGATTTAGTGTAACATTTCTTCTACTGAACAGAGAGAGTTCTGGAAATTGCCATTGCTCGCCCTCTCTTTATCTGAAGCCTTTAGTTGAATTTGGGCCCAGCTAAATACAACTTCATTTTTTCGTTAAACAATATTATCAATGTGTAATTTTATTTATGATACGTGTACTTGAACTTCGTTCCCTATAACAAAGCATATACTTTATTTAACTCTAACATTCATTAATTTTTATTTTGTTTTATGAAATTTAAAGTTTTATTTATTACAATATATATACCCTTCTTTTAAGCTTTTTTGGGTTGAAAGTCCAATTAAATAAAAGTCACGTACGTGGCATTCTCGGGAACTGTAATTAGGTTTTTTGCATCTTTTGGGAATAAATCAGATTTCTGTTTTAAATTTATCTTTCATTTGCATTTTTAAATCAAGTAATTCTGTCAAAAAATATGGAATAAAAAATCCTTTTATACAAATTGCGAGAATCTAGTCTTTACAAAAAAAAATTACCAAGTTACGCCAATACGAAACCTTGCCTAGCATTTAATTAATTATCTCAGAACATATCCATTGGGAAATTTAATAAAAATTGCATACTTATGAAAGTAAAGAAAAATATCGAAATATGCATTCAATCCTAGCTTAAGCTGCCAAGCTAATAAGAAAATACATCAATCATACATGTATGGTAAAAGTTTTTTTTTTCTTAAATAATGAAGATTTCAGGTTCCATAACTCCGGGGATTCCGTTAGTCATAAATTGGATTCAAACACCTGTGAAAGACCTACATCTAATGCTTAAATACCTTTTCAGAAACGGTTTTGAATATCGATGCCAGAAGTTTGCTTTAGTTTATCCTTACTGAAACAGCATAATAGTCGAATTAATCTAAATCTATTAATTATCTGTTTAATTACTTAAAATCTATTAAGATTCCACAATCCTTTGAAGTTCATTCAGAGATTATGTCACACTGTGATTTGAACGCCTTTTTCTTAACTTTTGCATGACAGAAGTTTTGCTTTAGCGTTAGAGTTCTGTTTGACTTTATCACCAAATCTATATTTGTATGAATCAAATACAAAGAAACTTAAACAAATATTGGTATATTATGGCTGGGAAAGTTAAATTAGAACGCCATTAAACTTTTCACAAGTAAAGGAATATGAATTTAATACTTATATCGAATGTTTTCACCTATGTATTTTCTATGTCTTTAAGTTCCAAATGAATAAAACAAGTAGGCTACGAAATTTTTCATTTATTTTCCCTCGAGGCGGTACTTGAAAAGGTTCTGAAAACGGAAAATATGTTTTCAACTTTTGTTTGCAAGTTGCGAACGTAACAAGAAAATATACAGAGCAACCTATGTAAGAAAAATACTTTACCTGGAAACAAAAATTTTATAAATAAGAAATGCAAGCGATGGTTTCTGAGTTGGAGGCATAATAATGTTTTTATATTTATGTTTTGCACCGAAAAATATGAAGAATCTGACACCAATTCAACTGTTTTCAATCGTACATAAAAAGTCATAGTTTCATATTGAGGGCTTTGGAAAGTTTGATTTTTATTAAAGTGGAAAAATTTCATTTCTTGTTTTTAAAGAAAGTTTTATTTCAACTTTCACTTCACAAGATAGGAGTTTCTTTTGCTTTTTTAGAAGTATATTGTTGAATTCTTGTTTTTTTTTTTCATAGCATTATTTATTTTATGGGTTATTGTTTATTATATGGATTATTGTTTGTTATATGGATTATTGTTTATTTTATGGATTATTGTTTATTATATGGATTATTGTTTATTGTATGGATTATTATTTATTTTGTAGATTATTGCTTATGAACACTGTCAGAAAAATTATTCGTGTTATCTATAACATTATCTCAAATGTTTGTGTATAATTTCCATTTGTATCCTAGATATTACGTTACCGTGAATTTATGATTCGCTTGCAGTTTTATTTGTTTCTGTTTTCAAAACAATTCTTCAGTTCTATTTGCTTTCCGTTGCCAAATCGCCTCTGCTGAGTCTGTCAGAAAAAGATTTTTTTCCCAAAACACATAAAATTTAAACTGAAATGGTAGTGAATTAACGGAAGTTTTACTTTATGAAACGGTAAAAAAAAGAAACGAAAATGGTGTCAAATACTTGGAATGCTCAAACAATTAAACTGTCCCTTATATTACCGTTAATAGTTAGAATCATTTTTCACAATGTATAACACAAGATGCTGATACTTTTAAATATTAAAATCTTTACTTTAGCTATTTGGTCTAACGGTGGAAGATACCATCGTTATTTACGCCGAATGATATTGCAGATGAATATTGCATCAATAATACTGAAAAATATTGAAAATATCTAATTTAAACTACATACTAAAATCCCAAAATTAATGATTTCCGAGCAAATGTATCTCTAGTTAATACATGTAATGAAGATGGGTACTTGATATTTCAATTCAAACCAAATTTAATAGAACAATAGTTCACTAAAAATGCTACAGAGACGTTATAGTGATTTAATTCAGCCTGGAAGAGCGTCCGTTCAAGTGTTGTTAAATTAAGAATCCGTCATAGACTGTCTCTCTAAGTTTAACATATTTTAACTGACTCGGAATAGTGATACTTTTCTACCTTGCTAATTTGATAGGAACCTTCTACACTTTAAGTGCGATTTTACACTCTTGGACGAAAATGCATAATTTTAAAGCGTTAAACCGGAATAATTTTTATGCTAATATCTCCGAATATTAAACATTTCAAATGTGCTCCCAGCTCCAATGTCACCATTCTTCAGAATTCCCAAGCAAATTAAGTTGGCGAGATCATTAACAATACGAATTCGATTTAAAATAATTTTAAGCGAAACAAGGTTCGGTCGTAAAGCGAGGTCATTCAAGGGACGAGTTTGCAGTTTCAACTCCGCAACAAAACTCACAGAGGCGCAATAAAACTCCATTAAATTTATACAGGTTCCCTTCCTCATCAAAGGGCTTTATTTCAGCGCCCAGAGACCCGTTTTATTGCACCGCGCCCTTTTGATGGAAAGTTCCAGAACTCGGAAGATTTTAGAGCGCGTTCGGAACTTTTAAAATGGCGCCCTCCTTCTGGAAAAGCTCTCAGAAATGGCGTCGTAAATTGTTTTCCGGGGTATTTTTCATTAAGTAGATAAAACACGGGTCTTTTATTGTCCCTTTTACTTTGTTCGTGTCCACGGCAGAATGAGCTCTAATTTGAAGATTAAATGGCAGTCGTTAAATGTGAGACGCATCGTTGGCCGAATGGCAACAAGTTGACATCTTGAGATAAGGTGGGTTGTTGGACTTGAAGAGTTCCGGCGTTTATTTCCAAGGGTGTTGCTCTGCTGCAGTTCTTTTACCCTTATTTTAAAGTTAAGGATAAAGTTTAGAGTTTTGTTTCCTAAACGGCTATAAAGTAGGTTACGCCTTGAAGTTTGAGAAAACTAGTGCTAAGTTTCAAATTGATAAAACCTTCGAATTAAACTTAATTTTAATTGTAATGCTTCTTCATATCTAATCATTTACCTCATCATTCCCGAGAAGAAAAACACATAGATTCTTTTTTTTAAAAAAAAAAACTCATCTGGAGTGGTGAAAAAGACAGAACACCGTGTTCTGTATTGACCTAATAAGTAAATGCGACTGAAACTGTGAGCTATCAATCTCCCGAAGCAAATGTGATGTCGCCCTTAAGAGTTGCGTTGGGTGCCTATTCAGGTGTTGGCCCGTCACCTGACTGTGGTTCTAAAATATGACGCCCGTCGCCAATAGCCCTCGTGTAGCTCTAGTGCGACGATAATCCAAAACCAATCCAATCCCGAAGCAAATGTTTCGTTGTTCAAAATTGCTGTCCAGGTTTCCAAGCTTGATAATTCGAAGTTTTAAAAATAACTTGGTTTGTCGATAGCAACAGATTACCGGAGTTAAAAAGTTAGATTAAAATTAGGCTGCATTACATCGTCAAGTTCAGTGCCCAGACAAGTGATTGTAAAAAGTCATCTTCGAAATTGCAATCATTACTAATGGAGAATATAAAGTTTTTTAAATAAATAAATAAAAAATCCAAGTCTAATGACAAGTAAATGACAAATAACATTAATATAAAAAGTGACGGTAACTTTTCCCCTCTTAATGTTTTATAATCTAATGTCGCTTCGTAGTTTAATTCGTCTTGTACACTGCAAACTCGGGACACACATTCGGAACAGATTTAGCGCGCTTTCAGGAAAATTGTGTTCCGATAGTGTTCCACATACGTTCCGTCGCATAGATCGAATTGTGAAAGCGTTCCAGAACCGTTGACAAAGTGTTCAGAATGTGTTCTGCTAAGGGATTTGTTGAATTTCAGTTTTGGATCACATTGCGAACTTTTTTGGAACATATTATAGAACATATTGTAAACACTTTTGAATCACATGGTAGAATACATTGTCGTTGAAAATTACAAGGATTGAATATCTGTTTTGATAGAGTTTTAAACTAATTTTACGATCTCAATTGATTTTAAATACTTCATAGAACACTTGTACATTTGCACATTTGTGGTTGCAACACCTTTAAACACTTGACCGTGCTTTTAGATTACAAAAAGTAGTTGGCCATGTTAAAACTCCTAACAGAGGGTAGAAGTGGACAACAACAGTTTTGCAACCACAGAAGACACTGGACAACAAGTTTAAACAAATAAACTAAGATCCGCAACGTGAATCTTTTTTAAATTATTATATTTAAGTTTGTGCGGGACGTGGCTGCTTAAATTATCTAAACTGTGGAGGATACATCTTACCAGGTGTGAATTGTAAGAAATCGATTGTTATTGACTCTAAAATTTATGATTTTGCTATATATTTAAATGATCTGGACTTCGAATATCGATCCAATTAGACATCTGAAAATAGTTATTTTGACTTTGGGGGTCTTGGTATCTGATTTGATATTTGAATCAAGGAATAGATGGTTCCAAAATTTTATTAACATTGTATTTGTTGTATGTCGTATTTTTTGTATGTATTGACGTACGGTCAATTGATTATTTCTTATTAAAATTATTTTGTGCAATTTTTTGGTGTTTCTTTTACTTTTGCCAAAGGCAGTTTATGGATCATATCGTAATATTCTTATGTAATAAAAAGGCGTAAAGTATGCTATGCTTAAATAAATTAGTCAAATCCATATTTTTTAAATTTTAGAATACAAAAGCTTTTTTTTAAATGTAAAAACAAAAATATCTTTTAACATTTAAGTACATTGCAAATCATATATGCATACCTTCATTGTTTTAATTCTAACGTTAGCGTAAGACATTCATAATCCAACTAAATTTTGGTTGGTGACCTTAGTTTTTTTTCTAGTGAGATTAAGATCATTAGTATAAGAAATGAGGCAACTGGCAGTGCTTTGTATTGCCGTGCTACAGGTCCGGGATTCGAATCCCGGATTGGGCGAGTTTCCTCAGCCTTTCATAATATAAGTGGGTCTATAAAATGAGAACCAAGCACGCTTGGGAACTAAACACTGGGGTCCTGCGTAGGTTGACCGCCTAACCGCGACATATGCATAGCAGCCCAGAACAATAGATAAGCTGAAATGGGCACGGAAGGACTTGGCCCAATAATGGGCTGTTGCGACGAGGAGTTTAGTTTTTTAGTATAGGTCATATATGTATATACTTTAACTATACTGCATCTTACAAATGCATTCATTTGAGCTTTTGAAGTAATGTTGCTTTAATATTTTTTCTAACTCCAATAGAATACATAAGATTTTCCAGGTAACAAAGTAGGCAATGAAAACAATAATCACAATTATTGCCAATAAAAGTTTGCAGGTAGGTAAGATAAGGTTAGGCAAGCAGGCAGGTTAGTTATATACTAAAGGTAGAGTAGGGTAACTAATGTAAGTAGCTAGGTAGGTAAATTAAGCAGGCAGGCATTCAAACAGATTGGTAGTTAAGGCAGATAATCAGGCAAGTACGTAGATGGTTTAGGCAGGCCGACAGATATACACAGGTAAGGTAAGGCATGCAAGAAAGGTTAGGCAGGGAGGCGAGTTAGCAGCTGGGTACGTAGGTTAGACAGACATACATGGATACATGTCTTCAACATTGCTGTAGAGCTGCATAAACGCATCTTGCAGTTGTAGGAAAATACTAACTTAACATCAAAATTAATAGACTGTGGAAAGGGCTAATTAAATTACCATGTGTTTTTACAAAGATAAATGACTTAGTTTTCAAAAAAAAAAATCCACGTTAAGGGGTCATAGGAGTCTTAAAAATGTGCAAAGAAGGTACTACAAAACATAGTTTGATCTTTCATGTCATTTTTGAACTACTCAATGTATAAGTATAATTTTTTATATGTAATTCTACAAGATTTATTTATTATAAAACAAGTTTTAAAATTTATGAAACTTTAGCCAAAACTAAAATAAATGATATTAAACATGAAGCTATTTGAACACATTGTGATTAGGCTTGCGCGGCAAATTGTGAGATCAAAATTGAAAAAATGACCAAGAAAATGACTTTATATTGTACAAATATGTACAAACAAAGACTTATACCTAAATTCTCAGCTCAATTTTAATTAGAAATTATTTTAAGAACTTTTTAGTAAAAAAATTAATAAAAATTTAAAAATTTTGATTTTAATTTTTTTTAAAAATAATTTCTAATTAAAATTGAGCTGAGAATTTAGGTATAAGTCTTTGTTTGTACATATTTGTACAATATAAAGTCATTTTCTTGGTCATTTTTTCAATTTTGATCTCACAATTTGCCGCGCAAGCCTAATCACAATGTGTTCAAATAGCTTCATGTTTAATATCATTTATTTTAGTTTTGGCAAAAGTTTCATAAATTTTAAAACTTGTTTTATAATAAATAAATCTTGTAGAATTACATATAAAAAAATTATACTCATTTATTGAGTAGTTAAAAAATGACATGAAAGATCAAACTATGCTTTGTAGTATCTTCTTTGCACATTTTTAAGACTCCTGTGACCCCTTAAATTCTAACATAATTGAGCATTAATTCATTGAAACTAATTTCAAAAATTTAAATTGTTTTTGGTCAAATTTTAAAATTGTGAGTTGATTGACTCAAGAATTATGTAACATTTATTTATGAGCATTTTATTATTAACCATTTTGTTAGATTGTCTTATAATGTTAAGACATTTACCAGAGTTGCCAACCTGCTAGATTTAAAAATAAGGAGATCCTAGGCAGAAATCGGGAGATTTTCATTTTTTTATTACAAATTCAAGGACTTTTTCGAGAAAAATTCCGTCACTAGAAATTACTAACAAAATAAAATCTTTTTGGTATATCAAGTGAAGCTTTCGGCATTCTTTATTTATATGCAGAAATAGAATGTCTTTGAAAATTGTATCTGGCGTAAATGATCGAATTCTTTTTGACATACTTTCATCAACACTTTTAATTTGAGCGGCAGTTTGCAGAAAATGCTTTTTCAAAACGCATAGAGGACAGCTATTTTCCGCACTTACGAAACACCTTTCAAAAGAGTTTAGGTATGATTTTTGCACACTTTCAGTAACACTTTTATTGAGTAGCAGTTTGTTGTATGGTAAAAAGTGAACACACGCTTTAATTTTTTTTATGAAAAATGTTTTGAAGTCTTTAAGAAAAAAATTCTTCTGTTTTATGCCCATAAGACAAGTCGACATGACCGTTGAACATGAAACAGAAGAACTAGTTTTTTGAAAGACTACAAACATTTGGCATGTAAAAAATTTAAAGCAAGTGTTAAATTTTATACCATTCAACAAACTGCTGCTCAATAAAAGTGTTACTGAAAGTGTGCCGAAAATCCTACGTGAAGTGTTTTGAAAGGAGTTCCGAAAGTGTTCTAAAAGCGTCCCCGAATGTGTTTTGAAAAAGCGTTCCCGAATGTGTTTTGAAAATGCGTTCCCGAATGTGTTTCTAAAAGCGTTCCTGAATGTGTTTTGGAAAGTGTTTCCGAATGTGTTCCGAAAAGAGTTGCCAAATACGTTCTAAAAGTGTTCTCAAGAAAATATTGTTCCATTAGGTGTTTCGAAATGCGTGCCAAAATGCGTTCCGGATTGTGATCTAAAAAGGGAGACAAAATAAAGTGTTTAGAAAGGCACTTCAAAATATGTTCCAGAAAGTGTTCTGTAATGTGATCTAAACTAGGAGACAAATATAGTATTCTGCAATGTGTTCATAATCTGTTCAGAGATTTGCAGTGTACCCTCAATCCCTCTAATATTAGAATTTCGAGTTCGGGGGTAAATGTACATAAAGTACACCAAGACCTTAGGTGTATCGAATGTGACTTCGGTTAAAAGCAATTCGGATAATCAAGCTTGGTAAAAAGTTTTAAATCGAACCCATGTTGTTAAAAAGTTTTACAAGAATTGTAGCACAAGAACGAGTAAAATAGCTGGATTAAGGGAATACAACTGGTCGACCAACGTGCCAAGAAGTGGCTAGAAACTTTCGTTATTCCAAAAGACAACGAAAAAGGTATCACCCGTAATGCAAAAGGGCTCAAGAGTTTATAGCTGAAAATAATTGACGAATTTTAACTATATGTTGTTGTTGTTGCTGTTGTTGTCATGTGACCATTACAAAAATTTAAACGAAAAATTATAATTAGAGAGGGGATGGCACAGCAAAATAGTTCATAAAGCGGGGGCACTGCACAGGCCACATGCACAGCTTTGTCCCTATAAGACGCGCTTACATGAGCCATCGAATCCATGGAAGGCCAAGCCAAATCCATGGAATGAAACATCAAACCCTCCTTCATTGGAGGGTTTCCGGAACCCCCCAATGAACCCTGCAATTCCTGCTCTGCCACGAGGAAAAATTGCAGAGTTTGCTCTTCATTCCATGGATTCGATGGCTCAACTAAACGCGCCAATAGAGGGTCTCCCGGGAACCGTTCAAGTCAATCGTGAAGAGTGCTGCAGTCATGGAAGGGCAGTTGAAGGGGTGCTCGATATACTTGCACAGACAGTGTCGACACCTGTCTGCATTCTGGATATATGGGTATATTCTTGATCCGCTTGGCAAGGTCTTCAGGCCTGTGCGGTGCATCGTCTTCAGACTGGTAATCGTTGTTGTGACTTTGATCATTAGACTGGCTATATAAATTCCACATTTATTCTACGCGGCATAACCCACAGATAATAAAATTATTAATGGAAATGCATTTTTACAATTTTGTGAAGATAAGTGGAACTTAGGATTGACAAATACCGTGAGCTTTAAAGCATACTGTATAGATTAACTACACTCTTAAAACAAAAGAGTGAAATCCACTCCAGCTGGAGAAGTGCATTTTCGACACCGTAAAGGCATGCATATTTACTCAGACTGAGTTAAAATCACTCGTTTGGAGTGATCCTGTCGCAGGTTTAACACACAAAGGATTCACTCCAAAAGGAGAAGTGCATTTTCCAGTCTGGAGGAGTGAAATCCACTCAGACTGAGTTAAGTTAGTAGTGTTTGTTTTAAGAGTGTAATTCAATCTACTTCAAGCTTTATTGAGTTTTAATGGAAAATATCTTTAAAATTCAACCAAAAATTTGTTAGATACGAGAAATGTTAGATTTATTTCTTTATTCAAAATTCCTCAAATTAGACTCATAACTAACATTTACGAATAAATATTATTACCTTATTTCATTCAAAGTTTACGTTTGCTTACAAAACAAAACAAAAACATTGTAGCACAATTATTTTAAACTAGGTCTATGTATATCCGGCGTTTGCACTAGTGTATCCTTAATAATGCAACGCCTTAAACTCCTCATTTATGCATTAATATCCTACATCTTTCCATTTGTAAACATCAAGATTTAATGGATTACGAAAATATAATTAAAATCGACCTGAGTAAATCTAATCAAGCATTAAAAATTAAAGAAATATTTAATTAAAATCAAACAATAATCTTATATATTTAGCGTCCTTTTACGTGCTTAAATTTCGTTCGCATCTTTGAATTACAAACCAGAAAGATATCTTAAAAATGGTAGCGTGAAGCCAGAGATATATTTTAAAAATTTAGATCAACAATCTAAACACAAATTTTCTGTTGAGTTTCACTGGAAACCGAAGTCGAAATGAACGAATTTAAATATTATTTAATGTAATCATTATAACTATAAATTAGTCTGTAGGAAACCCAAGAGTACGAATAAAATTTAACTTGTTGTTTCCGAATATTGCCTGCAGAACTACTTTTGGAATACGATGGGTATATTTTTAAATAAAACATGAAACATTCTAAATACTATTATATAGCCACCTCAAAACGTATTAATGCATTGTGCAAATTTTTTTGCATTATTTCGCATATTTAATTAGCCTATTTTTTTAATCGCTGATTTTCATATGTAAAAGATATTTGAAATTAAAATTAGCCAAAATGTGGAAAAAACATTTGAATAGTTTGATTCTACATACTTGAACTTTAAAGTTCTTTTCCTTACACAACTAAATTTTAAATGACATATCACTGAACTGGGTAAAGTGACTCTTCCGCAATGCTAACTCATCGGGAGAAGCACCACTTTTCCGCGTCTATGCTACATCTATTAAACCCACCAGCCCGAAAACTGTAATAAATAGACTCTTCCAAACTGTCCTCACTTTAATAGAAAGTAACAGTTTGATTTAAGTAATTTCGAGGCGAGATGGAAATTTCTTCCAAATAAATGCCGCCATTTTAAAGTGATATATCGTCCGGAATTTAATTGAAATCGTGGGCGAAACTCGCCGTGATAGATGCGACCGGCTCATGCAGTTGCCGGGGCAGTTGAGAATGCTTCAATTATTTGCAATTACGCTGAGAGGCCATATTTTACCAATGAAACGATATAATTAAATAATCTAATAATACGTGGAAAATGAGTGATTATTTTGGATATCTGTTAGGTTCTGTTGGTGGTAATTAAAGATAGATAACTGTTGGTGTTAATTAAACGAATTTTTTTAAGGGGACGCTTTACCCAAAATTTAGGACTGGCCAGAAAA
The DNA here is from genome assembly GCA_023701765.1 of Hylyphantes graminicola. NCBI lineage: Eukaryota > Metazoa > Arthropoda > Arachnida > Araneae > Linyphiidae > Hylyphantes > Hylyphantes graminicola. The sequence goes on from CM043113.1 coordinate 50,968,428, forward strand.
TAATTAAACACGTTCGAATGCCGTGAGCTAAGGATATTGCAAAAAAAAGAAGGAATCCTTTGTAAAGGTAGACGTTTTATTGAAAATGATATAGTGGTTTGGTAAAATGTTTTTTGAAATTTTATGTTGAGATTTTTTAATTTTTTACTTTTTCAGCTTGTAAATGGTTAAAACCCTAAAGCTTTTAAATTAATTTAGAGGTCCAAAATTTTAAGTTCAAAATTTTAAAGTATAAAACTGAGCACTTTAAAATGCTTCAATTATTTGTGAATTGCTGCTTTTTCTTTTCTTTTGTCTGCGAAATCATATACTTATCATAACATTTAGAGATAAATTTGAAAGGTTTATTATATCTGAAACATTTGAATAATTTTGTCAAGATTTATTTATAACTATTATTGATAACACAAAATATTAAAAAATTTATTGTTACACATTAAACTATTATTGATACAGATTTACTATTATTGATACACATTTTAAACAAAAAAGTAGATTGGTTCCAATAACTCAAAAACTATCGAAGTGGTTTGTATTAAACATAGAGACCTTGAGATGTCTTTAATTTTGGTAATTTCAAATTCATCTCTTGCAATGTATATTCCCAATTTTAAGCCAAATTTACTAAATTCAGTCTGCTAACACACACACAATTTTGGCAAACCTACACGCGTATACAAGAAAAATTATTTTGATACAACAAATGTAGAATTTCATTGAAGTATTTTCAATTGTATGAAAATAATTGAAGACTATTGTCCAAAAGCAAAAATAAAATTCAACTTTTGGTTCATTTTACATACGACAAAGGAACAAATAAATTTATTTTTCATGTAATTCCATGTTGAATTCTCCGAGGAGTTGTTTTGATGCATTCCAACAAAGAACGAGAAGTTTAATAATTTAACTCTGCTTTATTCTTCAAATGACATTTTGACACTTACTGTCAAAAATAAAAAAGTTTTATTTGAAAGGTGAAGTTTCGAGTTTCTTACTAAAAGTTTTCCTTTTAAGAGATATAATGGGAAAATATTTACTTGAATGTAATTCCTATTGAATGTTAGTAGAAAACAAATTATATTTTGTCTGAAAGCGTATCCTTGAAGTTATTACTAGCAGAGAAACTCAAAAACATTATTGAATGTCATGGATAAATATTAAAGCTTTCATTCTTTTAGCGAAATTAATATGTATTTTAGTACTATGCAGTTGTTACTTTAAAATACAAAACAAACTCGAGTTTACTAGGTATCGAGTTACTGGTCAATACAAATTTCATTTGAAAATCAGGAACAAAACTAAAATTGAGAGTCAGTTTGAAAATTCAAAAAGTTACAAACTCCTAGATGCGATATGATTTTCTTAGTTGTTTGAATTTTTTTAGGGAATTTTTTTGTGCTCTAAATTGCTTTGAGTTTGTATTAATCGACAACCTTTACACTAATTTAACATAAGGCGTATTTGAACGATTCCTTAATGATGTTGTACTAATTTTTTTAGTCCAATCAATATACTAGGATTTTAAATTACACTATGCAAAATATTCGTAAACTTAAGTTCGAATGTTTGAAAGACATTTTTAACCGAGTATATTATTAATTAACCAAACTACACCAAGTAACCTATTTACTTTAGTCCGTAAAAAAGCAGCTGATTCAACTGAATCAATATTCTATTAAGTTATAAAATATTATATTCAAAAATTCCAACGTTCATATTTATAGCCTAAAACTGTATTCTTCATCCCACTCTTAACCAGCTTTCCTACATTTAAACACTTCGAAATTGAACCATTATTTAAATCCCTGAGCTTATCTGAACTACTAACTTCTGGATATACTGATCCGTTTAGTGTTCACTCATTTGAAGTTTACTTCACCTATGAGATTTCCCTGATCAGATCAAATATCGCAACGTGCGTGGAAAAGTGATGTATCTTCCATTGAGTTAACGTGGAAGATTTGTAGCTTTACCTCTAACGGATCTCTACATTTATCGCGAGATCAAGCGAAAGACGCTGCATCAGCGTCAATCTAATCCATGAAATCTCATCCATCTTCCACGGCCCGATCGAATACTTTTAGTTTTAAAATGTTTGATTTTGTTAATTAACGTCGCACTATCAGCTCCGCTAACTCATTATAGTTGTAGCGATGGGATAAACAGTTAAAACTTCCCCCCTTGTATTAATCGCAAGTAAAAATGTGAAGAGAAAAGGTATTAAAGGAAAAATTAGTTAGTGTAAAGTAACTCAAGGGGCTTGAAAAGTTCGATGTTGTCCCGGAAGGTTACTCTTAAAAATATAGTTTAATGAACTTGTGACCTCTTGTGAGATAGTGGTGATGATCATTTCTTAAGTCAATTAGCTGAACAGTTATACCCATTCTCAAAGTCTCCAATGCACACATAAAAATAAACAGGAATTCATGTGAGTTAAAGTAAGAAATTGCGTAATTTCTATGGGCGTGTATATAATAGAAATTGGTAGGGTAAGTGAAATAATGGAAAAAGAAGAAATCTCAAATGCGAAATTTTTTTGCGAAGGATATGATTTTCAAGTGACCCATTCACCATTCAGGTACAACTTTTAATAACCTTTATTAATATCTTAACCCACATTGAAAAATTTTCTTATATAACTTACTTTTCAGAGTTAACTGACCCATTCGCCAAGTAACATGTAATGGACCATCACCAAAACCTTGTTTTTCTTTTTAAAACAACTCAAGTAATGTATAGGTATAAAAGATTTCTCAATTAAATACTAAATCAACTGATACGTTTACAAAGTCAAAAGTTTTTAATTGGTCGATGTGTGTAGCTTTTGAGCAATATACCTTACAACTGGTCCTACCAGATCTTTGACTCGTATTTTTCAAGGGTTGACAGCAAAACGAAGTCAGGCTCGTGGTCAAACATCAATGCATCTAAAATATCAACTATTCGCTTAATTTTTGAAAGTTTATTAAATTATTACCTTAAACGGCTTATAAACACTAAATTTACTCAACATCAATATTTGTTTTCTGTAGTCTACAGTATTTCTTATACATTCTCTTGGAACTTATCAGGAATTCAGGCAAAAATTCAATTCTTTGCCTCTATCGATACCCAAGAAAACTCCATCCATCTTCCTAGGGCCAGGTCCATCGACTTTTAATCTCAAAAAAGCTTCGATGAAAAAAGAACATGGCGCCTGAAATAGTAACGAGGCGGGAACGCGGGAAATTCGACTGTGATACATTAATGGCGCTATCGGCCATCTGTATCGGAAATGCACGCAGTGGTATGTTCTAGCTGCCGTTTCTATCTGATTCCCTTTGGCGTAATGTGAGACGGGTGAATATATTTAAACTGAGAATGGATTTATAGCACTGTTTCTGAGAAAAGTGACACTTCTCCCATTTAGTTAAAATGGCGGAGGTGTCACTTTTACGTGCACGCTTCAATATGTTTATCTGCTCTTTTTTTGGAATCAATCGAATTATTTTTGCTACATTGGAACTTTTTGTAAGGAGTTTTGTGCGATAAATTTGATTTTTTGACTTTTTTTTTAACTGATGTGTGGGTTGATTCGATAAAACAGGAAAATGCGTGTTGTTTACCCTAAAGAATTACAGATAAAAGGTTTTAGCTGTTGAAATATTGATAAATATTTACTTACATACGACAGTATAAATCAATGAAATAAAATAAAGTATAATCATAAAAGGCCAGATATAAATATTGAAATGTTAAAATCAAATTTTCTCTCAGAATCTTAAATACCAAAATTTGAACCCGAAAATTCATTGAGAAGGACAATTAATATTTTTAATTAATATTTTTTAAATCAATGATATATTTTTCAAAACATAAATAAGCTTTATCCCATTATAATAATAAAATAAAACTGCGCAGACATAACTATTGTTTGCTCCCAAGTACCTAGCTCTAAAGTAAACCCATCATATCGAAAAATAAACTTAGAAAATTGAAGAATTTGCTTTATTTCATTTAAACAGAACAATTTTAAAGATTTCATTGTTAAATGTTACACGTTTATCTCCAAATGCCTCAAAATTCTTAGTTCTAGCAGTCTTTAAATATCAAGAAGCACGTAAATGAAAAAAATGCGTCAAAAGGTTTTAGAAATGTTAGATGTTTACCTCACACACTTAACATTGCAACCTAAAACGTTTCTCCGCATACAGTTAACCCTAAATGACTCCACCAATACTTCTTCGAGCACAAATTACTTAGACAGATAGTGAGCAATTCATCCCCCAAAATAGACTGTCACTCCTATCTACCGGACAGAAAATAATTGGCTTCAGGAACAGTCCACTCCGTTAGCGGTCCACTTTCGACAGAGATCGGTGCTACTTGCGATCCGTATCAGACATGTTAAATCCAGACGCTAAGACGAGAGAAGAGTAATAAAAAACACTTTGTGTATTTATATTGTGTACAATTTATAGTAATAAAAATGCAATTTCGTATGCAACAAAAAGATATAACCTTATTGTTAAGGAAATATTCGTAGTATCGAGTTGTTTTCATTTGGTAGAAATTATATTATTTCTATTTGATTCCATACGATAAATGTAACTATTTTATTGAAAAGGAGTAGTATTAAGTTAGTTTCTTTTGGTAAAAAATACATGATTTCAATAATATTTTATTCATGTCGATAAAGTAAAAAATCTAATAAGAAATATATTTAATTTCAAATGTAGTTAAATTAACTATTCTTTTAGTTGCTAATTATTGGACTTACAAGATTAACTTTTATTAAACTAAGATTATTTAACTACAGCAAACATTAATTGGTTCATCAAAAGACGTGATTCTTCCATCTAACAATACAAAAAAATATAATGTTATTGAAAAATGTATGGAAAATTTAATAATGTTTATAAAATAATATAATTAAATTTTATAATGTTTGTGAGAAAAAAAGTGGCAAGTTTTATGATTCCAAATGGAATCATTGGCAGTGAAAGGGTTAAAACCACTAGCATAAATGTTTCATTCTTAATATACCTACCTATCAAGTTTAATAGAACAATTAGGGGAGACCGGGGTTAGTTGGCATAAGGGGTTAGTTGGCAATGTGCCTTTAAAAAAATTCACTGTTTATTAAGAGCGCTACTGAGCCTGTCACATGATCGTCATTTAAACGTCCAACTTGCATGAGAACGCCAGTTGGATCCAGCCATTGCCTTTAGAGGAAGGATGGAAAACGTGATTTTCATATAAGAAAGTAAAATTTTGATTATTCAGTATTTGTTGTTTTGTACAGTAATATAGTCATTCAGGAATAACATTCACAAGTTTTTAGTATCTTTGGGCATTTAGCTACGAGGTTATAAGTCCATTTCTGCTGAAGTTCATAAACAATTTTTTTGGTCGCCATGTTTATTTTACTTGCTCTATTGGGGTTAGTTGGCATAGGGACTCGGGGGCTAGTTGACATAAGCTGGCTGGGTATGCCAACTAACCCCGCAACAACGGGTAAGTTGACATAAGTATGCCAACATTCATAGTGACCTAATTTTAGTTAGGTATAGGCTACTTCATAATGATAAATTAATATTATTTTTATCTATACATATATAAATGCGGAAGGCGTTTTCTTTTCGCAGTCATAACTCAATAACGGCTGGACAGGTATTAACTTTTACTTTAGATACTTTTACGTAGATTTGCAATACTCAGAGTTTTAAAAATGGCATAATTTAAGACTATACAAATTTCAGCTCGATTTCAAGCAAACGGTTATCTAGTTATTATTATGTAATAAACGGAAACTGCAAGTTCACTTTTTCTGCCTTACCTATCTATGATAATGGCCGCCCCGGTGGCTCAATCGTTACGATGCTGGCCTTTGGAGCTGCTGGGGTCGGGTTCGAATCCCGGTCAGGCATGGATGTTTGTGACCGTCAATAAATGTTGTTATTTGTCGATGTGTTTGTGTCGTCCTTCTTTGTGTGTCTCTTGTGACTGTCTCTTCTGGCGAGCTGGGTAATGGGCTATAAAGCCTACACTCTCCCTTCTAGAGGGCGCAATCACTGTCATTTGTCATATCTATGATAATGTAAATATTTTTTGTTCAGATTATGAGTACCTATAAACAAAAAACTGAGCGGGCTACAATGACAGCAGATCATCGAAAGAGAGCTGTTGAGGCACACTTACTTGGAAAAAAGAGTTTCAGAAAAGTAGCGGATGAATTTAAGATCTCTGCTAGAAGTCTCGCATGGTATTGTAAGATCGCAAAATTAAAAATGAATTCTCTCTGCCTAAAGGGTACCAGAGGGTATTGGAGGATATGGGATAGTGCAGCAGGTGTTCACTCCTGAACAAGAATTTGCTTTGAGTGAATACCTTGTGAAGGCAAGTGACATATACTTCGGCCTGAGCCCAAAAGAGGCAAGAAAGTTGGCATATCAATATGCAGTTGCTAATGGCACTGCACATTCTAGTAGTTGGGACTCAAAAGAATCAGCAGGTGTTGACTGGTTTTCTTTTTTCCTAAAACGTCACCCACAACTTTCAATACGTACCCCCGCGGCAACGAGTTTGGCTCGAACGTCCAGTTTCAACCCACATAATGTTCAAAGATTTTTCAACCTCCTATAATCAGTAATGAACCAAAATTCTTTTACCGCCCAGGACATATGGAATGTTTAATTTTAAGCTGATTAACATTCATTATAATTACACCTTACATAAAGACGAGTAAAAACGCTTGCCTCACTTATGCCAACTTACCCCACTACCTATGCCAACTAACCCCGATACCGGGGTAGGTTGGCATAGTTTGACTGGACAAGGAAAAACATTTTTCACACAAAGTGGCAACAATATATGTGTTCAATTGTATGTGTGATTTGTAGCCAAAATGTTTACCTACATTACCAACTTTTTACATTTCAAATATCTTCAAACCAAAAAATTAGAAAAATTTTGAAGTAAAAAGTGTGCCTACTAACCCCGGTCTCCCCTACAGATACCAACTACTCATTCAAAAGAATGTTAAAAAAGCATCAATGTTGGTAAAGCATCAATGTTGGTAAAGCATCGATGAACTAAGGCCACATTCTCCATCAGACTAAATAGACCTCAAGCGAGAATCGAGCTTTCAGATTGATTCGGAGTTTTCGGTTTCTAAGTGTGTGAAGCAGAAAATTGCCGGAGACAAAGTGAAGATGATTTTAGCCCAAGGATTAGAAGTGCGGCTCAAATAAGTTATTATTGATTAGGAAAGTATCGACTCAGTTTAAGCAGTGTTAAAAGCGTAAGTATTTATGCTTTTAAGTGAAGTAACTTCAGTTTGCGTGTGTCAGAAGTGTGGTTATTGATCCACTATTTTAACCTTTAATGGAGAATTTAATTCAATATAGGATAATTTTTTGGTTTGTTGTGATTATATAAATTTCCAATAGTCTAGCCGCTATCCCTATCTGGGGCGTTGTTCAATACTTTTACGGTGCATCAAAGTTATGATTTTACCACAAAATTAGTGATTTCGCCCTCCAAATCATGGAGGCAGCCAGAAAGTTCCCGAATCCAGGTGCAATTTGGGCCAAAACTTTCGAGAAAAAATCAATTTTCAACATAATTTATTGTAAACAATCTTTTTAAGTTTCTAAAATCACAACTACATCTCTTTATGTTTAAAGGATGAAATACTAAAAAAGCATAATTATTTTTTAAATATTATATTAATTATTTTTAATTTATTTTATTTCCCTGCAAAATAGTTCACCAAACTACACATAAAAATTAAGACATTAAAAAACATAACATTATAAACTTAAACTCCTAAATCATCCTTTGCCTAATTAGTTTAGAACTCCACAAAGAATACTAGTGCATCTAAAAACATCTCGAATCTATTACGCTATCCAACATCCTCGAATGAAAAGGGAAAAAAAAGTTTGAAATATTCCTTCTGCTTTCACTTTTCCTTCAAGCGATTTGTTTTCAGATGCATACTACGAGTTCGGGGTTTTCTGTTTTTCTAGAGAGACAAATACTCTTGCTCGAAATGTTTCTTTCCTTCTCCTTCAAGAAAAAGGTTTCGCATGTTCCTACAAAATGCAACTAGACAATCTGGCTTGACAAAGATCCAAAAGTCATTTATGTCCAAAAAAAGATTCTTGCTTTCTGCGTATTAATGCTCGGACTAAAACATGCTAGGACTAGACATCCAGAAAGTAAAGACACTCTGCTTTGTCATGGAATAGATGAGAAAACAACTACTTTGAGAATTAATAAGTATAATATGAAAAAGTTTTAGCCGTCTTTCTGTAGTATTTTTTTCAAGCATTTATATTATAAATTCGGATTCAAGTAACAACTCAACCGAAAACGAAATTTTCACATGCACCCCTAGCCAGAAAAAGGCTGCATTTGTCTGAACTTATTTTACAAGACGCTTTGTCTCAACAGCTCAGTAGTAAAGCATGCTCATTACAACCAGATTTCATTGGATCAAAACCAGGTTAATGCTTGACATATATTTTAGTTTTAAAAAGTTTCTACTAGATGGCACCATGAGTACTGAGAAATTTTGCATTTTAATAACACAAATTTGTACTTTTTACAGCAAAGATGCTGGCAGTCGGAATGCCAGCTCCTTTAGTTGTAAAATGCATAGCCTTTTTTAAAGTGTGGTATGGTACATATATATTCCAGCTTGTGTGCTTGTTCAGAGAACCCCTTGTAAGCTTTCGTCAAGTGGGACAGACACAGAAAGAATTTTTACAGTCACAAAGATAGGGATAACACATAGACAAATAACAAAATTTATTGACGGTCACAAACATCCATGCCTGACCGGAATTCGAACCCGACCCCAGCAGCTCCAAAGGCCAGCGTCCCAACGATTGAGCCACCGTTTTTACAGTGTAAGTCATTCATCAAGTTAAAGCAAAAAGCCACTTACAGCTTTGTTGAAGCTACGAACTTCCAAGACTACTGATTCTTTTTTAGAATAAAAACCTAAACAGGATAGATTTTTTTCCTCTGCATCGCTGAAATTGATGCCTAGAGAAATAGCATCTCCTCCCCCCCATATCGAGGTTTCTCAATGTGACACTGGAAAAATATGCGTACTTTCCTTAGTTTTTACCCTAACTCTAAAAAGGATTTCCTTGTCTTAAGCGAAACAAGCTAAATTAGTCCAGTTTTGCGCGAAGTGCCTTTGCCCATTACAGAGATTGGCTTCTGCTCAAATGAACTCAAAAGAAGAACACATTGAAACTAAACATCCGGAATGCAATTTAAAGAAGTTTGTCCACTTCAGAGATTTTGATATTCCCAATGAAAGTGCTTTGGCTAAGTATTTTTCCTGATCCTAATGCAAAACTCTGGAACAAAGAGCCGTGTTATTTTTCCAAGCAAAGAGAAGAAAGGAAAAACAATTGCAGTAAATATTTGTATTTGTCGCTTAAGTACTTGAAGTTCCATTTCGAAAAACTATTTCAGTATGTTTAGAAATACAGAATGAAATTGTTTCTCTGAATTAAATGTAATGATAAAAAAACTGTACCTCTGAACAAAATATTTAAAAAATAATAACACCCGGCATTTAATACCACGAAAAAATGTCATTTCATGTAGTTTCGAAAGCATTGTTTTACTTATTACACCTTTAAAATTGGTTTACTTGTTATTCCTACAAAATCAGCTATAAAATAAGAATATTTAGTAAAAAAATTTAAAAAATTGCAAAGTTCGCTATAATGTAGTTTTTAATAATTTTATTAATTTGTAAATAAAAGTTTAAGTTGAGTTTTTCATTAAAAGCTAAAATCGAATTTATAAACAGTTTTGGTTTGCTGGTATTTGTTAAAGGAATTAAAGCATCATTTAAATTACTCATGTAACAATAAATTATTTAAAAGTATCTTCTTTAAAACTTTATATAAAGGCCGATGCACTAAAATATATAAATGGACTACAATTCTATTTATATCTTTCTTAATATTGATATCTATCTATTAATACTGTTTTTAAACCAAAAGCTAATCCGAATTCAAATACTACCCAAAATGTACTTCTTAGTTATGGACTTTTTATTTGCACTTTTTCCATAACTGTTGAAAACACAAACCAATTTTTCAAAACGTTTTCCTTTTAAAACTAAAACCTGCTCAAGTATAAAACGCTAACAATGCATTTTGAGAATTTTAATGCATCTTTTGCAAAACGCCTGGGCAATCGGGTTACATAAAAGAAGAAGGAAAACTGGTTCAAAAAAGAATTAAATCCTCATTGAAATTATTCAACAATAAATTATTTAAAACACTCGTCATTAAAATTGTATACAAAAAAATGATGCAGCAAAAGATATAAATCGACTACAACATAAAATAAAAGTTCTTAAACAAAAATCAAATCCGTATTTAAATAACTCAAAATGTTAGGTTACCCCCAAGGTTAAGCGCTCTTTTTGGTTTTGTACCTTTTTTTTCAAAACTGTTGAAAACGAAAACCAATTTTTCAAAACGTTTTGGTTTTAAAAACAAAACCTGTTTAACTCTAAAGCGCTAACAATACATTTTGAGAATTTTAATGCATCTTTTGCAAAACGCGTGGGCAATCGGGACACATAAAAACAGACGGAAAAACTTATAAATAGAATTTCCAACCTGGAGCTTATTCCCAAAACTGGATGGTTACTGTTGACAAAAGGGATTTCTTAACATTCCAAAAAGTATCTTATTTTAAGGTAAGGGGTTAGATAAAATATCGAATCACGAGTGCAGAAAAGTGGCACATTTCCCATAGAGTTAACATGGGAGAAGCGTCACTTTTCCACTCACTGTTCGGTATATCTACCAGCTTTGTTCATAAAAAAAGAGTTACATGATGTCGTATTTATGAACCCTCTATGTTTCACCTCTGGGACATCACTTAAACCCCCATAAATGAAAAACGACGCGAGTAAATCTTTTTGGGATTTTCCGCGTCGATTTTTTTGTTTATCTTGACTTGTAATAGGATTGTCTATACACATGTCTTTCAATTGAATCTTAGTAAATACCCTTTAAAAGATAGTCGAAAAATTCTTAACAAGACTAGCTATGGATTTTGTTTTTAGGCTTTCAAAAATTCATAGTTCGTTTATCATGTATTCTAAGCCTGTAATACACCAAGTATAAATCAGTAGTTTTTAAAATATTTTTACAGAGATCACGCTAGCAGCAAAAGAAAAACTTTTGGACGCAAAAGAAAATAGTTATAAATATGTATAAAACTAATTTCTTAAAAATTTCACTGTCGTATAAACTTCTAATAAAATTGGTATTATGTGCGCATCTAAATATAAAAATAGATTTAAAAACCGGTATTATTAAGAAAAGCTTTAAATATTTTTTTAGAAATCTTTATAGTACTTTTTTCTTAAGTATATTCTCATACCTCTTTCTCGAAGGTTTAATTTTTTGTTTTGCTTTAAAAGATTTCTTATTCATGAAAGAGAGAAAAATTTATCTAATTCTATGTAAAGTAAAATGTCTCAAACAGATCAAGGAAGTAAAATTAAACAAACTTTCGACATGTCAAGAAAGAATATAAATTTGAAACAGTCATAGAAAACATATAATAAAATGAGTGATTTATGAAAATGTATTTATAGTAAATATTAAAAGTCATCCATATAGTTCCTTGCATAGGAAACTGGTATACCTAAAAAAAACTGCAATCCAGGAGAACCGTTTGCTAAGTTCTGTGTTTACATAGCATTTACAGATAATTGTCATAAAAATAGTGATTTGTTTATGATTGTTAGTGATTAGTATATTGTTTATTAGTCATTTGTTTACTTTCGCCTGACTATTCAACCTTTTTTATTTTTTCGAAATTTTAAGAAAGTTATTATTTTTTGAAACCGAAAAGTTAAGCCTAACTTTTTCTCATTTAGCATTGCGGTCTTTGGGAAATTGAGTATTTTCGAACGAGTATAACTAAAAAGGGTAACCTGGGAACAACTAATAATTTTTTTTATTTAATACTATTATTAATAGTAACATTTTGGTAAAGTGCTCTGTTGTTCCCAAAACTCCTTCTACTGAAATTATTTTTTTCAAAGTCGGAGGAGAATAACGTTAGTTCCCATGGAGAAATGGGTGTAATAGGTTTGTGTAATGTGTATACGGGAGAGTATGTGTAAGCGATAGGATTTTTAAATTAAGTAATAATATTAAAATTTGAAATACTAAGGAATTTTGTTTTAAACATTTCGTATTATTGAAAAATGTAAGTCTCTTGTCCCTTTTGAAATTTCAATTGATATTTATATTAAATAAAAAAATATTATAAATATAAATTAAAATTTGAAAGGAGGAAAAGTCTTACACTTTTCAATAACACGAAGTATTTAAAAAATTCTTGCTATCATACGAGAAATTTCAATATTATTACATCATTAAAAAAATCTAGTCGCTTGCACATATTCTTTCATTTACACAAACCTATTGTACCCATTTCTCCATTGGAACTAATGTTATTCTCCTCTGACTTTGAAAAAATAATTTCAGTAGAAGGAGTATTGGGAACAACAACGCACTTTAACAAAATGCTACCATTAGTAATTGTATTCCATAAAAAAATTTATTAGTTGTTCCCAGGTTACTCTTTTTAGTTATACTCGTTCGAAAATACTCAATTTCCCATAGACCGCAATGCTAAATGAGAAAAAGTTAGGCTTAACTTTTCGGTTTCGAAAAATCATAACTTTCTTAAATGTTAGAATTTTGGAAAAATAAAAAATACGTGTCTAATAAATTTGTCTCTAGTACTTGGAAAAAAATCAAGATTGAATTCTGTGACATGACGATTTTGAGCTGGTCGATTTGACGTGGAATGACTCTTACATATGAAGGGTCCAGTTATAAAACTTACATTCTTCAGAGTATAACTTAGATTTTGGGTTAGGTTCACTGGCCACTTCAGATAAAGGTAAATTCATTTAGACGAATTCGACCATGATTATCTTCTAGCTAAGCTTAATGAAATTAATATTCATATAACACTATCGCAAAAACTTTACCACCGTATTACAAACTCTCTTAAAAAAAACATTTTAAAAACTGAGTTAAAATTACTTAAATCTGAGTATATTTAATTATCTGAGTATGTGTCTTGTATATCGCATAGTCAAAATGGCTTCGAGTAAATATCACACAAGTTCGAAATTTGCATGGTACTCATTTAGGAAACCATTCAAGCCATGCAATCTTGATACAAAATGTTTCATTTTCAAATGAAAACTTAGACTTACTTAGATGAGAAAGTGCAATTTTTTAAAATTTTTAATCAAAATGTTTCATTTTAAAATGGAAATTAAGATTTGCTCAAATTTGAAAGGGCCATTTTTATCGGCGTAATTTTTAAGCCATTAACACTAGGCTACAAAAAAATAAAAGATTTACTTTTGAACATACAATTTTTTACCAATAAAAGTCATATTGTAGTACAACCGTTAGAGGTAGAGAAAAACCTAAACAAGATTCGTGTTAAGCATCAAAAACTAAGCAACAATCATGTATTACATTTTTAAAAAGTTTAAAACATAAATTTGGGTTACTATAATTTTGAGCTACTTCGCACAGAAATGAGAATTACTCACAAAGTAAATCTGTAAGAAAAAAACAGATTTCATATTTCGAATCACCGATATTTATAAGATTAAAATAATAAATTTTAAGATCCAATTCACCACAACAGCTGTTGTTCTGTGTTATTTATAAAACAATAGAATCACCTAACAGTCAATATTTACTTACCAAGTTTATACAGAGTTTGGAAGCTGAAAGAGCGTTAAACTAGTTATCGACGAAAAATTTAGTTTAAATTCATTAGTCTAACGAACCTGGTCGGGCTTGATTGTTTGATTAAAAGAATTCAATTCTGGCTAATTAAATCTGTATACAATAGCGTATTCTAATTAGAGCCACTATGATGTAAATTTGATTAAATTCGCATTTAGTTATGCTGCAGTAATGGTGTAACTCGTTCAGCTGCAGTTTTATTAAGGTTTCGCCAGAATGTATTTCTAGTCTTAGAATTTATAGCAGGAAAGCTATACCAAATTAAAATTAGTTGTCTCAAAATTAACCTTTTGGATTTAGTTAGTTTAATATGCAATGAATATTGAATACTTTTTATGTGTTTCTTCATCATCAGTTCTTTAAGTGTTGTTTAGAAATTGATTAAATCAAGTCACAGTTTTTTTCAATGAAAAAAACACAATTTACTTCTTTAAAATATACTTTTAATGCAATAAATTGGGTATTTTTATTTGTGGTACGTTAGAAAATATTTCTCCAATATCTTAAAACAAAAAATTATTTTTTAAAAGAATCTAGAACCACTTTTTAATTCTTTAATATAAATAAAAAAAAGAAATTGAAAAAAAATATTTTTAACATTTCAACTCCTGCTAAACATTATTGAATATAGTTGAGATGAGGCAAAGATTTTCACTTTTTATTCATCGAAAACCAATAAAAAAAAGTACATCACAAAATTCTTCGCTTCTTACTTTGATTCCGATATTTAAAAAAAATAACAAAACAAACGCAGTAAACAAATAAAAAAAACTTTAAAAATTCGAAATATGAAAGTCTTGTTTACTTTTAATGTAAAAAAAAACTATTTTTATATGCTATTTATGCATATTTTCATACAGGAATAAGGTCTGCCATAAATGTTGGTTAAGCTGAATAAATAAAGATAGTAAGGGGTTATATTTATTTTCATATAACTTTTTGAGCACAACGCCGATCCAGACCTATTCGTCATATACTTCCAATAATAAATTTATTTTTCGATGAAAGATCATCTAAAAGCAAAGAGAGAGACAGAACTGAATCGAATATATTTTGCTGAGTGAGTACGAAAGTGTTGTAACTGGATTTTTTTAACTTAAATTCTTTACAGAATGAATATGCTTATAAGGGAATAATGATAATAGTGGAAGAATAATTTATTTATTTTTTAAATAGTTGTGATAGATCTATTTAATAATAAAGAAGTGGGCAATAAAATAATGAAGTTATGAACAAATTAATGGATGGAGCAATGCTTGCTTGCATGGTAGATTAATTTAATGATTAAATAAGGGTTTTATAAGAGCCGCGGTAGCTCAGTCGGATGAAGCGCCGTGCTCGCATCGGAAGGGTTGTGGGTTCTGTCCTCGGCGGTTCTCGCAATTCTGATGGTTGCAGGGTCGACGCTTGTATTCGGCTAAAGACCGCCGTTGTTTGTAAATGTGGCTGGAGCACGTTAAATATGCCGCAGTCCTCCATGTTCCCAAACGAAATTAATACCTCTGGGGGTACCAGATCAGTTGGTTATCGGCCTTTGATCTGGATCAAAGTTACGATATGTGAAGGTGAATGGATGTGCGAAGGGGACCTTCCTGTAAAGCGTTCCTCCTCTTGTGGCCCTCAATAAAAAAATCGGAAGCGGCCCCACCTTACCTTAAAATCGGGTAGTTCCACGGCCTACTCAAATACTAAGGCCGAAGAAGCTTTCCTAAACACGCTCGGGGACGGAATTTTTAACGTCATAGTTCCGAGCCACGTTGTTCCGAAAGTGAAGATAAGCGGTCTCGAAACCAGTTCGGAAACACTCGTTCACGGCTGACCACATTTTTAGGGTTCCGATTACATCCGAACTAGTTTCTCAATCTTCGGCACTCGGAATAGTGAAGTCAGAAATTCCGTCTAGCTCATGTTAGGAAAAGCTTCTCCGGTTGTTATTGAAGTTGGCCGTGGTAGCTCTCTACTCCGGACTCGGTTACCGAGTAGCATGAGAAACAACAACAAGGGATTTATGGAAGAATGGGGGTGGAGCAATGAAGTAGTACGCACTTAAATAACATTTCAGCATACCATGGTTCCATCACGTTTCTAGTTCTGGTTTCTGGTTCCTTCACATTTCAGCATACCAAGGTTCCATTACTCCATTGTTCCATCCCTTCTTTATCCCATTTATCCACTGTTTATTTCACTAAATTCATATGCTCTTAAATGCTATAACAATGTAAAATGTTCCATTATTATAAACAAAGTTCTTAAATATTCATTTCACAAATCTAAAATTTAACTATAACAAAATGAACTGCCAAACATGAGCAAAGGAAAAATTACTTTCTTCATTTTAGACAGACCTCTACAAAAACATTTATTTTCAAAACTACTGAAACTTAAACAAATGTCAGTTAAAACGTTGTAAAACTAATGTCTGCATAAATAAGATGTCTGTCAATACCGTTTGCGTGACGTAATATCCAAAACACTTTTCAAATATAATTTTATTACATCCATAAAGACTGTGATATAAGAGCTTGATTCTCTTTCCCGAAGAAATAAATGAATAAATAATGTAAAATCGGCCGAATGTCATTTTACTATTTGATAAAATGATTCGAATGAAACTTAAAAAGAGCTATAAATACATAATCCCATTTTAGAATGCTGTTTTGAGTTTCCAAATGTGCATTCGAATGCAAATAATAATGCGAAAAATTCAATATTGACGAAATCTTACATTGAAAATATAAGAAGAAATACGTATGGAACACACAATTTTTCTTTTCAAAACCCTTATAGGAAATTTATCGTAAAATATCTCATTCAAAACTTGTAAGACGAGAATATTCTGAAACGTTTTTGTAAAGGTTTTTAAATTGGTATACAGTAGCAACAACTTGTACAACTTTGCAATTTTAAGATGAGTTCATGTAATCATCCAAACAAAAAAAATAAGGGAATCAAAACAAATTGCGTAAGATGCAAGAATTTCTAGTTGCCAGTTCTTTACTTCTAAAAAGTTGCATGTGATAAATGAGCATGTAAACAAAACACAATCATAAATAAGCATGTAAACAATACATAATACATGTATTAATTACTAAGTAGATAAATAATAAATAATATTATGAACTCAAATTTTTAAACATTAAAAAATTACTTTTAAAATTTCATTAACGTATCCTCAAATTTTACTCATGATAGGCATGTTCCCGACTTGAGTGGCAACAGTACCATAGGAATGAAAATCACGACTGGTTAGTGAATGCAGTATTTGGAGCTTACCCTGTTAGACCAACGATGAATTCCAGAAATGAAATCAGAAATAATGTAAGTCTCGGGGAAACAAACCAAATAACTAAAAGTAAAAAATGTGATTTTACCCCAGCTAATTACCTGAGTAATATGCGCAATTATTTACTTCTAAAAAGTTACAGTTGATAAATGAGTATGTAAACAATA
The DNA here is from genome assembly GCA_023701765.1 of Hylyphantes graminicola. Taxonomy (NCBI): domain Eukaryota; kingdom Metazoa; phylum Arthropoda; class Arachnida; order Araneae; family Linyphiidae; genus Hylyphantes; species Hylyphantes graminicola. The sequence goes on from CM043113.1 coordinate 50,985,704, forward strand.
CATAATTATAAATGAGCATGTAAGCGATACATAATTATAAATGAGCATGTAAACAATACATAATTATAAATGAGCATGTAAACAATATATAATACATGTATTAGTAACTAAGTACATGAATTATAAATGACCATGTAATTCTAGAATCTTAGACGTTCTGTGAAGAGAAAATTCAACACATCGCAATTATTCATTAGCCACATTTTTTAAGAAACGGTGCCCGGATGGTCGGGTGTTTGGACCATTACGCTAGCAGTCTGCGCGCTGTAACGGGTGCGGGTTCGATTCCCGTCTTCTCCCTGGGTGTACTTATAATTTCTCTGTAACAGTAAAAATTCTTTATGTATGTGTCTGTCTTACTTCAACGTTTATAAAGCGGGTCTCTGTGAACAAGCACGCAAGCTGGAATATATATGCATCTACCCCTATAAGAAATTTAGGTTTTCAACCCGAAGTTATCCAAACCAACCCTATGTAATTTCGGAATTTTAAATTAACAGGTGTGTGTGTTTTCATGTTCACTAACTTCACATAAACTAAGGGAAAATATTCATTGGCATAAGAAAATTTCTAGTAACGGAATTCGATTTCCGTTTTAGTTTAAGACATTTAAGCCTAATTTCAATTTTAATAAAATAACTGAGGATAAAAAGTTATTTGTTAGTTTATTATTACTTCTATATCGTATTTCTGCATAAGGATTTTCCATATAAATGGTCGAAACATGCTTTGTAACGTTTGTAAGAGTAAAATATTTAATTGAATATTAAAATTATTTTAATGAATATTAAAATATTTATTGAATATTAAAATATTAATTGAATATTAAAATATTTATTGAATATTAAAATATTTATTGAATAATAAACTATTTATTGTTATGAAATGAATAAATGATGTAAAAAAATGTTTAAAAAATATATTGATAGTACAACTGGAATTTTACCTGTAAATAGTAAAGTATCTCTAAATACTGTTTATGAATTCATCAATATATTAATAGAAAAGTGCTTTTATTGGGAACAAAATTTAAAAAAATAATAGGGTCAAGTGGGGTAAGTGTGATAGGGTTTCTGCATTTTTCATTAAGAAAATTCGTTCTCTGCTTCAAGTAAATTCCAAATCCTAAAATTGGTAGTGAATTATTATAAGAAACATACATATGTAGAAAAAAAATTATATGTTTGAATTCCAATTTTAAGTGTACACAATTTGCATTTCAAAATCCATCACACTTACCCCACATAGGAAAACCCATATAAAAAGAAGACAGTTGCACTTAAATTCAAAAGCTCAAAACTTTCTTCAAACAAAAAATAAGGTCATTATTTCTTTTTAGTGTAATTATAGGTTGGCTAATGTTATATATTGCAAACTTTCAGATTTTTAGAATGATTTCCAAAGTTACAAGAGCTGTTTATCACACTTACCCCCAATCACACTTACCCCACTTGACCTTAATAATAATTAAAGAAATGCTACCACCACCCCGAAAACCATAGACCAAAAACGTTTATAAGTTGTTTGGGTTATTGAAATTTAATGATAGCTGTAGAACTAAGTCTAATAGCGCCATCTGTAGAGTAAAGGTAGAAACATTTTCTCATTTTACTAACGGAAAATTACTATTAAGATACATTAGAACACATCTGCAGTAAATTAAGGACACTTTCTTACATATCGGTCCACGATTAATCCGCTTACTATTTGTTCGTGTATTTTGAGTTTTTAGACCTAAACTGCGTGATTTACCCCTGCAAGTCATTTATACCAAGCAAGGCCAGATTGGTATTTTCAGAAAACTTATCTTTTTACATAAATACTAATCCTTTTACTTGACGTAACTGATCATGATTTGTGATATACAATTAAATACATACAAAAAAACTATTTTCTTTATTTCGATCAACCATTTTTAAGTTTGTATTTAAAATACACGTATGTTTGAAATTATCTTTACGTGAGTTTTCGATATTTCTAAAAAAACTACTTTAAAAAAAATTGACAACACATATTTTCGAGCATAAATAACTTCTCGATTATAAATAGGCGGGACGCAAATGGAACCAATGTAAAAACACATTTTGGACCAAAATGATCTTAAAAATCTATAAAAAGAGTATTCCTATTCCGGAAGTATTAACCTAAATGCTAGTAAAGTTTCTGAAAAAAATTAACATCTATCCAAAAAGCTTCGGTTAATAAGTAGGCACCTGTGCAGAATTAAATGTGATAACATAAAATATTCAAAATTACATCTCTGAATTAATTCAATTTCATAGTTTTTAACAGACGAATTACTCTCCTCCCTTTCTGGTACTTCATCATAATATTAATTTTTTTTTATCGCTATGGGGCCCGGATGGAAGACTGGTTTAGACCATAACGTTAACAGTCTGTGCGCTGTAACATGTGCGGGCTCGATTCCCGCCTTCGCTCCGGGTGTACTATCCTTTCCCTGTTACACTAAAAATTCTTTCTGTGTCTGTCTTACTTGACGAAGGCTTATTAAAGCAGGTTTCTGATCCAGCACATAAGCCGACATGTATATGTATCTACCCTGTACCCTGTATGATCGTTATTGGAAACACTAACAATTAAAAATATTTGCCATGTACATTGCTTTATGAATTAGGTGTCCTTAAGCATCCTTAAATAACCTGAAGAGTTCCCCGAGAGAAATTGTCTACGCATTACAGCAAGCACTGTCTACCAATTAACACTTCTCCCAAAGTTAACTCATTTTAGAGAAAATATATATCCAAATAAGTTTTTAACAATTCAGTGAAAATGTTGTTATTTCTAATGCCACTCGGTAACCCGAGCCCGGAGTAGAAAAGCAGCTTCCGTTTTTATTGAGCGCCACAAGGGAGGAAGTCCGACTTTTGATCGTCAGCAAGAAGGTCCCTTTCACACATCCATTCTCACTCACATATCTTAATTTTGATCCAGATCACAGGCCGATACTCCCCTGACCTGGTATCCCCCCCCCCCCCCCCCAGAGATATTAATTTAGTATGGGAACATGGAGGACTTTGTGACCACAGCATATTTAACGTGCCCCAGCTACCATTTTCAGCACGGTGGTCTTTAGTCGAATACAAGAGCCGACCCAGCAACCATCAGAAGTTGGTTGGTTGGTTGGTATACATATAATTTCAGGCTTGTGTGCTTGCTCAGAGAGCCGCTTATAAACCTTCGTCAAGTAAGACAGTCACAACACACTCACGTACACACATGTACGTGACAGATGCTGCCATCTATCACGCGCCACCTCCACAGTTTGGACACGTCCCTAAAGGGGAGGGAAATAATCTCCAGGAACCTGTACCCGTGGGAAACTGCGCACTGACCGCCCACAGGACTTTCGGACCCAACAGATTTAACGAGCACGTACTCCGCAAATCCTCGGTGAGTTTTCAACGACCAGGACTCGATCGCGGGACCTTCCAATCCGTAGACAGAGACACTGACCACAGGGCGCCTCACAGCCACCAATCATCAGAATTGCACAGTTCTGAAAATTCCTATTCCTTCCAAATTCCTAATTTTCCTATTCCTTCAACATGAAAAGTCATATTTTTCAGTTATACATCTTTCCCGTTTACTGTTCCGCCACTAAACGCGCACAACAAACGAGCCACAAATCCCCTTCCGAGCCAACAATGGCCTGTGATTTAAGAGCGCCGTTTCTCAGCCACACACAGTTGCAAGTCATTAAAACTTATAACTCTCCTCGACGGAATGATATGCGACACATAAAAGAGTCATATTTAATTTATATTTATACGGCGACGTCGACGGATCTGGGGCATTAACAAATCAACGTCCCATAGGACCAAAGCATAAAAATAAAATCCACTATTTCTCCGACACGTAAAATGTATACCGTTTCTCTGGCTCTTTTGAGGCAAATGGTGATTTCACGCTTGAATCTTTTCTATTATTCTCTTTTTCCGATTCAGTTCTTACTTGATATTGCGTATGATGATATTCTGTTCCAAGTTTGGGTAGAAAACAACAGGCTTTTTTCTGGTTATGAATCGACATTGTGTCATTTAGTTATCAAATTAGGTAGGTTGGTACAGGTATTTTCCGGTTTTTGTTCTTGATCAGAGACCCGCTTATAAAACTTCGTCAAGTAAGACAGACGCAGACAGAATTCTTGCTGACACAGAGAGAGAAAATACACCCAGGACGAAGCCAGAAATCGAACCCGCACCCGGTACGGTACGCAGACTGTTAAAGTAAAAGGCTGCGGGGAAAAAAAAACCTTGGCCACCCGGGTCCCGTTATCAAGATTTATTTTGTGTGTATGTGGGCAGTTCTACCATAATTTTTAATTTCAGATATTAAAAACTTGCAAAATTTATTTTTTCAAAATCACTTTAAATGTTTATCAAAAGGTTTATAAGGGTTCTAGAATTACGAAAAAAAGTTTAGCAAAGCTCATATGTAAAAAACAAAAAATTATAATAAGGGACGGCAGTTTTTTAAAAACACCGATTCTGAAGAAACCGGTCTAAACCGGCCTTACAAAACTAACTATTTTTCAATGAAACCGAAATCTCAAAAAACCGGTTAGTCGTAAAACTGGTTTCGGTTTTCCATCCCTAGATCATTACGACGGTAAGGATCGGAAGGTCAGGAACGGAAGGAAAGGACACTCACGCTGTTTTCGGGTCTTTTTTGTGTTGAAACTAACTCCAGTTTAATAAAAATGGATTTTTTTACTTCTTGTACTCTACTTAAACATATTTATAGAAAAAAATTTCAATTATCAAGCAAAAATTAACCTTAAACCTGGGAGACTGTAAGGAAAGCAATAAAGCCTCGCAGCCGATTTCACTGAGTTTTTTTTAATTTTGGGCTTATTGGTGAATTTTAGCAAAAATATGTGGCTACTAACTGAAATATCAGTTTTCTGCAATACAGTTTGCATGTTTGAAGAATCACTGTAGCTCAATCCAGTGCCTCTCTTCACCACTTTAGGAATAAGGTCAGTGAATGTACCAAAACCCAGGGACAAAGTTAGGAGACGAGAAAAACGCATTATAAATGTTAAAAGCCAAAATTCAATGGAAGGAAATCGTTAATCTACAGTATTAGTTCAATTTAGATTCCAAATGAATGTAATTTTTAGCTAAAAAAAGTATTAGATTGAGCCCTAAACTGAAAATTTGACAATCGGGACACACGATGGTAAGGACTTTTCTGCATTGCTTTGTGTTCTAAATTTTTTTGGAGTATCTTTGCTTTAAAATTACGCTTTGCAATTATAAAAGAACCAGTCTTTTAATATAATAAGAAAAAATGGTAAAGAAATATTAATTTTTTCAAAAGTTATGCCCAAGGGACATAAAATTAAAAATTATGGTAGAATTGCCCATGTATCCTTATTTGCTTAGTGTAAGACACTTTAGCCTTTCAAAAATCAAACCGTTATTGGTTGTGTGCGTGTGCTCTATTGCAAATTTTATATTAAACACTGTTAAAAGCAACTGTTTTTAAACTTTTTAACATCATATATATTTCTTTATTTATCTTATAACTATATAAGTACTTTTTGGCATAATAAAGTTAGTTCAGATAGGTCGAGACACGTTTCTCTCAAAGACATACTTGGAAATCGTACCCGTAAACTTCCGAGAATTCTGTCCAGTGGTCGCTTTTAAAATTTATTAGTATCTTGAAGCGTTTGAAGAGTATGCAGAATTAAGGTAATTTTAAAACAATAGCATATTTGCTTTGAACAGAGAAAAAACATCTTTTAGTTCCCTCTACGATAAAACAGTAGGGTTATGATAGTACGTTTAAGTTTCTATATAAGTTTGAAAGTTATTCAGAGTTGAAAATATCACAAAAACAATTCAAACAAAATAAATCATCACCCCCTAAACAAAAATTCTTCTGCTCATTTAACTCACATATAATGTGTTGCTTCAAAAGACCAAAGCCTCCGCTGGAGCCCCATTACGACTCATTTCCAATACAAGACCAGGTGGTATACGTTTCCATTAAAAAACTAGCCCCAGTCTCCCTTACAAACTTTTGTTTACAAAGCCTCTGGTTGGTCACAATAGAAATTTATATTTAGAATAAGATACATTTAAGACAATAATCCTTTATCTAAACTTTACTTCGACAAATGAAGTCAGCCAGACTTTAATAAAATAGTTACTTCATGTATGTGATTAAATGAATGGAATCCTTCTATTTTTTATGCCAACAAAAAACATCCCACCCTAACATGGTATATAATATCGAAGGATTCGACTCATTTCCAATGTAAGACCAGGTGAGAAACTTTTACATTGAAAAACTAGCCCCAGTCTTCGTTATACACTTTTGTTTACAAAGCCTCTACTTGGTCACAATAGAACTTAATATTTAGAATAAGATACCATTTAAGAAAATAATCCTTTATCTAAACCTTACCTCGACAAATTGAGTCAGCAAGACTTTATAAAATAGGTACTTCATGTATGTGATTAAATGAATTGAATCCTTCTATATTATATGACAACAAAAAAACATCCCACCCTAACATGGTACCATATTACCCAAAACAATCCATCTAAAAAGATACTATAAAAACATTGGATTCTGATCGATTTCTAAACAATAAAACAAAAATACTCTCCCTGGTGGTTACCCAACGAATCAAAATGAAACAGCAACCACAAACAGAAGGGAAAAGCAATTTAAATTCTAGGCCTAATGTGCAAACAAAAGACCCAAGCAGGGTTTTACTTCCCCCGCAGTGGCAACAAGTTACAATTTTGTGAGCAAATACCAACTCCTGGTCCCATTTCCCCCCAAAACATGGGAAAGGCGGTCACAAAAACATGCGGGTGTTTCTTTCGATTCGATCACGTTTTTAAAGTTTAAGTCAATATTGTTCGCTCGTGGAGGGTTGGACATCTTTGCGTAAATGTTGACGATGGAGTTTTGATCAAGTTTCACGTAGAGTTTGAGTGGAATTTTTTATTTAAAAAAAAACGAACATCGTGTATTTTTGTTGGGTATTATAAGGACAAGTTTTGTTATATTCTGGTTTGTTTTTTTTTAATTTGAAAACAACTTATTTTTTAATTATTAAAATGAATTTAGGTATGTTGAAAGATATGGATAGTGTTTAAATATTTTGCCCAAAACCATAAAAAAAATATAAACTAATACGTAAATGAAACTTACATTTCGATAATAAAAAAAATATCCCTGAACAAATTGATTCAGTAAGTCTTAGCCAGGAAATGCCCCAAGTTTTATTAGATTGGTATCACTAACTAAATACATCCTAGGCTAAATAAATATCTGGTGTTCTAATTGATAATTGCAGACCAAATAGAGTTATTAAAGGGAATTCCTGCTTAATTGATCCATGTTTAACTGAATCCTGTTACTTTAACTACGATCGATATTTTCATCGATACAAATTTATTTCTAATATTTAGTTTTTTATTGTAATTGAAACACATTTTTGTCACTTTGAGTTTAATAAAACAAAATAATGACTAAAATTAAATTGACTGATAGAGAGGGCACAAGTATGTTTTGTATGAGTCCTCTGGAAAAAGAAGCCTTCCATTTTCACAATTATACGAAGAAAATGAAACATTTTGCTGCTAGCAATTTTTTAACTTAATCGAACATCCTCCAATTATCACTTTCAGTTAGAATAATTTCCCTATTAAAACATAAGAACCTTTGTAAACATAAAGGACAAAATGTGCTATTTTCTTTTTCAACTTAAAAGTAGATCGTTTTGACTTTTAAAAAATGCATATTTTTACAAATCTTTAATTCCTCAAAATCACTGGATGACAAATCAAACAAAATCTGAAAAGATTTCTCATTTCGCAAAAAGTTTCCGATCTCTCATGATACCTGTATGAAATAGAAAGAATCGTATCCCTAACACTTAATTATCAAGCCATTAACACATTTCAAGTACAAGAAAGCTCTTACGAACTCACTTCTCTTCATTCATCAAGTGCGTATCTCTTTAAAGATGTCTTCTTTCAACTATCAGCCATCAAGACAAGAATTAATAGTCTCTTAATGGCTGATAAAACGACATTTCCAACAAATACCATCAAAACAAGCAGAATCGAAACTCTTATTATTAGAATGAGCAAAATACTTTTAAAAGCATTTGGGGATACGAAGTAAAAGAACGTCATGTTGGTTGTATCGACAAAAAATAATATTTTAATGGTACTTGGCTCGAATTTTACGAACTTGGCTCGAATTTACTCGAATGTACTACGTGGCTCGAATTTTAGTATTACTCCTCATTAATGATGTGGGTTTTTGTTGAAATACACTCTGAAAACAAACAAGCGATTTTAACTCAAACTGAGTTAATTTTCACTCCTTCCCAGTGTCGAAAATGCACTTAATCTATAGGAATGGATTTCACTCTTTTGTTTTAAGAGTGAGGGTATTGGACTGACTTCACATCCAACTCCTTATCCACTAGACTGCACGGTTTCAAATTTTGTGCTTGGTTTCACTGTAGTACTGGTTCCTAGTAGCCTGTAACTACATTCTTAACACAAACACTCCTAATTTAACTCAGTCTGAGTGGATTTCACTCCTCCAGACTGGAAAATGCACTTCTCCTTTTGTAGTGGATCCTTTGTGTGTTAAACCTCCGACAGGATCACTCCAAACGAGTGATTTTAACTCAGTCTGAGTAAATATGCATGCCTTTACGGTGTCGAAAATGCACTTCTCCAACTGGAGTGGATTTCACTCTTTTGTTTTAAGAGTGTACTGTGTAGTAAAATGTTTCCCAATGTTTCCGACAATAGGTTGAGCCATTTGTCATGTTTTTGAACAATAAGCTGAAACTTGGTTCAACCAAATACCAAAATTAGAGAAAACCATTTCAACACATATCCGTTACAACTACTAGCAGCCATATAAGACAAATTTTTAATGAGTGTCCTTGCCTTTTCATTAACACAAAAATTGCCATGGTTACAAAAAAATTTATGTTTGTATTTAGTGACAGCCCAATTAAGGATTAAAGAGACTGTGAGTACACAAATTTACCTGATGGAAGGAATATTACCACCTTGCAGGCCAGTCTAGAAGAAATGGTGTCCTTATTTGGACTACATAGTACTTTTGCTTCCAACTGTGTGAAACTTTGTTATTTTACTCACAGTTTTAACTTTTTGAAGATTTAAAAAAAAAAACATGTTTAAAGCATGCTTGGTTCTTTAAAACAGTATTTCAAAAAGAAACCACAACTAAAACAAACTATTCATGATAAAGTAAACTTGAGCTCGTCCTTTAAAAAGCAACTCCGATTATGAAGTTTTCCCCTTTTGCAACATACTTTCAAAATGGCGACTTGGATGGGGATGACAAAAAAGACACTAACTTCTAAATGGGGAAGAGCGCCATTAATTATTTTACGTCCCATTTGGGAGATTAAAATAGTTCATGGAAAATTGTTTTAAAATTCTCTATTTGTGAGCAAGACAAATGACCCGGACGCTGGTTCCAGACTAAAAACTTGTCATTCGGGCCAAATAGCTTTCTTGGCCTTGATGCATGGGGCCGACATAACTGAATCATAATTCATGACAGTGTTTCTGAGCTGATTTTTCTAAGTGTGTGTTCACTCTATTGATTAAAGAACTATCACTACAGCATGTTTGCTTACTATATGCTTTGTTTCTGTTAGCTGTTCCTTAATGGCAAATGGATAATAGTGTTGTTACTAACAGCCTATAGTATTGTGGTTTGTAAGTCAAAAGTAAAACACTGTTGTTTGGATGAAATATAGTGAGACGTGCTCGGAGTGACTTTTGACATTAAATGTACGATTCATTCCCAGGGTATATTTTTTCTAATGCTTCCAGCAAAATTACAGGCAGTTATTTTTTTTCTTTAAAATAGATCCAAAATAATAAAAAATACAAACAAAATGGAAGCATAAGACAATGACTTAAACATACAAACATCAAAGGGAGAAAATAGACAAAATTCAAAACATATTCAATAAAGTAATACATAATAAAGTTAAGAGAAGGAGAGGATACGAGGAAATTGATTGAGATATCGAAGAAGTTTTTTACTGCAGCCTAAAATTAAATATTTAATATATTATTTAGTTTCAACTGAAATGTGATTGAATTTGTGAGACTGAAATTGTAAAATAAAAATCATCAATGAATTGGATCTTTTAATTTTTTTCTCTGCTTAATATCAAGCAGGGGTAGTTTTTTGCCCCCTAACAAAATCTTTGTCTTCATGATTCACTATTCACATATTGCGCGATTTATCATACACGGGAAGAAGGACATGCCTACAAAAAAGCCATTTCAAGTCCACCATTTTCGTTCTAATTCCTCTATGAATCTTGTCACTGTAGCTTAAAGTTTGTACCTATATTGCTTAAGACCGGCACCAATAGAGCGGTCTTCAATTTCGTATATATTGGCATTTTTTAATTCAAAAATCAATTTTGTCCTCAAAGATGTATTTTCCATACAAAAGTGCAAAGTATGCAGAAAAATAACGCTTCTGCTATGTTACCTCAATGAGAGAAGGGTCATTTTTCTTCTTAGCGTGCAAGTAAACCACATTTTTTCATGTCACATACGCGTGATTAATGCAGGGCTTCTGGTCACAGAAAACTCATTTTCGCCGCCACTCTTCGATTCAATTTCAGCCTTTTGACAGGGTTACTCGAGCATTCTAATACCGACACCGAATACACCACCGAAAACATCAAAGTATTCGAATTTTTACACGATTTTGAGGCCTGTGTATATCCCACTGTATACAGAGAAGTGACGCATCCGCTATGCTTAACTCAGGAAGAGAAGCGTCACTTTTCAATGGAGGGTTTTATACAGCAATCCATCAAAATGGTGTTTTGTTTCCTGAATTTTAAGCGAAATTAACTGACGGAGGCGGTCCTTGTCAAGGAAGATTAATGTTTACCTTCAGACATAAGTTAGGTCTTCGGTTTATGGTGACACATTACAAACTATATAGTTTAAATATTCAAACAAAGTGATTACGATAAAGTTTAAAACGGAAGAATCTTTACTTATTAGATATAATCTGTACTTACGAGAAGGAGGGAAATACTTTAGTAAACATGAATGTGTTATTTTCTTATGTTTAATGCAACGCATAAGCGAGTATATCCAAAGTAAATTTTCCTTAAATCTGAAGGTCTGAAATTCCTGAGGCAGCGCATCGCATGTTGTTATTAGAAGGATGGTCCGGCGGCCAACCTCGTCACTTGACCATGATTCAAAATTACAAGACATGGGAAGAGGGTGTCACAATAAGGGAGGTTATACAAAGTTTATAGATAGATATCCCGATAGCATTGTAATCAATCCATTCAAACTGTTTAAAATATTTACGGAATAAAAAAAAAGTAGATGAGTCAGGAGCTAGTTTTCCAGGTTTTTTTTTGCCTAGTATAGTTTTATTTTTACCTTTTTAAGGAAAACGTGGGTCATTGTCTTCCTTATGCTTTCTTTTATTACAATGAATATTTTAAATCTATAACCCCTTTATTTAATTTATACTTTCATGTAAATTTATATATTACCTATCCTATTGCAAAATACTATTTTTGGCATGATAAGGTAATTTTTTAAAGGTCGGGTGTTTTTTTATGAGACATCGTTGGAATTCGACCCACTCTAGAAATATGTATTCATGTTAAAGAAAATTTTCGAACCAAAAAGAGCTGAATGTTCTATATTTTCATTTCATACTTTTTAGATACATTTTTCTGCTTCTTGAAAAATTTCATCGGTTTTTTTTTAATATCAGGCTTCAATAGTCAACCAAAATCGCGGTAAATAAATACAAAATGTTATTAAACTCGAACAAAAATTGCTCGAATTTATTTCTAGAAGAGAAAAAAGGTCTAAACAGCAAACCCAGTTGTCTCTCATAAAAACTACTATTTCCTTTGTTCACAAAAAAAAAACATTGCAAAATCTCGCTAGATGGCAAGACAAGGCGCTTTCAAAAATACTACAAACATCTTCAGACATTCAGAAGGACATACAAAGAATTTGAAAAAAATTCAAGCAAAAAATATCGGTGGAAAAATGAAAAGCATAAAAATAAGTATCAAAAGAAACAACGAAAAGAAATACTCTTCGGATTCCTCCAGTTTTCTTTCATGTTCCATCAGACTTCTTTAGAGCCGAGGAAAATTTTCCGTTATTCATGCTTTTCTTTTCCACTACCCGAGCTTTTCTTTTTAGTTGTCAGTATCGGAATGTAGTAGTTTGTTTTCGTTACTACATGCTGCTTCCACTACCGAACTTTGCACTTACACTACAAACCGAATGGAAACTCAGATCTGAAAGGTAAAAGTATTTTTCGAACCATTTAAAGGGTCCTGGGTGTTCGAATAGAAGTCCTCCTTTCCAAGTAAATCTTCTATTTAGCATTCCTTTTGAGGAAAGTTCAAAGTTTTGTGTCCGAGAATTCTTTGAATGGGGGTAGATCGATGGACTTATTCTCAAAGTATTGGAAAAGTTTGCAAAACTAAAGCAGTTTTGAGCGCTTAGGAGTTTGTTTACAAATTGTTATTTTTCTATTAGCTTTCCATAACCAAAATACAGATCAAATGTCTTTTTTTACTATTATTCATGATCAAATGAAGTCGTTTAAGAATATTTGGTGGTATGGACAAAGATAAACAAGTAGTATTTATTAAATTCATAAATGATAGATTCATGAAAACTTCCTGCTGAAATAGTTGATTTTTTAATAAATTTCGATAAAATTCAATTAGTTTTTTTTATTTATTTTTAAAAACTAAACTCAGTATAATTGTTTAAAGGGAATAAGAATCGCTTCAATATATAATTACCTAAAAATCTTTCTATGAGTTGTAATATATTTATATAAGTCAAATATTCTTTGCTTGTCTTCGTAAAATATTTTGCATTAAAACTAAAGATTTTACTTTAAGAAGCTTACTACCCACGCAATAAAGTGGTTTGCAGACACTAAAGTTTAACTTTTTAGAAGCTCTCTACCCACGCATCAAAACGAAAGATATTCAATGGCATATTTTTAATAACTCCACAGATAATTAAAATTATTTTCAACCAAATACAATAAAACAAAATCTAATAACTGCTGAAACAATGTTAAATGTTATCGAAGCGTAAAGAACCTTCAGGAAAGTTTATGAGTAATTTACTATCTACACTCTTAAAACAAACGAGCGAATTTAACTCAGTCTGATTGATTTTCACTCCTCCAGTCTGGAAAATGCACTTCTCTGAAAGGAGTGGATCCTTTGTGTGTTAAACCTCCGACAGAATCACTCCAAACGAGTGATTTTAACTCAGTCTGAGTTAATATTCACTCCTTTCCAGTGTCGAAAATGCAGTTCTCCAACTGAAGTGGATTTCACTCTTTTGTTTGTATGATATTGTATTTATGATTTGTAGTTTGTATTTGAGTGTATGATACTAAACGCCGACTCACCTTGGATACCCCACTTAAGTCTATTCTCAATTGTGTATTACTTTATTTATAGGGACATTATTGAAAATAAATAAACAGTTACAGTTTTATGACAGAATTACATCAAAATTAAGCATGATTTTAAAGTTAAATTATAATTGCATTAAATAATTAATACTTGTCCTCGATGACTCAGTTCGATGGCATGCGTTTATATGGGTAGCCCATATTAATTTTTAAAGTTCAGCCACTGGCTCCATATTGATCTACAGAATTTTATTTGTTTGATAAAAATCTTAAGGGGATTCGGTATGTTGTATATCGGCATTGTTAAATTGGCCAATTGCAATATACCTTTTCACAATAAATACTGATCAGATCATCTTAAAATTTTCTGTGTGTGCTATACCAACCTTACATATTAATCTGAGGTTAAAAGTTTTTTTTTAAATAACTGTTAGATTTTTTTTAAATAAAATAAGTTTTAAAGTACCCAAAAAATTATGAAATTTTTTACTTTTTTGTCCCATAAAATTAATATTTATAACCTCAGATTAATCTATACTATGTATCTTATAATAATAAAAGAAAGAGTCTGTCTGTGTGTCTGTCTGTCTGTGTGTATGTCTGTGGATCGCAAAAGCCCTACTTAGACTGCTCTAAAAAATTCGAAATTTTTAATATAGATTCCTTTTAATACCTACGTGTGCACCTGAGGCTTAGTTTTTTCATATTTGATTGCAATTTTTAATTAATATAATTAGTTTCAAAAAAACGTCATCCACGTGGGATTACGGGACCATAACAGGGGTTGAAAATACATGGACCGGGCCGAAACGAGGGTTTGACGCCATCCTCTAATAGTTTGATTGATTGAGTTTGGTTGAGATATGCGCTCACCCAAAGGCTGCTTCATCCTCTATTAGTGTTTGTTTTTTTAAGTGCGCATGCGCCAACACGAATTTAATTTTGTTTTGAGTGTATCTTCACAAGTAAGCATGCCTCTAAAGGGAAGCAATGCGAAGTTAACGGGTTCCCAGTAAGGCGGGACCATACTGCTAGTTACATCATATAAAAAAAGTTTACGATAAAACATAGCATAGTTTTTGAGAAAATATACATCAAAGTTAAAAAAAATCATAAGTTCTGAGAAAATAGCGTTTAAAGTTTTTATTGTTAACCCATTTCCTTACGAAGGATTTTTGCTTCCTCGTAATATTTGATAGGAATAACATTATCGAATCCTTAGCCGTTCGGCCGTTCTGGGCCGTTTCAGTAAGGAAAGGGTTAAACAAAATGGCTTTTAATGTCAAAAATATTTTTCCAATCGTCTTGATACTTTGTGACATTATTAATAAAGGTTTTAATAGTATTTTAACCAATATTTTTTTTTCACCTATTTTGGGGTACTGAACCCCCTTAAAGGTAACTGACATGGATTGATAAATCATAAGGCTCATTAAGGGTAACCGCATGTGGCAATGTTATCGAAAGAAGTCATCTAAGGCACAGTGTAAATTATTACTTGGATAGAGTAATTTTAAACTTAAAATTCTGTTCAATTGTTAATTTAAAATCCTTTTAATGCAAAATAAATTTAACTGTTTCTAAATTGGCTTAGTTTTTGTAGACATAACTGAATTTGGAAGAAAAAGATCCCGCATTTGAGTGCTAAATGGGTAAAGTGGTTTCATGTATCAATGAAATAACAATAAAAGATTATCCTTCACTGCATAACTATTACATGTTATCGTGAAATAGGGAAAATGTTGTTTAAAAATATATCTCAGCATATGCTTGAATACGACTCTCTCCCATTAAGTTAAAGAAGAAAAGCGTAATTTTCTGCATTGAGCGACCTATGCTGTATTTTGCTTTGGGTTTTTTGTATCATAACCTACCGTTCGGAATACATAATGCGGATAACATCGTATGAAAACAAAATATCAAGTTTTAGATCGTACCCCACACTAGGTACAACCTTCCGATGCCCTTTAGGAAAATATACAAAGAAAATCAATTATGAACTATCGATCAAAACAATTATTCACACCTTTGCCTTATAAGTAATTGTATCTTTATCAAGTAGAAGTCCTTGGAGGGAGTAGTAGATGCTGTCTCGTTATTGTCCTTTTTTTTCCGGTGAAAAAGGAAGAACTTAGTGGAAGAACATGCTAAGTGACAAAAAGATGAAAACTAGAAAATGAGCTTTAAGCATTATCGTTTGCAATTATATTAGGAAAAAGTGGTACTTAAAAAGGAAAGTATACTTAAAGTTAATAAAAAGGGAGGACTTTTTATATTTGAGGGCGGGAACAACATGTTTATTGACACAAAAATATAACTTTTTCAAAAATGACACTTAGAACTTTCTTCCACTAAGCTCATTAAATCATTGATGCGTTGGGCATAATTTTTCACTTATTATATCATGGTTTCACCAGATATGTGTTTATAGCTGCTAAACTGGTTTAATGTGTTAGACTATCAATGTTTGTATATACTTTTCTTCATTCTCATCTCAGCCACCTCATAAGAAGAATACTATAAACAAGAATACTTCAGAAATATTATTAAATATTCATTGGTTAAAGGATTATGTACTTGATGTTTTCCGTTTTACTCTGATAGGTATGTGTGCTGTATTTTTTATTATTGGACTATTAAGTAATCAAAGTTGATACATTTGTCTCATACAAAATATTTAAACTTTTTTTAGGTAACTACTCAATCAAATAAGCGTTGGTAAATGACTTTTCGCAATAGCGTTTTAGATTTGCAATTACATTTATGCTTCAATTATTAATCTTCTCTTTATTAGAAAAAAAGCACTGTCGAATAAACACTCATGACAGTATGATGATTGGATGAAACTATGCTCTATGTTTCAACACTTCTGGATTAACATGTTCATGCGACTTTTTCGTCATGAAAAATAAATGTGACGCAAAACTAACATCATATAAGTGTAATGTAAAAAGTAACAGAAACTATGTGATGTCATTTTGCTGGTTTTTTTTTACAGTGTGTGTGCTGAGACAAATTTATAAAGATAAAATCATTATACAGAAATAATGCATATAGAAATTAATAAAGAAATCTGGTTTTATATCATTGATTAAAAATGTTTAAATCTATTTGGCTTTCCTCTAAACTTATAGAAATCAACTCAGCATTTAATAATCATTAACCAAAAACTTCTTAAGACTAACTTTAAAAAACTACACTTCTTACATTCACTTTAGAGACTGATTTAAAATGATACAGAAATAAAATAATAATAATATACTTTAGGTTTATTACTATTATAAAGTTCCAAAGCAGTAAAAATATCAAAAGCTTTCGCAATTCGACTTTGTTGTGTTATTTTATACCAACAGCATTCTATATGAGATTTTAAATTTCTTGAAATTTTTAAAGTATTTAAAAGTAAAAATAAGTGTGTAAACCAACAGAATTCTAGATAAGTTTAGTTTTCTTTTAATTTCTTGAAATTCATCAAGTATTTAAAAGTAAAAATAAGTGTAAACAAATATAAACTATACTTTAACCTTAAAAAGATTTAACAACTAACAAACAATGAAGATAGAAGATGACGAAGAACTAAAATCCCAAATATACCATCGAAAACGTTAATTTATATTTACCCAAACTTAATGAAAATTATAATTTACAAGAAAATAAAGAACAGTAGATATAGTTTTATCTTACAACCCTTTAAAAAATAACAAATATTTTGTTTTTGATTGGACTCAATTCTTTACAATGTAAGAAGGTTTCTACTTTTCTGCTATATTCCTGTGACATTTACTTTTAAGATTCTGCCTGAAACTAACTTTAATTCGATTCCATGTTGCCTCAGGTTACCTAATTATGTATTTATACTTTTTTTGTAAAGCTTTACGTAAGAAACGAACTTTCCGAAAAATATTTTATACTATGTAACAAAATAAATGTAACTATGTTTTATTTAGTTTAAATACATTTTCTTATAATACCTTTTCAATTTGGTTTCATAATAAATATTTTTTCGATTATAAATATTCGTTTTATACTTTAGAAATCTGTATTTAAGTCTTTCTCGTCTTGCTTCCTCAAAATCGTACTTTGTTTCATTTCTACTTCATTCTGTGTTTTTTTTTTCAAGCACAATATTTATTGAGACAATTTTAATTTCTTGTCTGAGTGATCATTCACAATATCAGTGGTGTTATCAAATAAATTCAAAACTCAATTCGAAAACTAACAAAATTAGTTGAAATTCATCATCAACTCAACTTGTGTAAGTCACTAATAAATTATATTTCATTTTTATTCCTAGAATTCAAAAGAAAGAAAAATATCTACTTTCTTGTAACCAATAAAAAGCTTATTAAGATGTTTACAAAACTTCCATTTTCATTAATTTTTAATTTACTTCGAATTCGTAATTTTTTCCAACACATAAATATTTACAATTCCATATATTTATTTTCTGTTTTATTTATATCTCAAAGTATTTTTTTAGCATTCAAAGAAGCTTGAAGGATTTTTTTTTATTAAATGCACATATTTATTTAAGACTCTTATTAAATTGTTTTTATAACATAATAGTCTATCGATAATGGATTCAAATAATTGTACTTTTGATGCGGCGTGCGTTTAGCCGTAGAAGGAAAATATATTTTTGTTGAGGCACTTTCAAATGTATGAAGCACTTTTTATGTCTGCAGACCATAAATTATTTATGTTTTCCATCTATTTGGGATTAAAATTAAATGTTATCTGACTTTGTTTTTATTAATAAAACATAGAATTAATTAAAATATTATCTCTAAACGAATTACTAAAAAAATAATAAAAAGTATAATTCAAGATGTTATGTAATTCTTATCCAGGAAGTCGAAATATATACCAAAATAAATATTTATGAGCAATGAAAAACAAATTTCTGCATTTTACTATTGCATTGCTTCAATAAAATGCAAAATCATATCTTAGAAACAAATGACGTTTTTAACCCTTTCAGTCCCAGTGATGCCATTTCAATATTTTTTTCAAAATGTTTATGTCCCGCTATGACATCCAAACACACATCATTCGATTCTTCGCACTTTGTTCTATCAGACAAAATATTACTTTAATCTCAATAGAAGTCAGAACTACTATTTTTTTATTTAGAAAATAGTCAACAAGCGTTTCTCCTTATTTTTGAAAAGTTCTCTTCAGTTCCACATATTTAAAACACAATTTAAACTATTTCGGTTTAAATAATTAATATTTTTTTTAATAATATGGTCAGATACCTTAAAATATATAACTCGCAGTGTTTTTATATTTTTTTATTTTGTTGTTTTCCACAGTTAAAGAATTTTGGCATTGTTTCAAAAACCATATAAAAAAATTTAATTTATTTTTTCCTTATGGAATTCGTATATTTGACCTAACATAAGCTTATTTTGAGAATATCAGATGTTTCTGTAGTGTAGTAAATTTTTGGGACTGAAAGGGTTAAATATTCTACTGTTGCACTTGAAAGTACGTTGTTGTCTACGATTTCTGAAATCCAATGTTTAAGCATAATATTTCATCCCGTAAAAAATACCTTTTCAATGAACGATGAGCATAATACTTTATGTATGTCAAAATTTATAATGAGTTGCTTCAAAAATCAAAAAGCTCAAACATTAGTTTTTACAATCCAAACATAAGTTTTTACATTCCGAACATTTGTTTTTATAATCAAATTTTTAGTGCTTTAACGTATGATAAATATATTATTAAATTTCGGTTTTTCAGAAATATTTCCTTAATTTCCAACCTCCTTTCAAATATTTCTAATATAGAGCTGTTTTATGCCTAACAATTTACAGTTTGAAGCAACTAAGGTAACAAACTCTTTAAAGTAAGTTGTTCATGTAACTCTGTATGTCGTTGAAAAAAGATAAATTTACTGTAAAACAAACATGACAATAATGGGATGTAAAGTGTAACCGCATAATGTGCTGTAATTTACAGAATTGTTTTTGACATTTTTCAAATAGAAATTTTATATAAAGCGTAGTAGCATGTGATCACCAGAAAACATTGAAGCGTAATTAAATTTAGACGGACAACAAACTTAATGTGCCATGCAGCATAACATTGCGCATAAACACATAAATATAACTTCAATAAGCCGATCCGGTGGCGCATTAGTTAGTGAGCTAGATTGGGAGCCTCTGGGTCCGGGTTCGAATCCCGACAAGCTATGGATGCTTGTGTTTGTCGATTTTTCATGCGGAGTACGTGCTCGTTAAATCTGTTGGGTCCGAAAGTCCTGTGGACGGTCATTGCGCAGTTTCCCATGGGTACAGGTCCCAGGAGACTATTTCCCTACCCACAGAGACATGCCTAAATTGTGGAGGTGGCACGCGATAGATGACAGCACCTGTCGCGTATGTGAGCGTTTGTGTGTCTGTCTTACTTGGCGAGGGTTTATAAGCGGGTCTCTGACCAAGCACACAAGATTGAAAATATATGTCTACCAACCAACTTCAATAAATAGGTTGTTTTTTTTTAACAGAAACTGTCACTTGCTGCTTCCACACAAAACTCATGCGTCTAAAATAAATCTACCAATTAATTCTTAGCATTTGGTTTTATATTAAACTTTTAAGTTTCAAAGTAAAACAAATTGTTTTAAATTGGAAATTCAGTAATTAATACCTATCCATTACAGATTTTTTTTTAATAAGTGACATTCCTTCCATTTAAAAAGAAGTAAAACATTTCATATTAACGTGCAATATTGAAGCTATCTATCGCCTTCAAAATATAACTAAAGTATTTGATTTTTAAATTCCATTTAAAACCAAAAGTAAAAACCTCGCCAAAAGTAATAATAAGTATTAATACGTCATTATTCATTAATAATTGCTAAATGAAAATACCGGCAGCTTTTAAAAATAAAAAATAGAACGCCTTGTGCCTCTTTCTAAAAAAAAAATACGAACCATCAAAGAATCCCTTTGTGACACACTTATAACGTCATTCTGAAAACTTATTTGCATCACAAAAATTCCTTTGCATTTTTATTTATCTATAATAATAAAAATGAAGTTTTGTATGTATGTATGTATGTGTGTGTGCGTGTGTATGTCTCTCCGAAACTCACAAACTAGACATTTGTTTGACTCGTAACTTGGCACAAATGCGTAGTTCCTACTTGAGTTACAAAATAAGAACTTTCAGAGCTCAAAGTGTTCTATTTTTTGAGAAATTTCGTATTTTCTGGGAAAACTACACCACTTTGGCTCAAATCCGACGATTTCTTTACTTTCCTGATGCCATCTGAAGAAACAATTAAATAAAACTTTCAACGAAAATAAATAAAATTGCAAATGTTTATTTTATTGTGTTGCCATAACTTTCAAAATCTAAATTCATTATATGAAAATAATTGATATGTTTCAAGTGACGTATTTCCGACAAGTCTTGATTCCTGGATTTCTTTTTATGGGTTTAGTTGATGATTTCGTCAATGATGGTTCTGTTGATTACAAATATGCATGTTCAGGCAATAAATGTGTAGTTTACCTATAAGTTCTAGAGCTGCCGTTAGGTCTTTATTTTCTCGCCAAATACGTTGCCAATCCCGCCAAATTATAATAAAAACTCGTCAAATGGGCAAATGGTTTGTTAAGCTATTACTGAACAATGATGGTTAATAAAGGTCATCGCACGAGCTGCATATTAGGGTTTTATGTCTTTACTTTTTCGCCAAATACATTGCCAATCTCGCCAATTCATTGATTAAAACTCGCCAAATGAGCAAAATGTTTGTTAAGCTATTACTGAACTATGATGGTTAATAAAGCCATCGCACTAGAGCTGCATATATGGGTATTATGTCTTTATTATTTCGCCAAATATGTTGCCAATCTCGCCAAATTATTTATTAAAACTCGCCAAATGGGCAAAATGTTTTTAAAAATGATTTATAAGCTGGTTGGATATGCTAAGGTCGTTGTGTTACAGCTGTATAATGTGTGTGTTTGTAGCTATATCTATTTTCTCGCCAAATTATTTACCAAAACGAGCCAAAAGAGTTAAAAGGTTTGGTTTGGTTTGAATTAACGTCGCACTAGAGCTACACGAGGGCTATTAGAGTTAAAAGGTTTTATGTATTTATGAAGGAATTGTGATGACATTTATGAGTAAATTTTACAGCGTATTTTTGATTTTAGAATATTAGGGCAATGAATTGAGATTTTTTACTTGATAACGAGTGGGAAGAGAATAACTTAAGTTTATGATTTTATAACAGGTTATATGGTACACATACTTGGATCGATTTGATATTTATTTAATCCGTTCGAAGTACGGGTATAAATTTGCTAGTGATAAATAAAATTTTCTGGTAGGATTGTTGTGAATTTCAATGGTGATTTAACTCCATTAAAAATGGCCTTCTTGTGCGTTTAAATGAGTTTTAAACTTTACTGGGTAGTTTTTTTAATTAAAGTGCGTAGAATATTTTAACGTACCGCACTTGTTGGTAACATTTATAGTTTGTTGCGGTTCGACGAACCTTTTTAAAATCATACACTTTTTAAGTCATAAACGTAGTGTGGAATCTAAACATTCACCCTTATGGGATTTTCCCACAAATATGACATAATCAAACCACTTAAAGGAAGATAAGCAAACAAGCTTGGTCATTTCTAAAACAACCAAAACATCGTTCCGACCTTCAAACCTGCTTGTATTTGTTTCATGCCATATCACAAGGTCTGCGGGAAAAACAGACTCTTTCCTAATACAGTTATCATGGAAGATACGCCACTTTCCCAAGCACGGAGCGACATTCTTATGAGAGCAGTTACCGGTGTTCAGTGCAACAGCATATTTCCCTTCACACCTGTTAGTTCCTTTCTACCGGGTGCGACAGTCACTGCGAATACACGATTTGGGGAAATCCTTATAATTATTCTCAAGGTCAAGATGACAAATTGAGATGTATCATTTTCCACTTATCGCGGATTGCAAGTGCTATGAGTAATATTATAATTGGCAGTTTTATTGTTTTTATCGCCAGGTAGATTTGCTTGTACAAAACTTTTACTGATATTTTTTATATCTAGTAAGAATAACAAAATGCTAGAAAGGTAATTTGCTGGCCTTGGTATAGTACAAGCAGATAATTTAATAAAGATTGATATTTTAATTTGACAAAATGACAAATGACAGTGATTGCGCCCTCTAGAAGGGAGAGTGTAGGCTTTATAACCCATTACCCAGCTCGCCAGAAGAGACAGTCACAAGAGACACACAAAGAAGGACGACACAAACACATAGACAAATAACAACATTTATTGACAAGCACAAACATCCATTCCTTTACCGGGATTCGAACCCGAGCTCCAAAGGCTAGTACACTAACCATTGCGCCGATGGGCCGGCGATATTTTAATTTACTAGTAGTATTATAATTTGAAAACCAATGCCTAGGGGAAAAAATTAATTTGGCCGAAACACTCATATTTCAGTGGGATTATTCTTGGCAAAAAAAAAAAACCTGAGAAACACTAAGATAAAGGGGCTCTGAACAAACTCATACAAAAAAGAAGTGTTTTCAAAGTAAAATTTAATGAAATAATATAATTATGGAGTAATGAACAAATTAAATAAGATTTTTAAAAAGCTAAGTGCTACTGCTCTCTTTGTCAAAGTTCGGGGCAATGACTCGTATTATCTAAATTCAAAGTTAACAGTGTCACGTAACTCAAACGTAAAAATCTATATCATTGTGAGCTTGTTTATATATCTTCATAGCTCTATTCTACTCTATCTTTAGCATTCCATTTTTCTCGGCTAGAAAGAATCACAGTTATCTATGTTTCAAATTATTCGGATTTTCAAATAAATTTTACACAAAATCAGGGAATGGAAAATTAGGCAAACAGTTTTGTCAAACCAAACGTTGTAATATCTTATGTAACTTTCGAAAATGGAACATGTGTTCGCATTTAGTGTTACTCAATACTGCTTGTCAGTAGGAAATCGGAATGAAAGATAAAAAGAAACCTAATTGGTGTTGCCCATTGCACTTTTTTGCCAATTATTTTCTTTACCTTTTCTAATACGTTGCTTAGCCTCTACACTACTATAAAACTTAAATATATATGTTTACACTTAAACGTCACAGCTACAAGTTACTGTGTGATACTGAATCAAACTTCTCATAAGAGTCTAAATTTATGACAAAATATATCATTCACGAATATAAGTGAATATTCAAACATTTTCCTTGTAACGTGAGAAAGAAAAAGTATTCTTTGATTGTTTTGACCGCTGTTTGGCCTTAGAAATCCTTTTAAGGAGAGAATGTTTTGTTTATTGCTAGAAATTCACTCACACGCTTGATAAAATATTGTGTTGGCAAACCAGTTAATTGAACAAATGATGTGTTATTTCCCAATCACTGCTAAAATGGAAAACATAACAAGATATTAGCACACGTGTCTGCTTCTCAAGGCAAAAGATTCACCAAAACGTGTCTTATTAATTTGAGTTTCCTTAGTGACAAGTTTGCTAAAATGAGAAAAGAAATATCGTTTTAAAACTAATTAGAATTACAGGAAAAATATTTATGTGCAATATTTTATGTTAGATTTTAACAATATTTAATTTATTGTTACAATTTTAATAATGGGAATATTTCTTACGATGTCATGCTCAATACTGGGACGTCATTGGTTGTAGTTGCGTTCTCTTTGAAAAGTGTTTAAACAAGCTCATTGGTTTTTTTTTAAACGTCACTCGCTCCGAACTGCCATTTCATTAGTTGTTTTGTTTTCTTTGACTAAATGTTAAAACAATCCCATTGAGTATTAATTTTTTTAATTAATTTCTGTTTCATATCTATGATGACATGATTTACTGTGCAAAAACTTATCATTAAATGCACTTGCAAGGACGGACTATAGGAGGTATAAGGGTTTCAATCAGTGGCTTAAAGTACACAACCAATTTATAACACTGTAAAAAATTAAAAGCTTTTCTGAATATGTGGCCTGCTATACGTTGTATATATATTTTTCAGTAACTATTCCGAGTCCTTCGGAAACCTCTTTCTGTAATATTTAGAAACATTATTAAGCATTTCGAAATTTCGTTTGAAGCATTTATAATATATTTGAACCTTTTCAAGTGATTTAGATAACCAAGCACGTCTATCCCAGTGCACTCGGAAAAAACCGTGATTAAGTGTTTTACTTTTGCTAACAGCACACATCTACAAATTTATAGGTATGAGGTTTTTGCTTAAATATAAGTTGTACAAAATAAGGCCTCAACAAAATAATTCTGTGGGTATGCCCGGAAAATGAAAATGTATTTCATTATTTATTCAAATTTCGTTAAATTAAAAGAAAGTTTTGTTATTTAAATTAAAAACAGATTTTATGATCAATATTAACCACAAGAATGGACTGTTATTTTTTAAATGCTCAGATATTTTAAAATAGTCTATATAAAGTTTTTATGGATTTTTTAAAGAATAGTGGCGGGTGGTGAATGATGTGGCGGGTTTAGAATGCTGCAACTTCTGGTTGAAAAGCCAACGTTCTGAAGACTGGGCTATGGAGCCCCCTAATCCCGACTTCTTTTCCGCTTCTCAATTGTGTGGACAGGGATGGGATGGAAGCGCATGCGTCAGTCAGAGGAATTCTATCTTCTTAACTTTGAAAATAAAGGAAACGTTCCCTAGCTAATAGAAAGCATACCATTAACAGGACGTGCATTATGTTTTCAGAAATATTACAGTTAAAAACAAAACAGCTTTCCAAAAAAATCAGTTTAAGTAGAGAAGAGGTTGTAGAATTTTATTATTACATCATAATTACTCTTATGAGCTGAAATTTCATCACCTTTCGTCTACTTTAATGACCTTTTTAACAACAACTATATGGAATTCGAAATGAATTTATGAATTGCTTACTCCTGTTAGCATAAACATATCTGTGTTAAGTTTTTTTTTTCTTTTAAATGTTATCATTTTGGTCGTAATATTTTTAAAAAGCACTTAGAAACTCGAATTAGGTTTTTGCCGTTTAAATATTCCTCTTGCATTTCAGAACTCTTAATGAATTCCTAGTCACGTACTTTAAGCTTGACAGCATTTTCCTTCTAAACCTTGTTGAAATTTAACTTAATAATCATTATAAATGCAGTTTTATCATATAAGGGAAAACCTGGAACATGTCCATTATCCTAATATTACATTCGTCCTCAAAATTATATCAGTTAAAATCTTTAAAAGAGAGAACACAGCATATCATGATTTCATATTCAAACTAAATGTTGTTCAAATAACATTAAAAACAAGGTTATATGATTAATTTAGTTAGTTTATTGACTGTTACCTATCTATATTTTACTTTGGTAAGTAGAGCTTATGTACATAAATTCATCACAATTATTTTTTTTATTTTTTTTTATTCAATACAAAATATATATTTTTTAATTACAGTTTATTTTTGTAACTTCGATTTGCTTCATAGAAAGTCATTTGATATAGTTCCCTGTTTTGTTATATTATTGTATTAACCCTCTAATGCAGGGGTTTCCAACCTTTTTGCACCTGCGTAGAACTTGCCTTTTTGAGAAATTTTATCGTACCACCAGACCTAAATATTTTAATAAACATATAACATTTACTCTTTTAAAAGTGTTCAGAGGCTTTTTGAGTAAAATTTTCGAGAAAACTTCGTATTTAAAGGTTAGATACTTGTTTATTTATAACATGCTTATAATAAAGAAGAAATAAAAAAGTTTAAAATTGTATTAATTTACAGTTTTGTTTATTGTTCATAGTTCTAAAAACATACAATTAAAAAATAGTACAAACTCAGCAAAATCCGATCCTAAAGTTAATTAAACCTTTCACCTTTAATATTTTTTAAAAATCAAATAATAGCATTCAAATTGCATTGATGGAAAAAGGTTGGTTTACAAACAAGTCAAAGGCCAACAAACTGTTAACAACAACAGTTTAGCCTTGATATAAACACATTTCCTTTCACATTACTTTAAAGTAGTTAAGATAATTTTCATTTTATTTTGATGCAGATTACTTATTTGCGGTTTATCACAAATTATCGTATTTACTTTTTGGTCTACAAGGATAAAGCACATATTCTTTTCTTAATAAATTCAAACTATTGGATTTTTTGGTTGAATTTAATGTCAAAAAAATATGCTAAAAATTTCCGATAATTTTTTTTCTTACAGCAATTGTTTTACATTTATTGTTCGATCCGAAACTTGTTTAACGCAACTCGGTCTAACCACAATTAACCAATGCTTGTTCTTTAAAAAAATATTTATCGGCCAAAATTTTCCCCGTTTTGTACCACGAATGATATATATCTCCTAGACATCTATACATAACCTCGACTGAACTTTTATAATATGATATATCAAGTTACTGGATAAAATGAACTAATGACAAACCTAATTACAAGTTGTGGTTATTTTGTCTCGCTTGCAGCATTTTCGTAATAAGTCTTTAATACAAAAATAATCTTCCCCATTAATTGTGTTATAGTATTTTGTTACCAGTAGAGATTAAGAGTATACAGTTTGGCTACTATTTGTTGTTTTTGAGAGTCTTGCTATAGTATAAGAAAATTCCTTTTAAATAGAATATTGTTCTAACGTATTTCCATTTGTAATCACTAAATTAAACTCTTAACAACTGCATCAAAAAACATAAAGCAGCTGATAAATAATGATAGTAAAAATATTGTTTTTAACTTTAAAAAATGAAAATGTAGTTAAATTATTTTGCGATAAATAAATATCGCATTCATTACGTAATTTTAAGTGATCGGTATAAAAAATAAAGCGATTATTTGCGTTTTCAAAAAGAAGCTTTATTGTTAACTAGCAGTATGGTCCCGCCTTACTGGGAACCCGTTATCTTCGCATTGCTTCCTTTTAGAGGCATGCTTACTTGTGAAAATATACTCAAAATAAGAAAAATTACATTCGTGTTGGCGCATGCGCACTTAAAAAAGCAAGCACTAATAGAGGATGAAGCAGCCTTAGGGCGATCGCATATCTCAACCAAGCTCAATCAATCAAACTAATAGAGGATAGCGTCAAGTCCCCGTTTCGGCCCGGTCCATGTATTTTCAAGCCCTGTTATGGTCCCGCAATCCCACGTGGATGACGTTTTCTTGAAACTAATTATATTATAATTAAAAATCACAATCAAATATGAAAAAACTAAGCCTCAGGTGCACACGTAGGTATCAAAAGGAATTTTTATTAAAAATTTCGATTTTTTTAGAGCATTCTAAGTAGGTCTTTTGCGATCCACAGACATACACACAGACAGACAGGCAGACAGACAGACAGACTCTTTCTTTAATTGTTATAGATACAAGTTAGACAACTAATAAGATACAACTAATAACTTATCAAAGTTCTATAAATAGTACGTTCAGTTACACTTTATTTAAATAAGTATAGTAACTATTTAGTGAACATTTAGTATTGTGCTCACTAAAGCATATAACTGAATAAATACATTGATAAATACTAATTGCATATTTTTTTGTTTTAGAAATATGAACACTCCAAGTAATATTCTTCTTGTGATCACAATCCTATGTGCACTTGGTGAGTATGATAAGACACCTGGAATTTTTTTCGATATCCTTTTTATGTAAAACATTCTCCTTATTTCCTCCATTTTCCTCCATTTTTGACATTGTTTAACATTCCGGTACTAATAAATTGGTTTTTGCCATAAATGTATCAGTAGTTCTTTGTATTATGAATTCGAACACCTATGCAAATTTGGTCTAATTTAACCGACTTCAGTTTTTTTGATCAACTGAAAATTCAAAAACCCTATGCGAGACAATGAGAATAAATAGCAGCTAATAAGATATAAATAAGGTTGGGTATTTTTTCCGTAGCTGAAATTTATAAGTATGCTATTTATAAAAAGTCTCCTTAATTTGAACAAATAATGTTTGGAGAATGAATAGTGATCACAAAAAATCTTACGACGTATTTGTGTAACAGGTAATGAAATTTGTTAAGAAACACAACTGTATCTCAAAAATTTCTATCCACTTTCCATATTTTAATTTTTCAAAAAGTGGGTGTTGTTTCAGGACTTTTCGAACACCCTCTGTATTTTATTATCTATTTTTAAATGTAATTTTTAGGTTTAAATTCTGCTCAGATGTTCCTCGGCTACGACTGCAAAGACGATCCTGGCGAGTGCTTCGATTATTGCCAGAAACAAGGGATGGTCGGAGGAGTGTGTAACACCTTCGAAAGTACCATTTCGAAATGCGAGTGTTTCGAACACAAACTCTCAGAAAAGACGAGACAGGAACTCATCAAGCTCATCTATAAACTTATTTCCAAAACTAAATAAATGTATCATTAAAGTACACAAGTATGTGTTTGTCTTTTGTAAAATTATTTAATAGTAGATATTCACTTCGAAAACTACAACAAAAATTTTATTTATCACAGGATATACAAAAAATTAATGTACCTCCCATTAATTTAACTGGGCTGAAAAGTGAAAATTCCCTTTTCTGGGATTAAAATAACATTTGATGAATGTGGTAATTGTAATAGTGATCAACGATTTACGCTATAGTCACAGATAGTCACATATTAAAAAAACCCTCCTAAGTGCACAGTGTAATGTTAATTGCAGTTATAATTTATTTCAGTAGGTGTACAAATTATTAATTCTAGCTAAGCATGAGGTTCGCCTTTCACGTCAAAAGTAAAATTACAAAACTTCTCAAATGGTCAAAATATAGCAGGGTATTCTACTTATAACTTTAAAAATAGAAGTTATTGGTTACATTATACAAGTTTAACTACATTCATGCATTTACAGCGGGTTAGGTTAGGTTTTAATTATCGTCGCACTAGAGCTTCACGAGGGCTATTGGCGACGGGCGTCGTATTTTAGGACCACAGTCAAGTGACGAGCCAATACCTGAATAGGCCCCCAACGCAACCATTAAGCATTTACAGCAGGGAGAGGGGGTACACGCTTCACCCTTCGTATTTTGGCTGTTATTGTTCAATGGATTTTGAGAAAGGTGCCATTTTCTGGAAATAGCTTAAGAAATTGATTACCGGCAACAAAATTGTATAAGGGGTCATCTACACATTAAAATGAGTAACTACTTTGAAAATTCCAATAGCGACACCCAATTTTTCTATATTGAAATGTATATCATTTTCAAAATACCCTGAATCCAAAACAAAATAATTTCTATTATTTGTTGAGATATAATCATTCAAAGTTGAACGTCCATAATGTTAAAAAAAGTTTTACAACCCTTTATTCATACCTCCACAAATAAAATGAATAAAATAAAGATTTTGTTTTCATTTACCACTTCTTAATATTCCAAAAACAATTCACTCAAGTTTCTTCATTTTTTATATTTGTTGTGGCGCTTTGTAATAAATCTTTTTTTAAATATCGATGATTCTTTAAAACAAGCTTATTTTATTTAGTTAAAAGCCCTTATTAAAAATAAATCACAGTAATTTCGTAATCTCCGTTTTAATTTGTAATTATCTAATCTTTAAATCACAACCTAAATGTTCATTAATTTCAAAACAAACTACATCAAAACAAGGCACACACTTTCTTTAGAGAATATCTAATCCCATGCAGTAATTTATTCAAAGTGTTTGATTTTAATTAAATGTAACACGTTAGTATGTTGAAATAAATGAACTGGTGGAAATCTTGAAAAAAATTGACTTCAATATTTTGAGATCGTGAACTATACTTTGCTTTAAAATTATATATGTTACCGTTAAAAAGTATGAAATACGTTATTTTATAGAATACCTAGTTATGCCAAGAAATAACTGATCGTGTCGGTTAAAGTGTATGACTCTCTTGTATTTCATGGTTTAACTAGTTATTTGATCTAATAACGATCTGAAGGCCGTTAAAAAGTAAAAGAATCTATTTGACAAGTTGTAAATGTTTCTTCTCGACATTATAATGAAAAAGTAGTTGAACAGTATTAAATAATCCTAGTACGAAAGTACGTGCTGTCTGTTTAAAAGAATGCAGTGAAGATAGAGTTTGCTTCAAATGTACGTAGCCTGTCCATATATCATGTTAGGAAGATTATGCATAGAAAATCAAGCGAAAAAGAATAAATTAATGTCGGATAAATTAAATCTTATTCTAAAGGCTCTGTAGGGTTAACTTTCGGTGTCATGAGTGCTAGTTACTTCTTCTAGTTTTATTTTTTAAAATTTTGATCTATTTGGTTTCGTTTATTTTTAAAAAATTTGATCTCCTTAGGGTTAACTTGTGATAAAATGAGAAATAAAAAGACTTTGAAGGATTTTGTGTGTTTCAAGTCCCTCCAATTATGTAAAATATGCATTATTACTTTTTGGTTATTAAAATGAATACTCTATAAAACATTTTGAAACACTATTTTATTTTTTAAACGCATGTTCCCATGATCTACAATTTTCTGGGACTTAAAAGTGATTCTCATTGATTATAATGGATTTATGTGTACAACCAGATAAAACTATATATATTAATTAATAAGAATGAGTACGAAGTCTAAGGTTTTTCCACATTTTTCCTAATTAAGTTTTAAAATAAAAAACATTAAAAAAATACACAATTGACGTGAATAACAATTTTGAAAAATTCTACCATGCTTTTAACTTTCCTGTTCCTTAGGGTGAACTTGTGATAAAATGAGAATATTTTTTTTTAATTACCGGTAAAGTACCGGTCATTACCGGTAAATGATGAAAAATTTGTCGAATTTGAGCATCTAGTTCCGAGAGTGAAAAGATAAATAATTGTTGTTTTACTTTTTGATTGAAAAAAAATAATATTCCTTTTCCAAAATTATTATATTTCACCTATAATACACAACACACAATTAAACAGTAAAAGTGCTTTACTAATGAATTAGAATGAGAACAAGAGTAAAAGATTAGAATTCCTCATCATTTTTAATAATGTTTTTTTTTCAATATTTTAATTGAAGAATGTAATGTATCCTCTGTAAAATTCTGAGAAACTCCGGGAATCCCCATACCTTTTATTTATCAATTTATCTGATTTATATGAGGAAGAATTAGATTGCACAAAATTTATTGCAAAATTAATTGCACAAAATTTTGATATTTCGATAAGGGGTTTCATCCTTCGAGGATTCTACCGAAGGGTTAGACGTACATATTGGGTATTAAAAGGAATGACAAATTGTGAATACATCACAAGTTCAAGACGAATATTCTCTTTCAAACTCTACTCTACACTCTTAGCAAGTAATCTTTTTATGTTCAACTTCTAATTTTTATTTCAAATTGACAAATTTCTTTGATGCTCTTTTTATAATATCTTATTAATAGCATTGAACATTACCTCCTTGGGGAAATACTAGGCTTTTACGCATAAGAACCAGATGCCTTATTCTTTTGGTCTTTCTAATCAGAGCCTGTTCAAGGAAATCTCAAACTATAGGCACAACCCATTTCGGGTTAGGGAAAATTTGTGTATGTTTTCCAGTAATGATGGTGCCGTATGACCTATGTATCAAAATTTTGCAACAATTTTACAGGTTTCCTTAAAAACATCGATCAAAACAATCACGTAAGGTCAATTTCTGAGTTGAAATTGAGCAAAAAACAAAGTGGAGAACAATTTTTTTTAGTTTAGTGATACTTTGCGGATTTACAGCATTTAGCATAATATAAACTGAAATTTAGGGGCCCTAGGCCCTCGGCCTAATGGGCCTTAGGGAAGAATAGGTCCTGTTTGTAATTAAGTATATCTCCGACAACTATTTAAGAATTAATAGTTAATTGCTTCAAAAATTGATTTGAAAATTTTGTACTCAGTTGAATCGTATTTAATGCTAACCATACGAGCATATTACTCTTTACTTCAATTATGAAGAAGATATTACAGCCTTTACTTCTCTCTTAAGAATAAAAATATATTTTTTCAATTAGTTTTAGTTTGGGCAAATACAAAAGCGCACAAAATTTTGTTTCCATGTGTGAAATTAACGTCACTTGAGAAATTAATGTTATTCTGAATTTTATTGTAATTTTTCAAAACATATTTGCGAGCAAATAATATTTATTTTAGTATTTATCATTTTTTATTACATTTTTAAATTCAAAAAAGTAAAATTTCTTCGGCTCGAGTTCTTTGGAGTAGTTCAGCTATAGCGAATTGAAATTTTTAAAACTAGAACTGGATACTTTTTGATGCGAAAAGTAGCATTTTAAATGTAAACAAGAAGTTCTAAAAGTACTAAAATAGCCCGCTTCTCCATTACTAAAATACAAACTGAAATGCTCATGGATAAACAATTTTTTTTTGTAACATTAAGTGCACCTAGATCCGCTTCCACGAAATATTTATACTTATTAAAGGTAAAATTGCATTTAGTTGTAAATTAAATTTTACAACCCAAATTTTGCTATTTTCTATTAATTTCTTCGTAAATAACATTCTTTTATTTAACATTCTTTAAAAAATTAACATTCTTTTTCGTTTGTTAATTTTAATTTGCAGTTCGAATAATAATTATCTAAAATTGCTTGTGTCGAATTCTAGTATGCGCTCCTGGGATATTTGGCGCTTTTGGAAAATATCACTTGCGCCTTAAATAACACTAGGAGGTTTGCGAGCAGTGAGTGAGTCGGTCAGGACTTTGTCTTTTATACAGAGAGAGATTGAAAGGTGAAACATCAAAGTTGAAACTCAAAATTGAAGATGCTCCAATCAGTTTTCTTCAATCTCTGGAAAGGATAGTTTTGTAACTAAATCTTCTAAAATTTATTTCAAACTTGTCTCTTTTTCAGGGTACGTGAATTTAAATAAGCCTTCTCGATCATCAAATAGCTTACCCGGAGTTCATCGTCTTCTATTTCAGAAACAAATCCAACATAATAAAGAATAGTATGATTTCAAGTAAATTTCATCAACACCAAATCATTTACCTTCACTTTATTTATATCACCAAGCAATTTTCAGAGATAATTTATGAATTTACAGGTTGGCAAAAATTTCATCAATAAAGCCACTTGAACTTTAACCCATTATACGGCGAAAACCTATTATACGACGAAATAAGAGATCAAAAAGTCTAAAATTAAAAGTTTTAAAAAGTGATTGACAACTGGACTGAATATAAGATGTTAGATATTTTTACGGATTCTTCAAAGAAAGCATGCGAGGCTAGGTTTATTCGTGTCCCATTTGACCCAACTGTTTCTGTCCCATTGGATCACACTGTGTTATCATTTATAAATGATCCTACACAAAACCACATGTATTTCACCACAATATTTGACAGATAATATTTTAATCTATGATACATCTTCTACCTAAAACTATAGTTTAATTCAATAATAATTAATAATAGAGAATAGTAATAATTAATAATAGAGAGCATAATTCAGGGCTGCCAGTGGCGACTTAAAAGGCTACTAAAACGACTATTTTAGCGTCTAGGCGACTATGGCTACTATTTTAGTCCAAAAAGGGCCCAAAACGACTATTTTAAGCAAAACCTTCAACTATTTTTGGTCTTGGGCGACTTTTTTTTAGATTTTTTTAGTTATATATTGTTCACATAGATGGCGCCACGATGATACTACCTATATACGAAACGTGAAATGGCTTTAGTTTTCGTTTGGTTCTCATTTCAAATCCAACAGCACAAAACAAAAGCAAAACCATGTGTTTTTGAAATTGCCATTGATTATGATTTTTTTTAGAAGCCTATGTTAAGTTCATGGAAACTAAAACTTTGATTTTGTATGCTTTGTTGAAGATTTTTTTAAAAACTGCATTTGGATAGGATTTACATCTGTCTGTTTGTTATTAATTTGCTTTGTTTTGAAAATTTTATTTTTTATTCAATAAGTTGGCAAGAAGGCCTAATACTGCATGCTAACAAAACATACCATAACTTGATTAAAATTTACCTGCTATCAAATTAATTCAGAAATAAATGCTATTGAAAATTTTAAATTACTAAAGTAAGAGAGAGAAACGTGTTGCCAAATTAAGTTTTTGTAAAAAGTTTTTTTTTTAATTTTTACTAAAATATGTATATAAAAGAATTGCGTATCGTTTTAGTTTTAAATTTTTGGCAGTATTTAGCATTTTAACTTCTTCTTTCTCGCTTCTGTGAAATGGCAGGCTGTTTCTAGATGAATGAATGTTGTTGTTTTTTTAGATTTTTTTAAGTCAAGCTAAAACAAATTAAAAATTAAAAACACATTCCCGTACACATATAATATATTTTTGGAGGATAAAAAAGGCACTTTTATGACTGTTTCTCAAAAATTATCCAATCGTTAACAAAATGTTTTGTTTGTTTTTTTTTTAATTTTTTTTATGTAATTTGCTAATTAAGTTCAAATACAAATAAGTATAGATTTAAAATATTTTCCTTAATTAATAATCTCTAACAATTATATATAAATTGGTTTAATGATTTAAGATGACATTTTCTGTTGCAATACATCTGAAAAACTTTAGCAGTTTTATCAATCCTTTCTACTGAGTGTAAGTGCTACAATTCTAAGGTTTGCACTAATACAAGTCTTAATTTTTAGTTTTTAAATTTGTGCATCGAAGCATAGTAAACTAATATATCACTTTTTTTGGAAAATTTATGTAATCGCAGATAACATTCAATGCAAATATTTTTTTAAGAAATTACTTATTATATTATCTAACAATTAAAAGTTGTTTATTTAGTTATGTAAAAGAGGATACTATTTTGGCTACTATTTTTTAACGTCTGAGGCTACTAAAGCAACTATTTTCAAAGCTTTCTGGCACTGGCAGCCCTGCATAATTGTTAATTAATAAAATTAACAATTATTCTCTCCACTTCAACGCATGCTTTTAATGAAGGATCTTTGGTTGTTAAAATGTGGCGTCTTACTTTTACAATGCTGTAGGGGAGAGCAGGGGAATCCCGCCACCTCGGGTAATGCCGCCACCCCTTGTATCTCGCCAGCGGTGTGTATGGGAGGGGGCTGTGAGCGCTGACCTGTAGCAGGGAACATAGTAATTTGTAGTATAGACGCTAATGGCCGTGCGATGAGTTGGTGTAAAGTTATTTAAAAAAATACGGTTTTTAGTGATTTGCATCTAATGTTGAGCCTTTTGAAATTAAGCGATAAGTGACTGCTATTTCTAAGTTAGATAAATCTGTTATATATCATTTAAAAGAGTAATTATTTGGCTATTTTATCACGTCGTTAGTTTGGACGCTAGGCTAATTACCTTTCTTTAAACAACCGCCTATGCCCTTTTGTCTTACTGGGGTAATGCCGCCACATCACTCTGGGGTTATGCCGCCACATGCAAAAGGATGGCGGCATGATCCGTAAAATAGAAATTTCATATATTGGCCCTACAGCCTATTAGTTTTCGTTAGAGATGCCACGTATCCGAAAAAGAATAACTGAACTGGTCAAATAGACCAACGAAGCTTTAAAAAAAAACCTGCATAGTTAGTTGCACACAGAAAGTTAATAAAAGAGCTGTACCCTGTACAATTTACCATTCCAAAGTTAATTAAACCTATTTTAGTTCTATATGTATTGCTTTATTATGTAATTTTTCATTATTTATAGATTATTTGCTTTGTTTATTGATGTGGCGGCATAACCCCAGTGGTGTGGCGGCATTACCCCAGGTACCGGGGTAATCCCACCACTGTGCGAGCTTTAGAAAAATACAATTTTATTCAGTTTCTATTAAGAATTAAATTTTAAAAAATCACTATAAGATAGGTAATGAACTGTAGTATGCTATGCTCATTACAATTTACATTAATTGCAACACAATTCTGCATGAAAATTCAATTTCCCTTAAGGTGGCGCCATTCCCCTTCTCTCCCCTAGTGCAGAAATATTTGTAAAAAGCACATTTTTTTAATCTTTTAGCCCCTTGTCCCATTCCCCCCACTCTCCCCTAAAATTGTCAATTTTCACTTTCAATACTTTAAACTACAGCCTACCTAAATGGTATTTGGCGATTTTTTTTCTAAATTATATAAATCTTGTATGGAAGCAGTTGTAGCTGACAAGTATCGTTACAAATATGATTGTTTTTTGATAATAAGTTCAATAAATGTTTAAATTACAGGAAAATAGCCTACTTGAGTTATTTTAGAACACCTTGTTTTTGATTCGTTCGAATTAAAAAATAAGGAGGCTAAAAAAAACTATTATTGGAATTTGAAAGATTCTTAGGGAAATGAAACAACACTTGGGGGAAAACGCGAAATGACTAAGAGATCAAAAATCTCAAAATCTACGAAAGGAAAAATTAAATTTGCACCTCATTATCATATCGCATTGTATAAGTGTAAAAGCGGTTTATCTTTAGCATAGCCATTAGTGATCTAAGAAGCAACACTTTCCACTTTTTATTTGTATTAATCAATTTTTGGAGGTCACTTTTAATTTGTTCTCATCCATCTTTAAATGGCAATGCTTTGTTAAAATAATATTTTAAAATGTTTTTTAGAGCCATGAAAGTCTTACAAGTGTGTTTCTTCATTGCTTTGGCATTAAGCGCATTCAGTAAGTATAACGTTGTTTAGTCATTATTTTTAATTATTAAATTAACTTAACATTTTGTTAGCACAAAATTTAAAGTGTATGCTAATAACTTTTTCTATGCATTAATAAATACAAACTCTTGAGGTCGCCTGAAAAATTTATAAAATCTATATCCTATATAAGAGGCCCAGTGGCCTAGTGGCAGTGCTTTGCATTGCCGCGCCACAGGTCCGGGGATTGAATCCCGGACTGGGCGAGGCTGACCCAGCCTTTCATACCTTGAGTGGGTCGGTAAAATTTGTACCAAGGATGCTTGGGGAACTAAACACTGGGGGTTCCACGTGAGGCTGACCACCTTACCGGGACATATGCCTAGCACCCCAGAGCCCTAGGTAACGAAAGCTGAAATGGAAACGGCAGGCCTTGGCCCATGTTGCACCGGGGAGTCTAGTTTTTTATATCCTGTATAAAGTAAAAAAAAATGACACCAATAAACTTTAAAACCTTTATTTATTTTAAAGCCTGTCAGCCCTTTCTGTTACCTAAGTATTTTAATCAATTCTTGCAGCCATGGTAGCCGAAGCTGGCTTCGGATGCCCCTTTAACCAATACGAGTGCCACACCCACTGCATTAGCATCAGATACAGGGGAGGATATTGCACCAACTGGTTCAAGAGAACCTGCAAGTGCTACGGATAAACATTTCGTTGAAAAGACTCCACAAGAAAAATCCAGATGTTAATTCTCATTTGATCTATCGTCTGTATCGTAGTATTAATAAAATATGAAACAGTTATAAATGAAATTATGTTTCTTAATTTCCTGAAACTCACTGAATGCTTGTAAATAACACATTTAAATATTTACAAGTGAACTATTATAGAGAAGGATGAGACTTATGAGTTTTCAATGTCAGTGAGGGGTTCTTCCCTTTTTTTTCTATTACAAACTAGCAAGCTTATTAATAAATTTTTCTAGCAATAGAAAATACGAATAATTTTCAATTTTTACTTACTTATAGTGCAAGGGCGAATTCAAATCGCAAATTAAATCATTTAATCAAAACAAAAATATACATAAGAAGATCATGTACTCAAGTGTTCCTATAGTTAAGAAATTAACAAAGACTACAATGGTTATAGATTATTAGTGTACAAACTTTACTTTTTGATAAAAATAGAAAAAAAACTACATGCATTCATTTATCCTTTCCCATTCAATCCGCATGTATTTCGAGATACAATGCAACATTAAAGGTATTTTTTAATGTGCATTAAAATGGGAACTCGCCAAAGCACGGACTTCCTCTGCTTTTTTCAATGGAACAATGAAAATGCCGTTTCCGCAAAATTTCTGAGGAACTCGCGTGGAATTCCCATGGCGCTTTCATTTATCTGTTTAATGGGAAAACTGAAATTGCACACACGTTTCGATAAGGGTTTTCCACTATGTCGTCCAACCTATGTTGCGATTAGGCTTTCATATCAGGTATAAAAGTAAAGGATTGATTGCTTGTCAATATATCACAAGCTCAAGACTGATCGTCTCATTAGAATTCTGATATACATTCTTGGCAGGTAATCGCTTTTAAAGTTGCATTTCTGTGTTGCTCTTTTAAATTAGTTTGAGCTTCTCTTTCTGAAACTTTTCCCTTATTCGCGTTTCGTCTTTGAAATTAAGATTATCTCTGATAACGGTTTTAGATTTTCATATTTTTTACTTTCAAAAATTGTATAACTTGTTCCATTATATTTTGTTTCAATACAAATTTTGCAGACTTGGATTACCTCTGATAATGATTTTAGATTTTCATATATTGTTTACTTTCAAAAATTGTATAACTTGTTCCATTATATTTTGTGTCAATGCAAATTTTGCAGACTTAGATTAACTCTGATAATGATTTTAGATTTTCATTTTGTTTACTAAAATAGTCTAACTTGTTCCATTATATTGTATGTAAATACAAATTTTGCAGACTCAGATTAACTCTGATAATTATTTTAGATTTTCATATTGTTTACTTTCAAAAATTGTTTATCTTGTTCCATTATATTTTGTGTGAATATAAATTTACACAGAGTTCATCTCTATCCCTCTGCCCTATTATGCTGAACATATTTCCGAATTCAGTTCCCAATTTAGTATTAAAAAAATGACCTATTTATTTTGTATTTAATTTAAATAACTATTCGATCATACAAAATAACACTCGAATGAATCATTCTCATGTCTCACAGCTTCATATTTTTTCCAAAACGTAATTTTAAAGATGTATATAAAAAAGGATCTACCTTCCTAAAAACATGCACATAAAATATTAAAATTTTATTACAAATATAATTCTTTCAAGATTTTTAATTATACCTTTTATGATGATTAACCCGAGTTGCACAATGTCTTTGACTTGATCAGCGCCGGGTCCTTCAGCTATTTTATTCAAAATTTTTAAACTATAGGGGAGGGTGTTGTACCTTGGGACAATTTTTACATTTTAATTTTTTTCTTCGATAATTATTGTCAAAATAAAAATTTAAAAAAAGCATTTTAACACACCAATATATTCCTCTATAATATATATATTTTTTTTAAATTCTGGCAGCTTGAAATTTAAAAAAATGTCACTCATTTAAAGTAGAGAGGATAAACTGTCCCAAGGTACAATATGATGTTGTACCTTGGGACATACTTTATAATTCAGTCAATAGTCATACACTTGAACTAATTTGTGTCAGGAAACAAACTTTATTGTTGTTTCAAGGAAATACACAAATAAAACTTCATAATTCAAGAATAATTTAAATTATACAGCAAAATTGTAAGTCCAAATCATTTAACATTATATGATGATACAATATGCTTTACTGTCCCAAGGTACAACACACTACATGGTTTAAATAAAAGCAAGATAGTGGCCAA
The DNA here is from genome assembly GCA_023701765.1 of Hylyphantes graminicola. Taxonomy (NCBI): domain Eukaryota; kingdom Metazoa; phylum Arthropoda; class Arachnida; order Araneae; family Linyphiidae; genus Hylyphantes; species Hylyphantes graminicola. Next base: position 51,025,721 of record CM043113.1, read on the forward strand.
TCTAAATGCATTATCATTGTTTTCTAATAACCAAAATATTTTAAAATCTTATCTTTTTTGAAGAAAATTAAATGCAGTTGACTTTTTGTAAAAGTACGAAGGTAAAAAATTATATTAGAATGAGAAAAATATTTACTTTGGGGTTATGAAATATTATTTTTTGTCACCAATTCATCAATTCAATGATGCTAGTGTTAAATTTTATTTTGATGATGTCTGTTGGTTAAGGCTACTATTAGGAATAAACAATGTATGAATATTGCCAATAGATTCTTAGAAATTGTCAGTGTCCCAAGGTACAAGCGTCCCAAGGTACAACACTCTCCCCTACACGATTATTTTTATTTTGACACGCATAAATTTATTATTTTTTTTTTTTGTCGTGTCCATGAGAGTCGAACTTTATATGTGTCCGTGAATTTTGATAATTTCTTCTACGACTTGCTTGATGTTGTCTTCATACGGATCTATCAAAGTCGGCAGTACTCCAATCTTTCTCAGGCTGGCGCTCATAGCCGGACACTCATAGATGTGAGTAGGCGTAAACTGTGTATCAGGACAATGTTCACAGCTTCTATAGATCTTCTTTCCATCTCTATCTATCTTCATACCCCTGTGGAAATAAATTCATAAATTTAATCTTGACAATGTATATAAATATGATTGGACAATATATTTACAAGGTATTTACAAATATGTCAAATAAAAACAATTGGGAAAAAATAAAATAAATAAGAAAAGAAAAACCTGAAAAAACTTCGGAGCCAAAATAACTCCCATTCTCCAAAGTGTAACTAAGGTATAGGGTCCGGTCCATTCCTTGGCGACTTTTGATAATGGTAAATTCAATTGGACAATATCACCAATGAAGAGATCGGATTCTACCTTGATTATCTTTTAGATATAATTCGAGTTTTTCAATTACACACCCTCCGTACGTGTCATATATTTCATACTCAAAAGTGACAATATTCCTTTGAGTTCACACTCTCTTTTTTTGTGCATAATATAATATGATTTAGAGAAGTTTTATTACTAGGTTATTACCTTATGGCGTTTTTTGATGTTTAATTACATTCTTAATACATAAAATAATATTATAAAATAGTATATTTTCAGTATTATAAAATATAATTTATTGTTAATATGTATTATAAAAATAACGTTATACAACTAAACTTACGTTTTAATTTTTTCAGAAATATGAAAATCTTACAAGTTTGTTTCCTCATTGCTTTGGCATTGAGCGCTTTCGGTAAGAATTATTGATTTGTTTGTTGTAATTCATAAATTAAGACAACATTTTTAACACTATGAATTATTTTTTAAAAATAACATAATCCCAGTAACATTTATTATGGATTATATTGAAATGAATATAAAAAATTCGAATGCATTTCAATAGGAACACGTGGCAATTCGTAAATTTAGAGGGTAAAGAGACTATCGGTGATAATAAGTTTTCGTTTAACAGTTTTTAGTTTAAAATTATGCAATGTTCTATATTAAATTTTATATTAATCTGTTTTACCTTTCTTAATAGTCTACATTTTTAATATGAAAAAATAAACATGTATTTTACAACAGCATCATAAGTAAAAATGGAAATGAATAAATTTTAAACTTCTTACTGCCCAACAATTTTAAAGAAAACTGTTCATTCTTCAATTTTTTTCAACTAAAACTTTTATTTCTTATTAAAAAAAAGTTAAGCACAAATATTTTTACTATATGGCTTTGTGTTACATCAGGTTTTATGTTTTTACTTAATGCTTTAAATTTCAGAAGCAAATTACAAAGAGTTTAAGCCATAACTACCTTAAAGTTATTATATTGCAATAAAAAATTATGTTAATATATTTTAAAGCTATGTGAGTATTTACTTTAAAAAGTATATTTTTGCAATTCATCTTCAATGACGTAAATCATGTGTCGAACTGCATTCTTAGTTATAAACTCTGTTTTCGAAAAAAAAAAATGGCTATGAAGGGGATTTTAGGTGGGATAAGAAATGTTTAAAAATTAAATTATTGATATCTTATGCTCCAATGTCCAGGACAATTAAATAAATTTATAATTACAACACTTCAAGTGAATACTCTTATTTATATATTCAATTTATTTTTGCAAAATAAATTTTTAAAACTATTCGATAATTCAAAAATCTCTGCTTTCGGTCTCTAATATGCGAATATGGTATATTATGTTCTTAAGAATTCGAGATTTGAACCACTTCTGCATGCATCAGTTCTAAGTTTGTAAATTTATAGTTGATTATGTTGCATTTGCATCAATTTTCAGCCAGAATTTGTTGATTAACAAAATGTATAATATTTATAAAGGAATATATTTTTAATATTATGCGAATAAATAGGTACACACTTTATAATAACATTAAAAAAAAGTGTTAAATCGAATCATGGAATTAGTTTTAAAAACGTGTACCAAACTAAAATTATGGGATTATAAAGGATAGATATTTATTTATCAAAAATAATTCAATTGAATTTTTAAAGTGAGAATTGCTTCACCCTTTCAGTCCCAGTGATACCATTTGGCATCACCGCGTTTCTGGTCATAATTTTATAAAAATAATAGGGATGACATCTATTGGGATTATTAAAATATATTTTCTGATTGAAAAACGTTTGAATAATCGAATCATGTGCTTTTTCTGTTATCACAACTGGCTATAAACGATCAGAAAAAATAATCTACACTGCTCAAAACAATTAGGGGAGCACTTTTCGTACTTTTGCCTTCCCGTCCAGTTCCAACTTTTTATTTTTTATTATAAAAAATTCAAAATTTGTGAAATAGATTCCTTATGCATCCAGATTGAAATGGTAAAAAACAATGAAACAAATTTTAATTTTTTAACTAAAATTTAAGGGGCAAAAATTTGGAATCATAATTTTTGAATAAATTATAAAAATAATTTTTTCAAAATTTTAATTGTAAAAAAAAAAGGTAAAATCAAATTTTAGACTTCTAAAAATGCAAGCGTGAAGAATTTAGGGTCAATTTATTTTATAAAAGTTTTTGGGAGTGAATTTTATTTTACCATGTTTTTCATATTTTCATTCAATTAAAACAAACATTAATTAATTCTTCAAAGGACTTGATTATTCCATCTAACTATAAATAAGTACGAGTTCAACTTAGAAAAATAATCGGAAGCTGATGACACCAAATGAAATCATTGGGGGCGAAATGGTTTAAACCATGCATTCCCCTAATTGTGTTGAGCAGTGTAAAATGAAGATGCCGAATTGTCATTGGGACTGAAAGGGTTAAAATGTTTCACAATTGGTTTTCAAGTATGTTTTAATAGAACTATTTTTTTTTTAGCTATGGTAGCCGAAGCTGGCTTCGGATGCCCCTTAAACCAAAAGGAGTGCCACAACCACTGTAAGAGCATCAAATACAGGGGAGGATATTGCACCAACTGGTTCAAGAGAACCTGCAAGTGCTACGGGTGAACGCTTTCTTCAAATGACTTGTGTATTAAAAACCCCGATGTGAATTCTTATTTGCTAAATGTATCTTAAATTTCTTCGGCAATACGGAATATAATGCTTTTGTTAGTTGCAATAAAAGATAAGTGAGCTTATTTATAAAATTGGTTTCTTTCATTTTTTGTAGCTTCATAAATTATTGCATTGTCTCATCTCAGTCACTATACATCGGAAAAAATGTCCAAATTCTAGTAAAAAATATCTACATTATCAGCACCTGTATCATCCTCGGGTAAATAATATGCAATGAATTTGTAATACAATAATAGTGTTTTCTGACGCCCCTTTCTTAAAAAAAAATTCTACTGTGTTCTCTATAGCGTGATTGTCAGAATCAAAAGAAAAACTATAAAAAAAAAAAAACAGTACCATCAGTGACGACTTAAGGGGTCATAGGAGTCTTAAAAATGTATAAAGAAGGTACTACAAAGCATAGTTTGATCTTTCATGTAATTTTTTAACTACTCAATATATAAGTATAGTTTTTTATATGTAATTCTACAAGATTTATTTAATATAAAACAAATTTTAAAATTTATGAAACTTTAGCCAAAACTAAAATAAATTATATTAAACATAAAGCTATTTGAACACATTGTGATTAGGCTTGCGCGGCAAATTTTGAGGTCAAAATTGAAAAAATGACCAAGAAAATGACTTGATATTGTACAAATATGTACAAACAAAGACTTAAACCTAAATTCTCAGCTCAATTTTAATTAGAAATTATTTTTAAAAAAATTTAAAATCAAAATTTTAAAATTTTTATTAATTTTTTTGGAAAAAAGTTCTTAAAATAATTTCTAATTAAAATTGAGCTGAGAATTTAGGTATAAATCTTTGTTTGCACATATTTGAACGATATAAAGTCATTTTCGTGGTCCTTTTTTCAATTTTGACCTCAAAATTTGCCGCGCAAGCCTAATCACAATGTGTTCAAATAGCTTTATGTTTAACATCATTCATTTTAGTTTTGGCTAAAGTTTCATAAATTTTAAAATTTGTTTTATATTAAATAAATCTTGTAGAATTACATATAAAAAAATTATACTTATATATTGAGTAGTTAAAAAATTACATGAAAGATCAAACTATGTTTTGTAGTACCTTCTTTGCACATTTTTAAGACTCCTATGAACCCTTAACATATTCACAAAAAGCTCGATCCAAATCAACCTTCCCCGTACTTTTCCCCTCTAAAGTATGCATATTAAACACCTTCAATCGCTCATGATGACTCAAACTTTAAATTTAAATAAGGGCGTAGTTGTCACATTTGCCAAAAAAAACACACATTTGCCAAAAAAAACACACATTTGCCAAAACATAACTCCGATATAGAGGCAGGCCCGTTCGTCGGCGACTTCGTGCAAAAATTGATTGACCATTTTCAAAATCCGCAAAAGAACGGAACGAACGCTGTCTCAGTTTTTCTTTTGAGAGTATGAGTTTTACAACTATGCCCTTCAAATGCCTTACAGTTATTTAACCCTTTCAGTCCCAAAAATTTACTACACTACAGAAACATCTGATATTCACAAAATAAGCTTATTTTCAGTCAAGAATAAGAGTTCAATTTGAAAAAAAAATCATTTAAATTTTTTCATATGTTTTTGAAATAATGCCAAAATTTTTTAACTGTGGAAAACAACAAAATAAATATATATATATTACCTAAAAACACTTCGAGTTATATATTTTAAGGTATCTGACCATATTATTAAAAAAATTTTAGTAATTATTTCAACCGAAATAGTTTAAATTGGGTTTTAAATATGTGGAACTGAAGTGAACTTATCAAAAATCTGGAGAAACGCTTGTTGACTATTTTCTAAATAAAAAAAATAGTAGTTCTTACTTCTATTGAGATTAAAGTAAAATTTTGTCTGATAGAACAAAGTGTGAAGAATCGAATGATGTGTGTTTGGATGTCATAGCGGGACATAAACATTTTGAAAAAAATATTGAAATTGATGATGCCAAATGGCATCACTGGGACTGAAAGGGTTAAAGCTATAATGTTTTACTTGCAGAAGTTTGGATTTTGCCTGAAAAAAATGAAAATACCACAACAAGATCAGAGTCTTTAATTCGCTAAATAAGCATTTTCAATTATAGAACTTAACCCAAAAAAAATATATTTTGTAAATGTACATGCAGTACACAAAATAAATACCTATTGTATCCATAAACCCATTAACAATGACGGTGAACGCTCTTAACTCCTTCATTTCCGCATAAAAACGTCAACTTAGTTTTTTAAATTTTCTTCATATAAATTGTATAGAACATAGGTATCCATTTGTCTTGTATATTATTTACTTAGATATACTTTTGTATAAAGCTCATTTCCGAGAGGTAAATTGTTGGCCAAGCGTCAATGAGTTATCATGATTGTAGCTGAATACCCAAAATATAAGAGTAGGGAGCATTTTAGTAATTTTCAGATCCAGCTTTATTTAAACTAATCGAAGCAGATTTCAACTTTGAGAGTTTGCATAGAATAAAAAAAGCACACATTATTTACAACCTTTCAACAACAACAAATCATCTTTCCTTAAACTATTTCCATTCACATACGAAAACTACATCTCCGATCATGGAAACAAAGTACTTCTTTTAACATTTCGAAAAGAAGACTTTAGTTCAACACCCCCAATCCTCTCTCAACCCAATGAGATTTCTTCCGAGCGTACGATGGGAAAAAACAAGTTGAAACATACTTTCTTTTTTATCCTCTTATCGCCTCTCGCGGCTGATCCGTCCCAACAAAATACTTCTCAAATCCTCTGCTTTGAATATCTGGCCATCGTCCAAACCCCGAAAGAATCTCTTTCATATCACTTGATATCCACAAGCTGAAAATCGTCTAGGAAGACGATCCTCACATTTGAATGATAGAATATTAGGACAAAAATTTCATAAAATAAAGAACTGAGATGAGGAAAAATAAAAATATATATAAATGTTTCCTTTATATTTAGCTTATTTATCTGGGATGGCATTTCACTTGCAGTGATGGTTTTTAAATACTTTTTATAAGTAGTGTTTTTAATTCAAAATAAGTACTGTTGATTCAACCTTGAAAAAGCAGTTCTCACACTTTTAATGTTAGAACATGGGGGGAGGGAATTATATAGTAAGAATAATATGCTCATTGACATAAAAATCTCATTTTTTAAAAAAAAAAGCCACATAGCACGTTTATCCCTGTGTGGATCATCGTATCCGCAAGCAAAAAAAAGTAAAATTGACTGAAAATTACTAAAATGTGCTACACATGCAATGCAATTATTAATCTTATGTGCATTTTTAATTAAGTGATTTAAAGCCTAATTTTAAACATCCTTATTTGAAACAGCCTTAAAAATCATTTTTTTTATACATTTACTTTTTTTCGTAAAATCTATTAGCTGCTTGTTTAAACAATGAAATTCCTAACTCAACAATGAAATGTTATTTTGTTCTTCTGTTACAATTTCGGACTTCTAATAAATATACCAACAATGAAAATAAACTAAACAATGCGAAGTAAAGAATTTAAATCATTACGCTTAAAAAATTTGTGAACTGAGTTGCATATTATCAAAGAGTGGTGAAAAGTTACTTAAAACGTAAAAAAGTCAAACTTTTGTGACATCAGACGTCGACATTTTCGAGTTTGAAGCTTCTTCAATACCGAAATATCTAATTTGAATCCTGTGAGGTGAAATTTGCCTAAAATGAAGTTCCTCAGGAAATTATTTAAAAAGAGGTAAGCTAAATTTGAAGAGCTAATTAATTTAAATGCTGACATTTAGAATATGAAATTTTATCAAAGAATGGATTCCGTTAAAAAAATAAATCTTTTCATGACTGGGCAAAACTTTATTTAGTACAGCTATCATAGTTCAGGCTCGTTCATTGGCGACTTTTTGGCGAGCTTGAAAATTTTACGCAGGGTAACTATACCCATCAAGTGGGAAATATGAAGTGTAGAATGTTTACCACATTTGGGCAGGCATCTCGTAGCATGGCAATGAAAACAAGTCGCCAAGACCAGCCATTATACCATAGCTTTATCCTTTACTTAAATAAAATGAAAATCCTATTTAAAAATTGGGATATCTCCGTATTAACTATAAGAAAACAATAAATTAACATTTTATCGATTTCTTTGAAACTCAATAGTATTTTATCGGTTACAATTATCTGAAGTAGTAAAAATTGTATTTCAAAAGCCTTCTAGCTCATTTGTCGAGGTATTTGTCAATTCTTAACCATTAAGGAACAGCTTTGAAATAAAACGACCGATCTCCACTTCCATACAACTCTATAAGTTTTCAAGTTCACCAAAAGTCGCCGGAGAACAGACCGACCACCACCGTAGCTGTACCACCGTATCATTGGATCATCAAAACTTCAACTGAAATGTAATTCCATAATTTTTTCATTGTTCGTATTGAAACATATTCTAATCACTTTTTTTTATTTACAGCAAAGTCTCTAAAAAAGAAGACTCGTCGTTCCCCAAAGACCGGGGAGATGGTCAAGCCATCGTTAATAAGCCAGTAAGTAGTATCCATTTTAAATGTTCAATTATATTTTTAATTACCAAAGCTAACTATATGCTAAGTGTAGATACTTCCATTTAACCGATAAAAAGTTAACTAATTTATTGAAACTTACGCACTTTAAATTTTATCAAACATTTTACTACATATATTTTTTGACACGTTTAATTTACTCAAATATGAGTAAAGCAAAAATCTATAGATAAAATCTGCTGAAACTTAATATCATAACTTACATCATCAATTAACATTAATTGGAATAAGTTGGACTTAGTATGCAAACAAGATTATTAGCTAAACTGTGTTTGTAGTAGGACAAGAAGAACTAAAAGTTTAAGAAAAACTATTAAAAGTGTAATGACTTTGGTTTTTTTCTAAAGGTAAAAATGAGTTCACTATTTAGTATCTCCACAGCAGGTTAGGTTAGGTTTAAATTATCGTCGTACTAGAGCTACACGAGGGTTATTTATCTCCACAGCAGCGCAAACAACAATTTATTTTATTCTTAGAAAGGTTTCTTGTTATTCATTTAAAATTAGGACATGCATTGTCAGAGTTACTAAAAAAGTGTTTCATGAAATGAAGAAGTAAAAAATTGCGCCCTTTTCATACATAACAACTTTTGTTATTTAATTAAATGTATTAAAACTTTTTCTTCTTTGTTTCACCTAGGTGCAATATGGAAATTTGATTGATTTGGAGCCTAGCAAAATTGCTGTAAGTAGCATTTGATATTCCTTTAGCTCTTGAAATGTTTTGTGTTTTTACATTTTTGTTAAAAAAAATTTTTACGTTTTTAGAAAATCCTGACTCAAAAGGACTGGGAAGCCTTTAAGCACGTTAAACAAGAGGTAATTGCTCATATTTATTCCACATTCAATGTTGTATAATTAGTGTATATTGACCCTTTCAATACCCAACTTCAACTTTCAATACCAATTTCAACTTTCTATTTTTTAATCTCAAACTACAACAAATTTTTGTTTTAATTTTATACAAAAGACATGATTCTTCCATCTAACGATGCAAAAACAATATATAACTTTACAGAACAATTTACGGAGAATTCAATAAAATTTATTTAAAATAAGTACGAGTTTGACTTAGTGAGAAAAAAATCGCAAGTTTGATAATTCCAAATGGGAAAAGGATGAGAAAGGGTTCAATATCTACTTAAAAAAATTTTAAAAAATTAAATTTTAAGAAGAACCCATCTTGTTTTTGCAAATTTTAATTTTTTAAATCAAACTGTAGTATTTTTGACAAACGTTTAATTTTGTTTCGCATTTTCAGGATCTCCCAGAGTACCAAAGAATATGGCTCCACTCACAAGACTTACCGAACCGAAGCAACGCATCGGAAGACTTAAAAAAGATGGCAGAAAACTATACAGAGGTAAGCAATCAATTCTGGACTTTTTTTTCCTGTTTAAAGTTTATTATTGTTTCGATTGCAGTTACACTTAATGACACAAGTTCCCCGATTTTTATGTGTGTGTTCGAAGGAGAATAATGTCCCAGAATGTTAATAGTCCTTTAAAATGTTATTTTTTTTTTAATAAAAGCTTCGCTCCCTGAATTGCAAAATAGGTTGTTGGAATTAAAATCAGTTCCCATCTAATGACACCTTTCAAATCAGATTTTCATAAATATCACAGCAAAGTCAAAATGAAACCATGAATTTAAATAACTTTTTTTTTAATAAATGCATCTAATATCCACTAAAATTTGAGGGGGGGGAATCAAAAACTGTCTTGATTTCCAGCTATAGCGTCCGATTAATAAAACTTAGTCATATTTTAAATAATAAATGTATTTTTATGTGCTATTGTTTTTTCTCAGATCTACTATTGGACCCTGGAAGCCATCCTTCAGGGCCAGACCCCAAATGACAGAGCTCAAGTCCTCACAAAGCTCGTCAAAGTGGCCCAAGAACTTCTAAAAGCAAACGATCTAAACGCCACTCATGCCATCGTATCTTCCCTCTCAGTTCTCGCTGTCGAACTGTTGGACGAAAGTTGGAAAGTAAGTTCTCTTGTTCAACCCGACTTAAGTTTAAAATTTGTTTTGCTTTCATTGACTTTAAAAATACCATATTTTGTTGGATACATTGGATTAAAAAATACCATATTTTGTTGGTATTTATAAATAAGTATTGAGTTTTTTAAATGCGTTAAGAAGACAAGAAGAAAAAAAGTTAAATGCATCATACAGCATGTGAGGAAATGAATATAGGACACATGTTACCTTTCGAATGTAAAATACTAGTTTACGAAACTGCATCTTGTTTGAAAGAAGGCTTTGCTACAAAAAAAACTTTGTTTTTCCTAAAGATATATTTAGAAAATATGAATCTATAGATAAAGAGTATAAGTTATCAGGGGGACCACCGTAAACCAAAAATGTCAGATTTCTTTTACCAATTTTCAAAGTGATCCCAAAATCTGGTCTACTCATCTATTTTTAGATGTGATGACATCAATGACATGAATATTGGATTTTTTGTTTCAATTGTTATGAATCAGTCATATTTAAATAGTTCGGTGTTCAACAAATACTACACTGCTCAAAACAATTAGGGGAGCACGTGTTTTAAACCCTTTCGCTCCCAATGATTCCATTAGGAATCATCAGCTTGTGATTTTTTTCTGACTAAGTTAAATTCGCAACTTATGTATTGTTAGATACATCATTATATGGAAGAATAACGTATTTTGAAGAATTTAATATTTTTTTTAATATTAATGAAAATATGAAAAATATGGTAAAATAAATTTCACTTTAAATGAGTTTTAGAAAATAAATTGACCCTAAATTTTTCATGCTTGCATTTTTTAGATGTTTAAAGATATATTTTAACTATTTTTAACAAAAAAAGTTTTGAAAAAATTATTGTTATAATTTATTAAAAAGTTATTATTCCATTTCCCCCCTTTAAATTTAAGTATTAAAAACTTAAGATTTTTTCTCCTGTTTTTTACTATTTCATTTCGAATGCATAGTGAACCTATTTAACAAATTTCAGATTTATAGGATAAAAATTAAAAAGTTGGGAGTGAAGTTAAAGCTGGAATTATAAAGTGCTCCCCTAATTGTTTTGAGCAGTGTAGTTCATCATTGCAGTAATGAAACTCTATGAAAACGCGGAAACTATTTATTGTTTTGGCGACAATTGAGAATAACACTACTCCCATATAAAAAGAGGGCTTCTTTTGTACAGAGAGTCTAATCGGGCTCTGAAATTTATGGCAATTTAGTTTAACGCTATTCATACTCAATTGCTGAACAAAATAAGGTTATTTCATACATTTTATGTATCAGATTCCCTTAATAAGCAAAAATAAAGAAAATCTCTGTAACATGTTTGTTTTTGTCCTTGCAGCAAGTGTCCACCAAAAACAGGAAAATACGCTCTAATTTGGAGAAGCTGTTTAGAGCCAGAAATAACTATGCTCGCCTCTCCACTTATATGCAGCAGCAAATGAGAGGGCAGAAAATGGTCATCCCAGTCATGAGTAAGTATTTTAAATGTCTAACTTGCCATCACTTTATTTGAAATATATTTAGAATATCTCTGAATATCCATGACGTATCCTCAACATAAAACCCTTAACAACTTATAAATTTTACGCTCAATTAAACTTAATAACTTAATTACCTTTCAAATACTCTTAATATCACTTAGCACTATAACATCCCAAACCCACCCTGTCCCGACAAACAGTCGATTTCTCAAGAACTTTCATGATTCATCTACCCACGCGTTGACCTTTTTAACAACTTTTTCATAACAAATGCTAGTCTCTGATTGGTCAGTCTGGGTGAGTCTCGTAGATGTTTCACCATCTTTGTGACATTCCATCTCCAGCCATCGTCTACTCTAGACGACCAAAATACTCTCTTAAAAAATTTACCCATTTAATAAAGAAGATTCACTTTAACTACGTTTCCCTGTCGGCTTATTTCTTTCGATTGGGTTCTCTTTGGAAAACAATAAGATGGCGAAAACAAAATTTTAAGAACAAGCATGGAAAGAATTGTAATAATATATTTTACGTTAATTTCAGCCTTAGTGGTCCGGGATTTCAAGGCCATCCAGCCACCTAGTCCAGACATTAGGACGATGACCCTCAAAAGGACAGCCGTCATCAGGGCTGAACTGAATATTCTGAAAGGAGCTAACCATGGTAAGAACAATTTCTGATATCGTTATTTGTATATGAAGGATTAAAATTTAACCCGAAACCATTTTTTTTGTATGTAAATAAGGGATAAAATAAAGAAGCTTTTCGTTCTTTTAAGGATTCAGGTTGATAATTTTTGGAATAGATTATTTTAATTTTAATTTGTGTTTAGATTATATTAGAATTAGGTTTATTTTAGAAAGATTATAGGAAGTGAGGAAGATAAAAGAAGTGATTAAAGTAGTGAGAAAGTATAGAATATTTCTATTCTAGGAAGAAGAAAAAATTACTTCTTTTGGAAATATGAAACAAATGAATTTGAGAAATCTAAAATCGAATATTCAATTATTCAAGTTAACACACCTTACAAAATTACTCCCTATAAAAGATTGTATTTTCTAACATTTTTTTTCTGTAGCTGATACCAGCATTTGCCCAGAAACTCGTCACTACTGGGACTCCCTCAAAGTAACCCAGGACAAAGTGGACGACATCTCTTCGCGCCTCATCCAGTAAGTCACCACTCCTTGGTTTTTAGATCGAATACATTTTGTTAAAAGACACTAGAGCACTATAGGTCATTGTGGGAATAGGACAGAATATACATAATGAAAGCTACAAATCATACATTATCAATTGAACTAGAAAACAATATTTTTTTTATTTAAAATCTTTTTAAAAAATCTATTAGTTTTACTTTTACTAATTGTGTACGATCCGAGAACCACAGACGTATAAACCAGTCACGTAATGAAAAAATGTCAGTTTTTCCTTCTTTTTCGTCTTTTATTATACTCTGAAACCGAAATAAAGTTTTATAAAATTAAATATTCAGCTAAACAAATTTAAAACAGCACTGCAAACAACACTCTTGCAATGAAAACTAGTTTACACTCCATCCAATTTCCTTATCCCTCAGAGGTTTAAACATTTGGCCGAGTGGTTTGGACCATTACGTTAGCAGTCTGCGCGTTGTAACGGGTGCGGGTTCAATTCCCGCCTTCTTCCTGGGTGTATATTCCTTTCTCTAAAAATTAATTCCCCGACGCAACAGCCATTACAGGGCCAAGGCCTGCCGTGCCCATTTCAGCTTTCGTGACCTAGGGCTCTGGGGTGCTAGGCATAAGGGCCGGTAAGATGGTCAGCCTCACGCGGAACCTCCAGTGTTTATTTCCCAAGCATGCTTGGTACTCATATTATTGACCCACTCAAGGGATGAAAGGCTGGGTCAACCTCGCCCAGTCCGGGATTCGATCCCCGGACCTATGGCGTGACAATGCGAAGCACAAACACTAGGCCACATAGATTCCTTTCTCTGTGACAGTAAAAATTCATTCTTTGTCTGTCTTATACTTGACGAAGGCTCCATAAGCGTATCACTGATCAAGCATACAAGCCAGAATATATATGTAATAGTAGTAGTTAAATTAATTTTAATAGAAGTAGTTTTATTTTAAAACAGGATTTTATGACAAATAATTAGATCTTTCAAGTGAAATATTTATAAATAAATATGTATTTATAATACTTGTAACATGGAATTTTCTTTTTTAGTCTGGCCGACTAGAGATCGCCCAAGAAGGGCGGCCGTCAGGACAAGCGTTCCTGATATGTAAATAGTGTACATACATTGTGTCTTCGTCATGTGTTTCGTCCCTGTTATGTCCTTGTGAGCTGTCTGATTTTATAAAAAAAATTCCATAGTTGTTCACCTCAATAGATTGTAACCCTCGCTCCACCTCAATAGTTTCAAATAAAAAAAACCCAAAAAATTGTGTCTTTATTGAGTTATAGTTATTACATATAAAATGTATATGTTATTATTTTAATTTCATATGTGACAACAGAAATATTTTTAGCTTTTATTCATATAGTTCACAAAAATCTAAATTTTTCTATAAAAATGTCACTAAGCACGTTCTTCTGCTAAGCTCTTCAATTTATTCTAAATTCGTGGAATGGAGAGTAATATGTTCCGCTATTTTGAATCTTGTGTGTTTACATCAGTCTCTATAGTAAGTTTAAGTCTTTTAGTCCCAAAAATTTACTACACTACAGAAACATCTGATATTCACACGATAAGATTATTTTAGGTCAAAAATAAGAGTTCCATACGAAAAAAAATCATTTAAATTTTTTTATATGGTTTTTGAAATAATGTCAAAATTTTTTAACTGTGGAAAACAATAAAATAAAAATATATATATTACCTAACAACACTTCGAGTTACATATTTTAAGGTATCTGATCATATTAAAATCCGATCTTATTTAAAAAAAATTAGTAATTATTTTAACCGAAATAGTTTGGATTGTGATTTAAATATGTGGAACTGAAGTGAACTTTTCAAAAATCAGGTGAAACGCTTGTTAGCTATTTTCTCAATAAAAAAAATTAGTAGTTCTGACTTCTATTGAGATTAATGTAAAATATTGTCGAATAGAGCAAAGTGTGAAGAATCGAATGACATGTGTTTGGATGTCATAATGGGACATAAACATTTGGGAAAAAAATATTGAAATTGATGATTCCAATGGCATCACTGGGACTGAAAGGGTTAAAAGTTTGGCGGTTCACCACATACGCAACCTCAATATGCCATCAACAGCTAATTTACACTCCTTCCACTATTCCAGATTACAACGTTAAGCCGAGGTAACTCACCTCCACCATCCTTTTGGTGGACTGTGGGTTACTGAGGCCGCTACAAAGGTATTTAGGACTAAGGAAGTTAAACTCGGTTATATAACATTTTTATCCATATTATAATTTTTACGAAAATTTGAAAAAGAAGTATATTTAAAGAAGTTATGTTACAGTTTTTATTTAGGAGTTAAGGACGGTTAGCAATGGCATCTAAACTATATGTGTTTCAACTCCACATTTACCAAGGGTTGACTTTTAACGTGACAAATGTGACAGGTCCCACATATCCTAAGGGCTAAACACTTTAACTGTGACAGGTTATAAGCCCCATATTTCCCTAATGGAGCTGTTCTGATTTCCTATATCAGACGATTATTTCCTATTTAATTAACTACTCATTTATGGTCATTATGTGTGGTTTCTTTGTGCTGCATATATTAGACTTAGTAAAATATTAAAAATAATAATAAAGTGTCCTTAGATAGAAAGAAATAAAGTGTCCTTAAACATAATAAAGTATCCTTAGAAAAAATCTTTTCACTTTACAGCGACAACCTTTAAATCATTTTTAACAATAATTTTCAATTCAAAATAAAAACTGTTGATTCGACCTTGGGAAAACCGCTTTTGGACTTTGAATGTCGTAAGTATTTCTAGTAGCTGCGCACATAATTATAAAAATTGCATTTTTATCTCATTTGTAAAAAAATAATTTTAAAATTTATAGAATGTTTAAAATAATATTTTTGATAAATACGGAAAGACTATTCACCTAAGAAAAAAACAAATGTATAAAACCGCACATGGTTTAATCTAAGGTTAAATATTCAAATAAATCTCAATGACTCAAATTTCTGAAATGAAACTTTTTGTATACTACCTGCAAATAAAAAATTTTAAAAAAAAACTTTACTATTTACAGTTATTTGCAAATTATTATAATAAATGGATCTGATTTACTTTATAAAACAGTGTGACTGAATGGCGAAAAACATAATATTTGCTGTGAACATGTAATTTTTTTTTATTTTATTGTTAAAGTAGATAATTTTAATATCCTTTGTAAATAAAAAATAACATAAATGTAACAAAACTAAACTAGAAAATTAAATTAAGGAAATTCTTCCACATAAAATAGTAATAATACTAACATATTTCTTTTGTATATACAGTCGAACCCCGCTATAGTGAACCCTCTACGGAACCAACAATTGGTTCACTATATCCGAGGGTTCACTATATCCAATTTTTCTGGTATAAAGTATTATACGATATATTAATGTATCGCTATAATTTTATACGCTTTTATAAGAATAATAAAGATTTTGCAGACCTTGAATTAACTGAATAAATAATTTAATTGTTCAATAAAAAATATTAATTAATTTTTGAAATTTTCTCAAAATAATTATTGGTACAAAAGGAATGCAAATACATATAATTAAGTAATAATGAATTTAATATGTTACCTCTATATGCCTACATTCTGTGAAAGAAAATGATTCCTTTGGATTGTTTACGATTAGAGTTCATAAGGAAATACGAGTAACAGATAAGTGCATGTGAATTGGACAATTGGACAGTTCCACTTATCCCCAGTTTTCAAGGGGTAGTTAAAAAGAAAGAATGTGTAGCTGGGAAGAAGAATGGCTTCATTCAACTCTGGAGGAGAAGAAGTTGCAAAACCAGTGCGTATTGTCGTACAAGCCGTGACAAATCGTCAAGGAAAGGGTATTGTCGTATTATGGAGACAAGCCTTCCACGAAAGTGTGGATGGGTGGGATGTGGAATATGAATGATGGTTCGAAAAGAAAGGGTGGTTCCTGGAACCCAGAGGGGGTGGGGGGGAGAAAAGGTATGTTTACTTTTAAACAGGTCCAGTTTGAGTGCAATAAGAGGGGAAGGTCAGATTGAAATGTGACACATTGTTAAAGATTGCTTCCTCGCTGCCACTTGCCATTTATAGTGTATCTTAAAATATGGAGAACTGAACCAAAAAAATAAGGAAAGGAAATTTAAGTTCACTATAACCGAACTCCCATTTTCTAAGTAGTTCACTATATCCATATAAAATAACATTAGTTAAATAGGAGTTCGGAAGGGACCACTAAAAAGGTTCATTATAAGCGAGGGTTCACTATATCCCGGGTTCACTATAGCGGGGTTCGACTGTATCTTTATTCATAAATAAAAATTTAAAACCATTCAAAAACTTAAAAACAATTTATTTTGTCTACGTCAAGAAACTTTCGTATCACCAGGTGAAAAAATATTCTCTTTGGCTGATGAAACATTGTCAACTATGGGCAGACCACCATCCTCAGTGCTACATAAGGTACTTGTACTAGATTTTCTTTTAGTTTCAAAAAGAAACTTGTGACCTACAAGTAAAAGAAACTGTCTTTGAGAAATGAAATTGCTTAAAAACAACAAAAAAATTTCAAGCAATAATTGCTTGTATTGTCTTTGATAATTAAAACACAAAAAAAATTGTCCAGTAGTCATTCAATCAAGTTATTTTATTTTGTAATGATTTTCTCAAGTAATAATTAGAGATATTAAAGTAGTTATATTGGTGAAGAATTTTTGCTACCAAATGCATTAAATATCATGAAAAAAAATATTTAACTTATCAATCACCCAAACAAATATAGCCGAGATTCACACTTTTGTCATTTTAATTCATTTCGTTCCTCATTAAGAAAACACTACTTTTTTATTGCCAATTGACTTCAGAAAAAAAAGCCAACTATGTTTTAGATAAAAGCACTCAAAATTCTTTTTTATTTTATGTTATCTTCTAGAGAATTCAATTGCATAGGGAAACGTTTTTTTTTTAACATTTATGGTACATAAAAGTACGTTTTAACTTTAACACATGGGAGATGCAATTGAAGTTTTTTATTTTAGATAACACTAATTTTAATAACAAAAAGACTTTTAAGCCTAATTCAAGAAATAAAATCAGAATGTTCTCAATTATCTGTTGTGTTTGGCTGTATGGAATGGTTTGGAAAAAATTTTGCTTATAGTACATTTAATAGACTGATGGGGAAAACCATGCATGCAGAAAAAAAAAATTAAACTCATTTAAAACTCAAGTAATAAATAGTTAACAAACAAACAGTATAAAACAAAAAAAAAGTTTTTTTAATAAAACTAAAAATTGAACAAATATAAGAATTAGTTTATTATTTCATTGAAAAAAATAGATAATAATGCATTTTAAATTCCTCAAATACATATGTATCCATAATTTTTCAAAACTAAGAAATTAATAGCCTAACCCAAGACTACAAAACAACAAGACTTTCATAAATCTTGAAAACTACCATCTTGTGACTAAATTTTTTCTGCTGAATACTAAGATTTAAAAAATGATTAACTAAAAAAAGTTATTGAATAAAAAATTAACACTAATTGGATAATTAATAATTATATTTTACCTAAACATTTTAATTGGAATTTTTAACATTGCTTATTTGGTTCTGAAGAAAACAGAGTATGATCAAAAAAAGTTTAAAAAAATTAAGAGAAAACACTAATGCTAACCAATGCAGTCTAGTAGCTCTTTGTACGACTTCTTACGGCAACATGCTTTACACAAATCATATGCACATTTTGTTCCCTAAAAATTTACCAAAGAGAAAAAATTTATGATTTAAACTACAAAATTACTATACAACCTGCAATAAAGATTTCTATGGAAGAATATGTAAAAACAAAATAAATTTTGAATTGGGATTGGATTCATATTGATTCATATTGTACTTTTTTTAGGTTAGAACTTGTCTTCATGTTATCATTAATTAATTTTCAAAATATAAAGTTATCTTTGAGAGTCCAATTACTGATTATCAAATATGTTGAAGTTTTCTAATTACAAAAAGAAAAGGGAATAGGAAAAAAAATATTCAACAATTTACGAATGACAGATTAAACTAATTTATATAAATACTTAAGATAAACATGCCAATCAAATAGAAAAAGAGCTTTAACCTCTTACTCCCAAAGGAAATCCTGAACATATTCTTTGTATAAACATATTTTTCAAACAAATATATATTTAAAAGGCTGTTTTGCAGGGAATCTTGAAAAGATTAATGTTTAAAAGGCCTGCCAATTTAGTGGAATTGAAGGTTTGTAGTGGTAAAAATACACATTTTTGCTGTGCTATAAATTAACAGACTAGCTTTATCAGTTTCTTGCTGTTAATAGTCTATTGTAACTTTTGTTTTCATGCAAAATGTTTCATATATTGACTATTGAAGAAAGACTTTTTTTTGCAAGACCTTTGAAATTTGCCGGGCCTTTTTGCTCATAATTTTTTAAATACAATTTTTAAAAAATAACTGCATTGGTATCAGTATTTTTGGAAGTTATTAGTTTATCAGTATTGTAGTGTATAATAGAAAAGATAAAATTTAGAAAAATTCCAAAATGATGTTTTGAAGTACAAAAGTTCATGTAGTGTACCTTTAGAGCGAAGAGGTTATAAAAAAAAAACATTTGAAACAAATATAAATACCTTTGGGTTTAAACAATCTTTACACGTTTCAAACACAAACTTGTTTGTACCAAACTGTTTTTCAGGATTCCTTTGCAGTTTTTTCATTTTTTTTCTGGACAAAGAATTTTCAGAAACAATTCTCTTTTCTCTTGCGTTTGATGATTCTGTGTTTGAACTGGCATCGTCTTTATTCAGTTTGTCACTATCTTGAGGTCTGAAAATAATCGGTAATGAGTTTTTAAAAAAAAGACCAAATATGAAGGATTGCAATGCACAGAAAAATAAATTATTAAATATCATCAAAAAACTTTAAAACATATACAAAATAAATAAACGAACATAAAATCTCTTGAGTTTACAGAAAATGCAACAATTATGTTGTTAAATAAATTAGAATTCTTTACAACAATTATGTTTTAAACAACATGTTACCCTCTTGAGACTAGGCATCCATTTCAAATGATGTTTTGCTTGATGTTCATATTACTACAGAATACATTTTAAAATGTATAGTTTGATAGATAAAGATCTAAAATATCTCTTTTCATCTTTTTATTTCAGGTTTCAGGCATGGATTTTTATAAAAATGACGTAGCATGGGGGTTAAGCACTATTTTGGAGGTTTGGGGGAAAAACAAACTTTTCAGCTGTATATTTTTTAAATGTCCGTAAATGTTAATATTTCTATATAAAAAATGGACTATTGATTACTACAAATTGATATATTTGTGCATTTATACACTGCTCAAAACAATTAGGGGAGCACTTTGAGGACCTTTGTTAACCTTTTCAGTTCAAACTTCTAATTTTTATTCTAAAAATCTAAAATTTGATAAATAGATTCATCAGGCATCCTGAATGAAATGGTAAAAAAACAGGGTAAAAAATAGTAATTTTTTTTATTAAAATATACGGGGGAAAATTGGAATCATAACTTTTGAATAAATTATAAGAATAATTTTTTCAAAACTTTCTTCTTTAAAACAAGTGAAAATCAGTTTTCAACCATATAAGAATGCAAGCTTGAAGAATTTAGCGTCAATTTATTTCATTACATTTTTTGGGAGTGAATTTGATTTTACCATGTTTATCATATTTTCATTTAATTAAAACAAACAATATTTAACTCCTCAAGAGACATGATTCTTCCATCTAATGATAAATAAGTGCAAGATCAACTTAGTGAGAAAAAAAACGTAAGCTGATGATTCCAAATGAAATCATTGGGGGTGAAAGGGTTTAAACCATGCGTTCCCCCAATTTTTTTTAGCAGTGTAGTACAAAAACAAGTGAAATGATAGGAACCAACACTTGGTCGTTCACATGACCTTGCACGAGGTCTTCTTATAATTTATCTATTTATCTTAAAACAAACAATATTTAACTCCTCAAGAGACATGATTCTTCCATCTAATGATAAATAAGTGCAAGATCAACTTAGTGAGAAAAAAAACGTAAGCTGATGATTCCAAATGAAATCATTGGGGGTGAAAGGGTTTAAACCATGCGTTCCCCCAATTTTTTTTAGCAGTGTAGTACAAAAACAAGTGAAATGATAGGAACCAACACTTGGTCGTTCACATGACCTTGCACGAGGTCTTCATTTTTATGCAAAGCAATGATGGTGCAGTAGTGACATAGTGCAGCCACAACTTATTAAGATCCCAATGAAATCCCACACATATTCTTTGTTCAAACATACTTTTTAAGTAAAAATATTTAAAAGTATGTTTAGTTAGATTTTTTTAAAGAAAATTAACCTAACCTTGATATTTGCTGAGGGACATATCATTTTAATGGTTGTTGAGATCTTAAGTCTTAAAATTACACAGCCAAGCGCGCAAGAAGATATGCAAATGTGTCAGCCAATATATAGCCGCTACAATGACATCTGCTTTTTAGATGCATGGATGCTGCTGGACTGTTGTTAATCTTAGCACTCTGCTTAGTCCAATATTCAGTTTTTGGCTAATCTTTGAATTTGTAAATAATATAAATATGCTTAAACAAAACTAAATAATTTTGAATATGGTTAAGTTTATTCTCAATAAGTGATCACATTCTGCCTTCATACCACAAAGCCGTCATTCGTCACAAACTGGTATTCACAGAGTGGTCGCAAGTTATAGAATCGTAACAATTTAGTCCCTTGAATCCCTCATTTAAAAATCCTTGAATATTTCATTTGAAACTAACACCTCTGTTTATAACATTAAAAAATATATTACACAAAAATAAATGGTTTTAAAAGCAATTTTGCTACTATTGTAATTCCATTGGATTCATAATTTCTATTACAAACTACTAGCTCATTAATTTGATACTACTGCGAACAAACCAGAATTATTTTATGGCAAGTGCAAATTACTGCTGATTGGTAAGTTATTTTAATTTTGAGGTAACTATAAAAAAAAAATACACTTCAGTTATAAACATGGAATTGTCGCACATCATTTTAAAATGTAACTCTTGGTGTGCAAAGCTGTTATTACGGGGTTTTTTTTAGTTTAAATTTTGATATTTAGGTATTTTATATACATTCTCTACTAAAATGTTCCTTAAGCTACAAGGTTTATTTTTAGTGTCTAGGAAGACTTAAAAGAAAACTAAACCCAAATGAACTACTATAACCAAAACTTTAAATTATTACTAGTTTAACATAGTATATAAAGATTGGTTTTTGCTAATCAATGTTTTGTTTAGGGAAACAATTTATATACATACTTTAACTTAAAATTTAAATTAATAATTAAAAAAAACAGTGCTTTACTACACACTTAGTTGACGAAAATAAAAAATCATTTTAAATCATAAGAGAATTATTTGTAAAAAGCATGACTAAAACTTATTAAAAATTATAAATACTTACAATAATCATACTTCATATAAACAAAATTATTAAAAGTGCAATTAATTTGGAACTTACGGTGGTCTAACATATGGTTGACATAACCATGGTGGCAAAGGAAGATTATACTTTCTTAAAGATTCTAAATAATCATTCACAAGAGAAGTGTTCTGCAAAAAAAAACTAATTTAAAAATACTTAAAGGAAATGAGCAATTTTATTTAGTATTATTTCAATATGTTGTTTAATGCATGAAAATATAGAATTTTACTAAAATTGAAATTGAGCTTGTTCCATAAAGATTGATACAAACGCATAAATAGGATTGGGATCAAGGGGAAAAAAATTACAAAAAATCTAAACTTTTATTAAAATTTGATCATTCCGTTAATATCAAACTGTAAGATGGGGTAACTTTGGGACTGGGTGGGTAACATTGGGACAACGGGTTAATTTTAGTTTGCAGGATTCCCTGAGGGACACACTGCGTAGGTTCAATCTGCAAACTTGTTTAGTCCTGTACCGTAAGGCTACCTGACGGCAGTTTTCAGAACCAGTTCACTACTACGTTGGGACAGCTAAGTTTTATTTCTTGCCATTGCTTTTCACAAAATTCTTGTTTTGATAAACTTTCTCTTCTGCCTCAAGAACTGTGAACTTCAGATCACTTTCAAGTACGTATACACAATACCAAACATCTTCTTAAGTATCTTATATAGAATTAACAATGTTATTAAAGTATTTTGTTTTATATAACCTATAAACTGTAAATTTTCAGCTCTTTACGGGGTAATTTTGGGACAGCCCCAAAGTTTGTATACAGGGTGGGTTTTTTTTGTGTTTTTTTACAATATTTGTTTTTTTTCAGCATTGCATTGGACAATAAAATGCCTAGAAATTACAAAAGAGCTCTTGGCACACGGCCCTACAGAAATTACACTGAAGAAAATTTACAAGAGGCTTTACTAGCAATAAAGAACAAGACACTGTCGATCCGAAATGCATAATCCAAGTATTAAAATACCAAAAAATACACTACAGCTGAAATCCCAGGAAAAACATACCAAACCTGTAGGTCGGGTTACAGTCTTCAGAGAAATCAAAGAGAGAGAGAGAGAGAAATACAGAGTCAGAGAAATTTTCAAAGTTAAAGAGCTTCAAGTGTACAGTGATCTCTAGAATTCAGATCACAAAAACTAACTTTTATGAAGTGTGTAAATAATATTTTTGTATGTTCAGTAAAGATCCAAAGCCTAATGGTATTAAAAAGTAATTATTTGCAATCTATGTGTACATGTATCTTACTTCATTGTTTAAATATAATATTATGCGTTGCAATTGGTACACACTCATTTACCTTGTCTTTTCTTAGGTAGATAATGTACTTATACAATATTGTGGGGTAATATTGGTACAAAGTCATGTTTCTTGCTATTTCTAATGGAAATAATGCACTGTCCCAATTTTACCCCAATTAGTAGGGTAAGATTGGGACAGTTTAAAATATTTTTTAATAAAATATCCTTGTTCCTAGAGTTATTGTCTTATTATATTTTGTTAGAGGAAGACAGGCTTTACATATTAATAATTTTTTCAGTAACCTAACTTAAAAAATAAAAAAAGAAACAGCGTAAAACTTTGAAAAGTGTCCCAAAGTTACCCCAGTCTACGGAAATACATAAATTGAAACATTGAAATAAAGTGCTTGAAATAAAAATTATAAGTGCTTTAGTAAAGCACCTATGGGTTTCAACTTCCAGAAAAAAATAGGAATATTGTTAAAATATATTTGTGTTAACACTTATATATGTAAAAGTCAGTTATTACAAAATTTTTCAATTCCATAGACTCAATAATAATGTACCTAACTCGGTTCCAATATTTGTCTTTATTCTAGAATCTGGTATCATTAATTATACAGAGTATAACTGCATTGTTTTCACATTGTAATGCAAAACTGAGAATCAGTGACACTAAAAAAACTTTTTAAATGGCAGCTAAAAATTTTAAAAAATATATAACTAGTCTTTAATCTCTGAAGTTAACACTTTTAAGACTTTTACATTCAAATAAAATTGTCTTGCAGGAAAAATAATATATTTTTTCATTTCTTTAAGGCAAATAGACTTTACATGCAAATTACCTAATCCTAAATTATAAAAAAGAAAATCTTTTAAAATCAACCTAGTTCATTAAAATATACATTTGATGACAGTACACAAAAATACTTTTAATGTTACTTTTATATATCTAACAAGATTTATGGATTATCTTACTTCATACTTGATTTTTAATTCGGAAATGGCTCCTTCTATTTCTTCCATTTTATTAGCACATGCAATTATATGACGAATTTCATTATTTTCTTCTAACAATAAGCTAAAGGAAAAGTGAAAGATACCATTAAGAAATATTTATGTAACCTAAGGAATAATTTCTACATAATGTCTACAAAATGCACTGAGTGGATGGCTATTAAAAACTATTATTTGTGCTTGAATATAATTAATAAAAATATGTAAAAAGAATGTTTTAACATAACAACAGGTTATCTGGAAATACTTATTCTTTGTCACCGGCTTGAATATACTTTTAAATCTCATATATTAAATATATTACTTTTAAACTATTCTTTATCATTATTTTTACTCATTTCTTAAGATATCAAATGCGAGTTGATAACGTAATTTGAAATGTAAGAGAATGAAAGTATACTGATGGGATTGAAAAGCTAAAATAGAGATTTTGAGTGGTAATTTAAACTAGGGGTGTGTAGCCCTACACGGCTTTCAAGTTATGTTAAATGCTTTTTTAAAAACATATATAAATGCTATTGAACTTTTTTATAAATAAAACAAAAAAAAATTGCTATGATACCCTAAAAACTACCTGGACTTTCTAAAACAAAACCCCTCTAGGTTATAGACTTAAAAACAAAGGTAGTGTTTCTTAAAAAAAACTTTCCCATAGACTTAAAACATGAATGAAAGAAGTACAGTGAGGTGTTTCTGACCTCACCTTAACATACGAAAAGCTTGTTTGCAACTTTTAGTCTAATGCTTAGTTTTTTTCTGTAAATGTCCAAAATCTTACCATCAATTATTTCAGCTTTAAAAAAATATGAAAATTCTAGAAATGTTAGATAATTTACAGCACATTAAACAACATAAATAGAACATGACTTTTTAAATGAAAAAAATATATATGGAGTATCAAAAACTCATACCAGTGATGACAAATTTTAAAAACATGCCCGCGCACATAGGACAGAGGACAAGGGTATAACTTGGCAAGCTCTATGTATTCCAAAGCCATGTCCCACACTTTAGGATTCAAGCCTTTGAAAAGTGCAGGATTGTGAAGACTTCCTTCTAAAATTTAAAAAAGGTGATAACCATTAAAATGTAATCAGTTACAGAAAATATTAGATATAAATTACACAAAAACTATATGCATATGTTGCAGAAAATGTCCGAAGTCGACAAATAAGATATTCACTGCAACATGCACAATAAATATGTGGGTTGAATTAATACCAAAAGAAGTTGTTATTAAGAAAAACTAATAAACATTTTATATCAATAATTTTGGAACATTTTTCATACAATAAATTTAGAAAGCTTTTTTTTTTTTACATCTACTAATAATAAGTATCACATTTAGTTCTAAATTAGCTTGCAGACATCTGAGATGCCTAAAAGAAAGAACAATGTTTAAATTAATTGCTTCCCCTAACATGATAAACAGAGACAAAAACATTGTCAACTACATAAATTTCTTGAAATCTTTGTAATGACTACAAGAATTGTCAGGGTTTTTTTTTTTTTTTTTCAAATTACAAGCCGCCCCTCTTGTGCAGCATAACAGTATGACAGTGATGTGAATTCATCAACACATTTAGATTACTACAATTTTGCAATTGAAACATCTTAAACGAATCACTGATACATTTTAAACATAACACATTTTGTTTAAAAAAAATAGTGTCATTTAGAATTATCTTACCAGCAATCATTACACCATCTACTCCAGTTGCTTCTATGCATGCATGGACATCAGATAAATTTTGAATGTTCCCATTTGCAAACACTGGAATCTTTATATTGCACCTAAAATAAAGTTTAATGAATTTACAAACTTATTTAATGTTAGAATAGCAATTAGAAATCTGTCCTGATGTGAAGATGCCAGATTAGAACGTTTAAGGATGTATCGCTGGAGCCAGGGTTGGACAAATTAGTTATGTTGACTTTTAGTTAAGAAAATTTTCAGTTGGTGTGTAAAGATTATTATTAAGATTTAAAGAATACATTTATTGCAAAGAGAAACTTATAAGATTTTAAGACCTTGATAACTAATATTAGTTTTTAATAGAATGTACAAATTACCTTTCATGTAAAATTATCTTATTATCACTTACAATACATTATTTAGAACTGTTTGAAAATACTAATATTAACCAATAGAATAATAGCTTAATACAAATACTTATAATTTCATTTCATTCATAATAATTCACTTTTACACTCCTATATACACTATTCACTCTTTCGACTCTTATTTTAACACTTATAATACTTTATTTACAACTGTTCGAAAATACTAATATTAACCAATAGAATAATAACTTAATACAAATACCGATAATTTTATTTCATTTAAAGACATTTTTTAATTAATAAGTAAAAGGGTCTGCATCAAACTGACGCAATAATAGTAAATATGTATTTGCAAAGGATTTAACCCTTTCAGTCCCAATGACAATTTGGCATCATCATTTTAGGATTTTTTTCTGATCGTCTATAGCCATTTAGGATATCAAAAAGCACATAATTCGATTCTTCAAACCTTTTTCTATTAGAAAATATATTTCATCAATCCCAATAGATATCGGCCCAATTATTTTTGTTTAATTATGATCAGAAACATGATGATGTCAAAAGCAGGGGTGAAACTGCCCCCCACTAAAAAATCCTGAAAAAACTAAAAACGAGTCTTGGGGGGTGGGGGGGGGGGAGATAACTAAGTCGAGGTAAAAGTGTGAAAAATTAATACATTTGATCTTGTTGAAAAACATATGGGTTTTTTAAATCATCAAATAACTGCATACAGTTACACAGGGGTGCAGAAGATTTTTTATTCCAAACATTTCCCCCAATCCGTTTGAAAATTTCCCTTAAATTTTACCATATAGACTTACATAAATTCTGTCTTGCCTTAAGTATAGAAAATTTTACGATATACAGGGATGTTAGTGCTTGTTGAACAAAAAAGCTGAAATCCAAACCAAATGCTTGTTTTGAAAAACCAAAAAAGCTATCACGACAATATAAATTTTAATAATTATATAATACTTAACTACTAAATGCATTTCTAATATATTTATATACACTTTAAAAAAAAGTATATTTTCTTTTATTTATTATGCTAGGGGGTCATATTCATCAGATTTGATTTATCTATGAACTTGTTTGTTTTGCGGTCATTCACTTGGTGTATTACTTTTAAGTTTTAGCTGTTTGGCAGTTTTATCAGGCTAGAAATTTAGGCATCAGGTTTTGAAAGAAAAAAAACCTTGACTGCCTTTTTGGGATTCAAATCCTCAACTTTTGGTCTTTTTTGTTAAGAAAAAAATTCAAGTACTTTTCCAGAAAAAATCCCATTAGAAATGCACTACCCAACATAAAAATCTAAATATATAAAGCGTGTATACGCCGACACTCCATTAAAAAAAAGCTAAAAATTATCTAAAATCAGAAACCCCAGTAAATGCCGAAGTAGAAAAAAAGGTCCAACTGTAAAACAAAAAGTATTTTAACATTCAAGCTGTTTTTGTGATCACCACTTAAGGACGCTGCGAGTACGACACTTAATCCGACAAAATATCCTGGTCGCCTGACTAAGCCTGAACCGGAGCTACAAACTCAAGGAAGCAGCGAGTACTACAATTGATCAGAAAAAAATATCCTGGTCGTCTGACTTGGCCTGAACCGGAGCTACAGGCAGTGAAAACGAAATAACTTTTTTTCCCCTTTCTTCACCGGTTGCTATGGTGATTGTCGTCTTTGGTGGGTAGGTTTGAATTATCGTAGCTCTTGAACTTTGTCGTCTTTGGATTAGAGTAGTAATAGCGAGATATTGGCGATTAACGATTGTTTGGTGCGAAATGTCACCTAAGGAATTTTTCCCTGATTTTTAAAAGACATAACGAATTTCCTTGACTTCTCCAGACTTTTCTTTACTTCCCGATTCTGCCGACACACTGTACGACGTCACAAAGTCACGTACTCTTGTCCGATCTCCGTGAAAAGTGCAGAGCTAATGCGATTTAATGCAAATGTGATTTAAAAAGTACGAACTTAATTTTTTTGAAAACAGCTAACAAAATTTTCGGTCAAAATTAAAACCCGGAGTTCCGGGGGACGAATATTAAAAAAATCCGGAATTCCGGGGTACCCCCGGAAAAGTTTCACCCCTGCAAAAGGGAACATTCATGTGATGTCACGCGGTTTGTTATCCTACACCTCTCGAAACACGTGCTAATGTTATCCTATACAGCTCTCGAACCACGTGCTAATGTTTTCCTACTGCTCTCACCTGTCTAACCGCTTTTTTTACCACAGCAATTTGGAATTCAATCTCAGGTGGATATGACCGTGAATGTCCCCCTAATGGTATCACTGGGACAGAAATTGTTAAAATAAGTAACTTTCAAGTGTGTTCATTTCACTTACTTCACAGCTTTGATATGCTCCCAACTGGCCAGACCAGTCATGGGCCCTTTTTGTTCCTTTGTGCGCCCGTGGACAGTAAGAATCTAAAATAGTACAATTTATTAGCTGAAGGTAAGCATGTGAGAAATGAAGATAGTTAAGTTATTGCATAACCACAAAAATAGTCGAGAACACAATTAAAAATAATGGTGCTAGATGGTACATTGAAAAGTGACAGAAATAACATAGCAGATACAGTTCATTTATGTTAGTAAATAGTTAATAAAAATAGAAAATAGTAGACAAGCTAGATTTTAATTGTGCTTACTATAATCTGTTAGTGTGCCAAACAGGCGAAACCATCACCAAAGAAAAATATGTATGAAAAATTTTCAAAGCAGCTTTTTACTTTAAAAAAAAAAATCAACCAATGTTTAAACAATTTTAACGATTGAATTATAGAAAATGTCTTCGATACATTATAAATTTATCATTAAAAGCGCTATAAAAAGAAGTCAGTAGAATATAATATTCTTGCATGCAAATATTTTACCTAAATATATATTTTACATGTCTCATACAACCATAAGTTTTTGACACATAATTTAAACAGTTTGAATGCTAGTTGTAAGACAATTGTAGCAGTTGTCATAACAACTAGCATTGTCGAATTTTTCTATTCAGGAACTCTATGGAAAGTTACCAGAACTCCCAGCAAAATTACACAATTGGAATATTTTAGAACTTAGACATTATACAAATTATAACTTAGTAGTAAAAAGATTTCAAGGTTTTAAACTTAGTTACATTTCAAAGAAATAATGATTCAAACCTGGCATCCTGCTGCCTCTAGCATTTGTGCATACTGAACCGTACGAGAAATGTCCTCAAATACTCTGATTTTACAGGTTATGGGAATATCTACTTCATTGTGAACTCTAGTAACTGAAAGAAATAAGTCAGTCAAAAAAATGTTATAGCAACTCTAATCTTTATTGTGACATGTAACTTGGTTTTGGGCCAAAGGCCCCCATTTAGATTCATTGTAAGTAAACCATTAGCTCACTAGTGCAATCAGATATAACTATCAGTCAACTTAAAAGTTCCATGAGAAAAGATAGCAAGCTAATTATATCAAACATAAAATATTCGTCGATATAAATACTTTGCAAAATCTAGAACTAGGTATCTTTTATAGCTTGTGTGAGTTGCTAAAGATATTAACACTTTACTGATCGGCCGTCGATTATTCGACATTTGCTCCTCAGCGATTACCAACCGGTCGTCGATTAATTGACTTTTGATCTTATAGTAAGATTTCGTTAGGTTAGGCCGTGTTCAGTCTACGCCTCGATCCATGACCGATCTGACCGCTCCAGTCAATTTATCAAGAACTGTGGATTGCTCTAGACCAGAAGCCTTCAGTGGATTAGATCGGTCGGATTTAGTCAGGACTGAGCCGGTTTAGTTTAGTTTCGAATTATCATTGCACTTGTACACGAGGGTTATTGGAAAACTGAGCAGTGAAAGGGCATAGTATGTTCGAACCACTACCGGTCTGTAAAGTGTCAGTCAAAAATTTAGTCAGGACTGAGCCGGTTTAGTTTCAAATTATCATTGCACTTGTACACGAGGGTTATTGGAAAACTGAGCAGTGAAAGGGCATAGTATGTTCGAACCACTACCGGTCTGTAAAGTGTTATAAGTTATAATTATAAAAGTTGCAAGATCCTTTTGATAGTATCCTCAAATATTTACACACATTTAAATTACACCTCATAACAAAATTCACTTACTTATACGCAATAATACTTCATTTGCGAAGAGAAAATATTTATTTGATGCATTTGCTCCAAAATTAGAAGTAATGGTAGATTCTATATCAAGGTTAAAATTCCCCTACTGAATGCACATTTATACAAAACGGGTATTATTACACTTCAATAATAGCTCCAGCTTATATTACTCCAATGAAGAACATTATATCTTTGCAGAACTATTTAGCTACTAAATTAGCTCAACTACTAATGGTTGATTATGATCAATTATTATGGGTGAAACTTGGTAGTTGACAAATTTTATGCTTAACTAATCTGGTTGTTAAAAATAAAAATTTTAAAATACATATTAATTTAGCAATGCTTTCATTCTTGACAAAAATGCAATGTAAAAATCATAAAACATTTCAAAAGTATCACTAGACTCTAAGTCAATATTACCAAAAATTGATTAATACAAAATAAAACAATTCAATTAGAAAATGATAAAACAACTAAAAGGATCATGAAATTCTAAATCAATATTGAATCTCAAAAATTTATTTATAACAAGTCAAACAAGCAATAATCCAGGATTAGGCGAGGGCGAGGTTGACCCATCCTTTCATCCCTTGAGTGGGTCGATAAAATGGGTACCACGCATGCTTGGGAACTAAACACTGGGGCTTCCCGCGAGAGGCTGGCCACCTTACCAGGACATATACCTAGCAACCCAGAGCCCTAGGTCACGAAAGCTGGAATAGGCAGGGCAGGCCTTGGCCCAGTCATGGGCTGTTCCGCCGAGGAGTTTAGATTAAAACAAACTTAAAAACAACACCTACTCATTTCTTTAAGTAAATCCCACTCATCCTGGAGAAATGCTCCATAATGTCCCCGGCGGGCAATAGCCTGTGGGCAGCCCAGGTTCAGGTCAACAGCATCGCAATGTCCCACAGCAAGCTTGCAGGCCTCGACTAAAACATCACTTTTATTTGCACAAAACTAGAAATAAATTAGTCCAATTCAATAGAACTCTTAAATAGAGCAATAAACCTTAAGGCTGCTTATCACCCCCATACCCGGTCCTCCTTCGATCGGGCTGGCTAATGGTAAGTCTACGGGGGGAAAATGGTTTTTGTTCCCAAAAAAAGCAATGATATTATAGGAATATTTTGACGGTTTTTTTTTTTTTTTTAATTCTTAAGTCTCCAATAAAGTTGATCAAAATATTCCTATAATTTCATTGCTTTTTTTGGGGGGAACAAAAACCATTTTTTCCCATAGACTTACCATTAGCCAGCCCAATCGAAGGAGGATCGGGTATGGGGGTGATGAGCAGCCTTAAGAGACATAACATTTACTATACTATGATCGATTAATAATTCTCAAGAAATTTTAAATTATATGATGAGTATATTTTTAATTAATTTCTTCCACTTTTAAATAGTTTGGTTTGGTTTGAATTATCGTCGCACTAGAGCTACACGAGGGCTATTGGCGACCCACTTTTAAATAGAAATGAGCAATAAATGTGGTATTTGATAAGTCTGATATACTTAAAATATCAAATGAAAATAAATATTCATTAAAATTCTAACATTTGATTTTTTTCTGATAAATAGAAATTTTATATCATTCAATTATTCTGTCCATAGGTTTCATTTTGTTCAGGGTTTTTTGTATACTAAGAATATGCCAAGGGGAAAGTTAAAATATTTTGAGCTTGAATTAGTTACTGGTTACTATAATTGTTTTTTAAAAAGATATTATATTGTTTGTTTTTTTCAATATTTTGGGTTTACTACATTATTCGACGGCTATTCCAAATTTAGGTTCAATGGTATAGTTGCAAAAGACACGCAACTCGACATTACAACCCCTTTTGTGGCAAAGAAGCCAGATCAACTGTACAGGGGCCAATTGAAACTGCTTTAAACGAAATATTTTGAAGAAAAATACTTTTTAACCATAAACAGAATTCATTAGCTTACCTGAAGAATCAGAGGACGGTCTTCTGAACAAGATTGTAAGTTATCTTTTCTATATCTAGAGTCTTTAACGAAAACTGAGGCATGAAACATAGGAGTAAAACACAGTTCAGCTGTAACACAAATGTAATATGATACATTTATTCAAAAGTTTTGTGTAACTGAAAAAAAAACTATGATTGAAAAAGTGATTCTACAAAAACACACTTTTCAATACAAAAGAAATAATATAACAGTAAGCTACAACTACGATGACTTATAAACATGAACAGTTTTTCTTGGCGGTCTGGTCAGATAGAGTAGTAGTAGTTTTGAATTAT
Source organism: Hylyphantes graminicola (assembly GCA_023701765.1). Lineage (NCBI taxonomy): Eukaryota > Metazoa > Arthropoda > Arachnida > Araneae > Linyphiidae > Hylyphantes > Hylyphantes graminicola. The sequence continues at coordinate 51,058,757 of CM043113.1, forward strand.
CGTCACACTCGAGCTACTCAGATGACACTGAGGACTTCTTTTATTAAACAGAAACCAAATGCAACCAAAGATTAAAAGTGTGTTCATTGTTTTTATATTCTAAAGGACTTCAAATATTGATTAATATAGCATTAGTTACAAAATAAACTTTTAAAAAATAATAATAATAACATAGTATTTATTATACATATTTAAGCAATGATATTTATTTGTGTAATGTTTTAACCTATTACCTCCGTATTTGCGACCCATCATACGCCAGGCAAGTTCACTTTGATCGACCATCGGAGCTAAAATGAAACGTGGGGAACCCAACTTTTCTCTATAAAATTTATATCCACTATTTTCATGCATAATTTTTGTGAATATATATACTCCTTAAGGCAAAAAACAGATATTTGCAAAGTAAAATCTAGAAAAGAAGGTAGATTTGCTATTTTTCTAAAAAGATTTCGGAATTGGCAAAAATATTCTGCACTGTTGATGGTTGGTTTGACATATATTTTCAGGCTTGTGTGCTTGGTCGCAAGGACCCGCTTATAAGCCATCGTCAAGTAGGACAACACAAGACACACACATACACATATGACAGATGTTGCCATCTGTCGCCACCTCCACAATTTAGACATGTCCCTGAAGGGGAGGGAAATTTTCTCCAGGAACCTGTACCCATGGTGAACTGCGCAATGACCGACCACAGGACTTTCGGACCCAACAGATTTTACGAGCACGTACTCCGCATATACTCGGTAGGTCTTCAGTGGCGACCGGGTCTCGAACTCTCAACCTTCTGATCTCAAGCTGAGACCCTTTGACCACTAGGCTCCCTACAGCCTTTCTGCACTGTTTGTTTCGTTTGTTTACAAATATTGAAAAACTACGGTAACCGACCAGTTACTGTTTTAGATATTTGTTCAACAATTATTATCTTCGTAATTTTAAACCAAGGTCAAGTGACGAATTCAACGCCTAAGCAAGATCAACGGACAATCTAGGTTTAAAACTAGTTACACAAAAATCAAAATCAACCAGAATTTTTGTTTCCCAAAAATTTTTATTGATTTGTAAATACACTATATATGCCTCGCCGCCAACCAAATAACAACAAACCGGAAAATCCTTCAAAAATCGGATTTTCGGTTTTCCCTACAGAAAACCGGTTTAGACCAGCTTCATGAAAATACCGGGTTTTCAGTTAAAACCGAGGGCAAAAATCCGGTTTTAGATTTCCATCCCTAAAGCCCATTTCACACCTGCACAACTACATACTTGCAACTGCAACTCGCAACTTGTGGTAACCTGGTTTTTCGGGTTCCACAAAAAGTTATTTATCTCACAATTTGGCAAGTTTCATCTTTTTGAAAGCAAACTTTAATCAAAATATAGGCATCGTTTGCATCAAACAGAAATTTATGTTTCCGAACTTCCTTAATTAGATCAATTTCCATTTTTGCCATCCATTTACTACCCATTTTTAATTGCGCAGATTTTTGAAAGCAGGGAAAGTTGGCGTCGTAAAAAATAAACAAACAACCAGTTGGTGATGTCTAGTTCGCCACAATGCAGCCAAAGAAATACTGTGTGCTGATTGGCTAAGGGTACATGCAACTGCGATTTTTTCGTGCTAGCATGAAAAAATCTCACGACTTGAGTGCAACTAGCAACTTTATAATGCACGGTGTCCTATGGGAGTTGCAAGTAGTTGTGACAAGGTGTGAAATGGGCTTAAGGTTTTTTTTATCGAACTGAGAGATCTGTGGACTTCAAATGTGGTGCACAAATTTCTAGTATCTTTCGAAGTCAAATAAAATTTCTGGGAAAATCGCAAAGGCCCAAAGTTTTGCTGTCATAGAGCAGAGCTTTAACCCAACCAATAACGAATTGTAATTTAGAACCCTGGTCAAGTGAAGCAAGGCCATGAGTGAAGAGGTCGACACTTGAGCGGGCTCCCAACGGAACTTCGAGCCACATCGTACGCTAAAGCCGTCGGGACTTTGAAATCCAAAGATTTAACGAGAAGGTCTGTTCCTGTGTAATCAGGCCCATTTGTCATGAATTGAGGTTAGGTTAGGTTTGAATTATCATCGCACTAGAGCTACACGAGGGCTATTGGCGACGGGCGTCGTATTTTAGAACCACAGTCAGGTGACGAGCCAACACCTGAATAGGCACCCAACACAAGCGTTAAGGGCGACATCGTACGCAGCGTTAGGACTTTGAAGGATATTTTACGTGCACTCCCTTACACGGGTATTATTCGTCGGACATTTTAGGCTGCACAGGCCGTTTATAGGTAGGCAGCTATTTTGGCGACCCGAACCTGGGACCTTCCGCATGCTAAGCGAGTGCTTAACCGACTGGGCTCGCTAGCCCCATGAATTGAGGATTTTTCAACTATATTCCAGCACAGAAATCCACTTTAGGGCAGGTGCATTATGTAGTTAGAGGGGGAGGCTTATAGGGGAGGGGTTCATGATTAAATGTTACCCTTGAAAGGGGGGGGGGGGTCTGGTGTTATTATTCCAATTTTTTACCAAGGAGTGGAGCGGGTTAGAATTATTAGTTAATTAAGTTTCAAGGTTTTCAGAAAAATATATATTACCGGAAGCATATAAAATTCATATCACACTAAATGTTTAAAATCGATGATTTTCAAATTTAACCGAATAAGTTACTTGATACAACAAATGCATAAAGTAGAACTTTTCTAAATTATATATCGTAATTACTGTGAGCAGCATCATATTCATTAACTTATCAAATAGTACATTTAAAGATTCTCTTTTTAACCTACAGCAAGACAATTAAGCAGTTGTAAAAAAATCTGCTTATTTCCAACGACAATTCCCAACTTTTGAGAACATAAACAATTTCTGCCAAAAATATCTTTAAAAAGTTTACTTTCTTGCATCACCTTAACATTTCAAATTAAAACTTCCAAAATTAATACGTTTTGTTAAACAATCATTAAGAATAAAATTTCACCATTAACAAAACTACTGTTTTTAGTATAATAGAATATTATCTTTAAATTTTTCACACCTCAACAAATGTAGACCCAAAAATTACATTGAGGACACAATGCAATTATATATGTTACTAATAAGTAAACATTTTATTTGCGTAAATTTTATCAATCGTCACAATCTGAAAAGCTGTCTTCCCAGCGTGCATACATTACATCATGCTTTCCAATAATTGTTTCTGCCTCTTGTGGCAGATCCAGAATGCAGCATTTAGACTTGTGATCAAAAACATTGCCTTCTAGAAGAACCAGAAATTTATCGCGTCTGACAGTGCAAGTTTACTTAAACCATCGAAATTTATGATGGATGCTGGAAAACTGTTTTTTAAAAAAGAATATTTGTGGTGTTTTATTTTTAATATATATATTTGGGGGGGGGGGGGGGGGGTCATATCTTAAATTTCTGGTCCCAAAGGGGGTTCAACCTTTTTATTTACAGCTGTATTCCAAAATCCTCCAAATGCTTATGGTCAGAACCTCGCACCTTTCGCATGTAATGCGAGCACTCTAAACATATAGAATTCCCACCCACCAGTACTTCGATTTTTCAGCGCAAGTTTACTCCCTTTTGGTGTAGTTTACTCCAACTTTGTAAAGTAACAATACTCCATAAACTTAAATAATCCTATTATTTTTATTATTGCACGCGATACAAAGTTAAGAGTCCTTGTGTAGGTCTTGTATAATGCTAATCAAACTTATATTACCATTTTCCCTGATCTATGACATTATTCAAAACTGCATCCAAGTTGCCCCAGTGGACTTCAACACTTCATAAAGAATGTAGTAAAGAACCCATATACTATTATGAGCAGAAATAATATTCCCGAAGTTATAGACCAAGGTAACATTAGTCATTAATTCAACAATTATACAGTTATGTAGAGTATTTAAAATAGCAGGTACAAGAATAATAAATCATTTAACCAAAATTTGTTTTTATTCAACACAAATTCAGAAAAGAAAATTCGCTAAAGTACATAACATTATGTGTTTATAAACTCCAGAGTTTCTGGAAGAAGGGCAAGTTTTAATAATCTACATTCAAATTTTAAAGATATTCCTAAGTAAACAAGCAAATTAGGACATGCAACATATCAGTTGCAGAGTCATCATTCAGTCTTTAACACTTTATAATAATATAGTACAAAGATTCTAAATATAACATCATGAAGAGATTTGAACAGCATTTACTAAAGAAACAACTTTTAATTTACGAAAAGCTCAAAAAGAAAAAGTTTCATTGGATTGATAGTTGATAGGTGCATGACTTGCCCTGTATTGTGTTCCTTAATTTTAAGAAGCCGAATTATTCTAAAGATAAAATTCAGTCAAAATATTAATTCGAGGAAACTGTCTTGACTTGACCAAGCCTTGACTCCTTAAAGCTTCTGACTAGGTCTGTAGAACTTGATTTGCATGAGGGTTTGAGGTAAACAGTTCTTAAGGTATAAATATATATCACAAAGACAAAACAGAGAAGTGAATTGATACAATGTTGATTTAACCTACACAGCATGCTCATACATTTAGAGAAATGGTTCCGATAATCCAAAATCATTTACATGAATCATGACCATCACTCACACACAATCCTTTTTGTCCTTTTGCTTTGCAAACACAGGATACCAACATGTTCATCCTGTATCCTGCCATCGAAAATGCAGGTCAAATTCCAGTCTCTTCTAACACTTACCAAATACAAGATGGTAAAATAACTGTTTCACAAGGAAAGGTATACACAAGTTATGTTATAGCTGACTGAGATGCATCAGTCCACAGGGTCTTTTCCAACCAATAAAAGGTAAGTCAGGTTTCCGCAAGGTAAACAGCTTAACAAGCACAAGGGGGAATATTGTTCATGAGGAAAGGAATCCATCTGTTATGTTCTGACCTACTGAGGGGCATCAGCTTAGAACTACTCAGTTTCACCAAACATACATAATTTGGTGTCTTTTCCACCATAAAATGCAAGCATGAGTTCCTTTCTGTCACAAAGGGCTAACAACTTGACATGGGGAGAATATTTGTCAATTTTGAAGAAAAGAATTCATCAGATGAAGTTTTTTTTTAAACATGGCCTCCAGGTATCTACCGCTGTGCGCGTGGGGCCATCTGGGCACTCTGGTGTTGAAGGCTGCTATTGTTGTTCAGAGGAGGTGAGGTGGAGTAAGCAGCGTAGGGACCAGAGGAACTGGCAGACACTTTGTCATTGGCCGTCATTTTGGAGAAGGCCATCAAAGTGTCGGGGAAGTTGGGTGGTGTGGCAGGTGTATTGGCTGGGGTGATCATCTGAAGAAAATTAGTGGATTAAAACACATAATTTGTGTTTATACAATAGAATTTTTACATAAGTAGACAACAAGGTACAAAATATCAACTCGAATCTCAATCTACATTTAAAAAAATTTAAGATTGCATTAATTGGGAAAAACCACAACAAAGAAATGTAATAACAGACTTATAAAGCAGGTTAACGTTTCCAAATGTTTGGAATGTGATATTTACTTAGTATTATCTTACAAATATAAAATTTGATTAAATTAAAATATTTATCTTTGTAATCCATTGCATGGAATTGCTCATCAATTTGAGTAGATCTAGTCTAGTGCCACAATGATCCAACCAACAAAAATGTTCCAGTACAATAAATCAACTAGCTTTAAAAAACTACATTGCATTATTATCAGTCCGAGCATATTTCTTGAAAAAGTTGTTCAAAAAAGAAATAAGCAATTTATTGCTGGTTGGTTTTGATTAGATTACAGTTGCACTAGAGCATAGTTAAAGTATTAGAGTGGCAGATCACGTGACTTCCAATATGCTAACGACGGGACACGCATGTAGACCAAACTTGGAGGGGTATGGGACCCATGTTGCCACCACTTTAAGGAGAAAAGTGCTACAGAAAAAATAACATTTAATTTTAAAATTTAAAAAAAAAATACCATGAAATACCAGCTGCATTTTGGAACATTTTTAGTGACTAAAAAAAGGTGAATAAGCTTTTCTAATATTTTTTATAATTTTAGAATTAAATGGTATTTTTTCGTAGTATATTTCTCCTTATTTTGCTGGCAACAATGCCCCTTGCCACCTCATTAAGGAGAAAAAAACTTGAAAAAATACCATTCAATTCTAAAATTACAAAAAAAAAAACTTTTCCTAGTATTTTTTTAAGTCACTAAAAATATTCCAAAATGCAGCTAGTATTTATATGGTATTTTTTAAATTTTAGAAATTTTATTTTTCATAGCACTTTTCTAATTAAAGTGGTGGCAACATTGGCCCCATACCCCTCAAATTTTGGTGTCCATGTGCGTCCAGTCGTTAGCATTGGAGGTCACATGATCTGGAACTCTAATACTTAACTATGATCGCTACGCACTAGAGATAGTTTGCTGGCTGACTTGTTAATCAATTTATTTTGCAATTGAAGATATAAAAAAAAACTAATGAAGGTTATTAGTTAAAAGTTATTGGCCCAATGACAAAACCACAAGTGTGCAAAAACACAGGAATGAAACCAGGGAACTGCTAAGCCCACCATTTTCAAAATCTACCAATCCATAGAATTAGATCATTCATGGTTTTGACATTGGACTAACTTAGTTGCTTCTCGTATAAAGTAACTGCAACTAGTTACTTTTCTATTAAGTTAATGTAACAATTACTTTTTAAAAATAACTTTTTAACTCTGCTAACGCCCCCTTTCTATCCCTGCTAATCTTGGTTTACTGCATGATGTTAACATTTAGTTTTTAAAAAACACTTTACATTATATTTCTGATGCAAGTTATCTCTTGCAGATGATTATAAATGACTAATTCATATATTTAAATTTAGTTAAATTATTAAAAAAAAATTATGCCTGCAGAAGGGGAACCTTATTGTCTCCAGGTTTATGTACGTCTCTATCACTCAGAGAGTTAAAAGCAACAATTTTTTTATTAAAACGGTATACATAATTATTACATATAAATTAATTGTTTAAATAGCCCTATCACAAAGTAAATGATAGAAGTTATTTTACTTTAAATTATGAAACATATATAAGAATGTATGACAAAAATGTTTAATTAAAAAAATTACTTTACTCGATACATTTTGTTGGAATGATTAAACTTTAACATAAGATTATAGTATCATGGTCTCTAGAGAAATATAATGGTCACAGTTCAGTCCAGCTGTAATTGTGTTAATATATGGTGGCACTTGAAAATGAGAGTACATAGCATTAGTGGGGTCTTAACATTCCAAGGCACACAAAAAATAAACCTATCAAGTGAATGTCATGTTTACCAGCAACACATGATTTATAAAAAGTCACAATTAATCATTTATAGGCTATGAAAAGAGTTTGTAAAATTTAAAGAAATTAAATTTTCAGTTAAACATTTAAAGCTGTGCAGTGAAAACAAGTTAACCAATAGTGTAAAACTTCATTTCCTAAATTTCTATAAGATAAGAAAAATTTTCCAATAATAAATTTTTCTATTTCCAATTATAAATTTTAAGGTAATATTTTATGGAACCTACTTAAGGTGGAACCTATTCAATAGGGGTATTTTAATTGAATTTTAAGGACCATTAGTGAATGGCTAATTTAACAAATAATGGTTATATTTTTTTTAAAAAATTAGTCACTGTGCATCTACGTAATTATTTTTAAAGACTAGTTAGAATATATATATATATATATATATATATATATATATATATATATATATATATATATATATATGTGTGTGTGTGTGTGTGTGTGTGTGTGTGTGTGTGTGTGTGTGTGTGTGTGTGTAAAATTTTACTATATAATTGGGTTGTTCTTTTTTAAGAGATTAATTGCATGCTTGAGAAATTCGACGCAGATTTTTTTGGGGGGGTTTTATTGCATTAGTACAGAGGCTGTTCGCACATTTTTTAGACAATTTTGTTTGGCCGTAATAAAAAATCGATTGCTTCAAAAGAAATAATTGAAATTGTATTATGTTTTTAAAAGTCAAAATTATCATCTACGGCTTGAAAATTTTATTTTTATTCAATATGGCGTTTTTAATGAAGCAGCGGTTCGAAGGCTATATTTATGCTCTTTCCGAAGAGAAGCATTCCTATTCTGTTATCCAAAAACGATGTGATAGTCATAGTTTTGTGATATCTAAAGCGTCGATAGGTAATATCGTAAACAAGAAAGGAAAAAACGTCAAATTGGAGCTTCAAGTTTGACAAAAATTCCAAACAAGTACCCAAGAAAAAAAGGATATCTTCGACTATTGCAAAAGGTACGTTGTTTAATGTTAAAAGAAAATCCCCCTAGTTAAAGGACAGTTGCAAAATCATTAAATGATCTGTGTCCACTGTAAACAAAATGATAAACACTGATTTAAGTCTTAAGAAAGAGAAAAAACCCAATGTGCATCGTCTTTCTCCAAAACATATCGCTGAACGCAGGACACGCTGCAGAAATCTGTATGAGAAACACTTATCCACAAAGAAAAGTGGGAACGAATTGTCACAATAGTTGAATCATGGGTGTATTTAAATGATTGCGGCAAAAAAAAGAGCCATTTGCTATCATAAAAGAGGAGAAAAAAATTTAAATACATGGTTCAAAGAACCGAAAGAAAGTTTTTCTGAGGGATTCATGATTGTTGCTGGTTTTTCATATAATGGCAAGTTAAAAATAAGGAGGGTTAAAAAATGTCTAGATTAACTCCAAATACTATCAGGAACATATTTTATCACCAATTTTTCTGAATGAAATACCATCGCTTTACCCACAGTGCCATTAATCTGTGAAACTCCATTACGACAAAGCTGGCAGTCACACGTCAAAATCCACAGTAAAATTTCTAAAATAAATGGAACAAAAAAAACGGTATCAAGGCCGTACCCTTCACTGATATCCCTACTAAATCTCCTGATGTATCACCAATGGATTTTTGTACTTTCGGACATCTAAAATCTGCATTATCCAGACGTCGCCCCACAACCCTTACATGACTCTGGAAAGCTGTTCAGGAGGTATGTGATAGAATACCTCTTCCAACACTTCAAAAGGCATTATTATCCTGGAAATTACGGTGTAGAAAGATAGTTCAGAATAAGGGCTATCAAATAGAACATTTAAAACACAAAATTTTTATTTAATTTAGTTTTGTGAGTACAATATATATCATCTAAAAAATGTGTGAACAGCCCTGTAGTACACACATTCAGTCACCTGATAGAAATTAGTATCGAGTCTGAGTATAAACGATTGTTTTTTTTTTACCTTCAACTGAATTTAACATAAATTTAGAAATATTAAAATATGTTATAAGTATCATAATTCAACATAGAAAATATTTTCTTTCGTTAACTCTCTATATATAAACAAATTAAGACATTGAATACTACTTGGTTTGTTGATACAACTTCAAAATCTGCTCTTATTGAAATTTCAAAATAATAAGCGTCTTGTACAAATTATACATTCGAAGCTATAATAAATTTCAATTTAACTAAAAAATATCTTTGATATATTTTTATGAATTTATTAACTTGTTAACCCGGGTTACAAAGTTGTAGTAACTTAGGTTATATACGACTGAATTTAAAAAGTTTGATTTTTGAAAAAAATTTGTTTGACCACTTTTCATAGAATGATCAAACGGGTAAGAACTTTTTATTGGATTTTTTCACACAATCTGTTCATAAATTGGTACGGCTAGAAAGACAGCATTTAAAATAAGCAGATGCAGACCAATGTTAACCAAATGGGTTTTCGTGTAAAGAAAGACCATCATAAGAAAGTTTAAAAAATAATCTCCCAGGTAAGCTATAAGGAAGAGTTATAACTAGCAATAGCCTGTTTCAATCAAGTTCTTTTAATGTAGAATTCCCACAAGTCTAGAAGGTAAATCAAGCAGACAATTTATGAAATAGTTAATACTACTAGTGGTATTCTCATTTCATTTGAGAAAAAAAAAATGCTGGATCATTCTAAGGTTCTGATTTGTTCTTTCTAAAGCCAGTTTACTTGTAATTTTATTACGTAAGGTTGTTAATAAATTAGCATTGAATTAGGTCTAGATTCCCATAAGGGATATTAGTGACAAGCCTCATAATTTTAAACCTCAGTCAAGTGTTATATACTACAAACACAATCCTTTTAACATGTTTTTTTAATGCTGATAAAGCATAACTTACTAGCATTTTTAGATTTGACAATACTTCAAATGAACATTTATAATAGATTTTATGACTTACTACATAAGTTTAATTGAAATTTTCTGAAATAAAAGGTCACCCAAAAATGTTATTTTAGAGTGCTGTGCTTGACAAGTTTTAATGCATAATAAAAAGGTGATAATCAGTCATAAAAGCATGAGTAAAAAACAAACATAGAATCAAAAATGAAATCTGAAAATATTCATAATGGCTCAGATCAAAACTAGAAGTTACCAAAAAATAAGGAAAAAAATGAGAACAAAATATATTATTTAACTACTGAATTAAATTTTAACAAAATTAATAAAATAGTCTCTATAGATTTTTTAAAACTATGTTATGAGTAACAGGATTGCATGAATTTTTAATATATAAATTTGGATATTGTTTACATTAGTTTTGTTTTTTTTTAAGAAAAGAGAAAAAAATAACGGTATAAAAAGTTTCATTATATATACTTACATTTACAGAATTAAACCTATTGTTCTGAGTATGATGACAATTAGGTACTGTTGCTTCTTGAAAAAATATGCTAAGCGCCGTCTGAAAAAAAAAGTAAACCACTTTATAATACAGGCCGAACATTTAAAATGTTTAAGTTAAAGAATTCATTCAATGAACTAAGCTAACACATAGTTAATCAGTATTAAAGAAGCACCGGTATACAGCTAATGGGAATTTCCTGGTCAGGCACCATAACAAGATTAGCTTTGTTGTTGTTTCAAAACATACCTCGAATTGCCAATGAGCCGCTTGCAAGAGCTGTTTTGCCTGGTCCCTCGCACATCCTGCAGCTAAAACAAATTGGTTGATCATCACTTGTTCCCTGAGAGACTCCATTGTTGCGTTTTTAACAACTTTTTCAAGTTGTTACTCGGAATATACAGCAAAGTATATATCCGCAAACGTGCTGATGTTTTCACTATGGCTGGTTGCTGATGATTGACGTCACGTCCGTGTTGAACTGCTTGTGTACTTTTCTTAAAAGGATTAAAATTTTAAAACTCTTTAAAGTATTTTAGTATTAGTTACTAATATTAATTTGGAACAAAAAATTCTCTTCAGTAACAAGAAAATGTCAATGTTCAAAGACAAAATGGCAGGTTTTGTTTTATTGGTTTTTTTACAACGTTTGTTTTCGTTTTATATATAAACAAATATGGTTCGTGTGCGCATGCGCGTACCTAATGTTTACGTTTTACGTCTGTGATCTTTCCATTTACCTCTATTCTGTTATTGGTTAGAAAAGCAGAACAATTACCGTTTTATATTCAGCAATGAATATATAGTTCGTGCCCGTTTTATTTATATTTCCAAGATTCTTTGTTTGAATAATATTTTTATAACATTTTAAAACCCTATTTTTATTTAAACCACATACATTTTAGCAAACTTATGTTTTTAATTGGGGACAATTTATAAATTTTGACACATATTTCTGGCAAGATGCCAGTTTTTTTTACATGATGATTTTGATGATGATGATACTACGATTTATCTTTGAGTCTATCTTATCTTTTCGATGTTTTGTAATTAAAATACCTTGAGGGTTCAATGCGTTATTTTTTTTTTTAACAAAATCAACTTTGGTGACCTTAGTTCAAAATCGATAAGCTTTCACTATAAATAGTTCGTCGTGCAACGCTGAAATTTCGCGTAAAGCAATTGTGATAAGTTAATTTTATACTTTCAGTGATAAAAGTGCAAGAAAAGTATAACACAATCACAAAAAGAGCTGAAAAACTATACTTTATGAAGACGAAAAAAAAAAAAAAAAAACGAGGGTGTTAACACACTTTTATCGACATTCGCTTGGAGACTCGTTTTTTGAAAATCACTAGTAATTTTTCAATAAATTTTAAGAAAGGAACCACATCAACTGTATCGATATTTAATTAAAAAAATTAAAGTAAGAGTAGCATTTACATAATTTTATTCATTCGAAACATTTTTCAAGTTTAAATTTTAAAAAAATTAATAATTACTTGATTCTTATGAAAATACAATTAAATTATTTATAAAACTTAGCGTACTTGCTATTTTTTAAATATAATTTAGAGTAATATTTTTTTATTAAAAACAGTAGAAATGCAAACAGTTAGCATTTCATAAATGATACTTCACTTCTTAAAATATCAATTTCATTAATAAAGATGAACTGGATTATAATCTAAAATTGAGTCATGAAATGTTTTAATGTGTGTTTGTGGCGTTTATTACTTACTGTATACTATTTAAATTGTTCAAATATACTATCCCAAACACAGTATTTCATAAAAGCTTTTATTTAAAGATTCTAAATGTACATTCACTTTTAAACTACAAAAGTAAAATATATAAAACAAACTAAAAATCACAGTGAGGTTAAATATAATAACAAAAGTTATCTTTAAGAACATAGCTAGGTCAAAACAAAATTATGGCAATAAATTGTGACATCCTTTCGCAATGACTAAAATTATTTTTAGGTAACTAAGTTAGGTACAAAGTGGTGAATAATGAAATGTAAAGTGAAGAATAACCCTCTGAGGGATAACATTTGTTTTAACCTGTGAACAGCCTATCAGGTTTTCCAGCATTACATATACTTTTTTAAAATTTATAATTTAAAAAATTATATGTAGGAGCCATTTATAACCGTTCGATACAGTAATCTCCTTTGAAAAAAAATTATTAATCTTTCAGTTAAAAATTTCATGTCATACAGTCAAAACAAGATTACACTTAAGCCAATTTGCTTATCCCTCAGAAGGGTTAACTTAAAAAATTGAGTTGGCTTTAAGGAAAACAATCAGACCTCAAAGTGTTAAAACTATCGTAAAAACATTATGTTGATTCAAATTTCTGGAAATATTTTATTTGTAACAAAAAGTTGTAAGAATATAGCTACAGTCAGTTACTACTAGCACTTTTCAAATGTACAACATAGTCTATGAAACAAACTCATCAGCACTAAAGACTATAAATGAAGCAACTTCAAAAGAACATGGGAATAAAAATTTCTCATATATCTACAAACATAACTTTTGACTACTTTAACCACTAAACAGTTTTAGTTATTTTCTCAATCAAAAATGCGATGAAGATATGACGTTTGGTTTTGAATTTGGTTGATGATCTTGGATGTAAAATGAAGAACCATGGGAAAAGAGTTTTAAAAATGTTTAAATTTTAAAGCTCTTTTAATTAATAAAACCACAGTAAGAGGATGCAAGCCAAGGCACCCAAAAAGTTATTGGACGCAAGTTTAAAACTGTTAAGTAGTTAAACATTAAAATAAAATTTATTAAAGTATTTAGATTAAATGTGACTTTGTCATTCATCTTTTATTTTTAGTTGCTGTAAAAAATGAGTTTAGCACATAAGAATTACACCATCTAAAAGTATGTTAAGAGAGAAAAGTTATACATACAATTGCTTTTATATTTGAATCACAGCATTAACATAGCGCTTTCACAATTAAGTATAACACATTGAATACTTTTCAAACTATCAATAATGAACGTGATTTGGAGTAAATAGATGCCTTCTTAATTAAAAGCATAGATGCTTAAATTTATATTTCTGAAAAACAAAAAAGTTAAAAATGAAACTCAAGTCTTTATAAAGTACCTTCCACTTTTATGTTCTATTGTGTCAAAACTAAAACTCAAAAAGGCTTTGGCATTTATAATTTTGATGTTTCCTTTAAATTTAAAAGTATCATTTTAAAATTAGGAAATTGACAACATGTGAAAGTTCCAACAAAAAAAAAAAAAAACATTTTGGAATTCTTTTTTTAAAAAATGTTAGAAAAATTATTTTTTTACTAAAATGTAAAATTATTTTTAGTAGAAAAAAAATTTAGTCTTAAAATTGGGCAGCTTCTCTTCATATTAGAGTACAAAACAGAAAAAAATTGTCCTACAAAAAAATTTAACAAATATTCAAAGACAGGTAGAAATATTGACATGAGAATCCTTTTAACAGTTCATAACCAATATTTTAATTCCAATTTCATAAGTTGGAACTTTAGAAATAAACAATAATAATAGCACAATATCGGAATGACATGTAACTTTGAAAGTCTTAAATTGGACATGAATGTGAAAATTGCAAAACTTTCTTCGCAAAAGCATACATTCATCTTGATAAACACACCCAAAAAGATGAAACAAATGTGGCAATGATTGAAGGTTTATCCTCAAGTTTCATTGTTCAAAGAAAGATCGAGTCACTCTCCACAAAAGCAAATGCAATCATTTGGCGTATAATAAACACTTCATGCAATGGCAGGTGCTTTACTAATGATAGATAGATGAAAATCTTAACATGACTAATATCTAATACAATGACTTGTTCTTGGTAGCTTAGCTGAGCAATGTAAACCTTTGACTTAAATTAAATATATATCATTGTGCATAATTATATTAAGACCAGGTTTTCTTCAGTTAGCCAATTCATTTTTTCTTCTTGCCCTGGCCTGTGATGCCTTTGATCATCGACAATACAACAGATATGTTTTCTTGGATGATGTTGTGGTTCTTGATGCCAGGCAACAAGGACATAAAGAGGACTGGAAATAAAAATATAATTAAATTTGAACTGATATAAATTTAAAGATGGGTTCTCTTTAAAACTGGTGGCATTTAATGACAGTATTAACAAAATAGTATGCTAGCTGCATTATTGTTTTAATTTAAGTTCTTGGGGGGGGGGGCATTTTTTAAATGTGTATATTTTCAAAATAATGGTTTTGTAATTTGTTCATCTGTGCCATTTTATGTATTTTGGTATATTCATATTGCTTTTATCTCATTGCGCGGTAGAACCTCAATTTTGCTACTCCACAATATTCCGACCCCTTCTCGATAAAGATCAATTCAAATTTGGTTTGGTTTGAATTATCGTCGCACTAGAGCTACACGAGGGCTATTGGCGACGGGCGTCGTATTTTAGAACCACAGTCAGGTGACGAGCCACACCTGAATAGGCACCCAACGCAACCGTTAAGGGCGACATCGTACGCAGCGTTAGGACTTTGAAGGATATTTAACGTGCACTCCCTTACACGGGGTATTATTCGTCGGACATTTTGGCTGCACAGGCCGTTTATAGACCGGCAGCTATTTTGGCGATGCCCGGACCCGAACCTGGGACCTTCCGCATGCTAAGCGAGCGCTTAACCGACTGGGCTCCCCAGCCCAAGATCAATTCAAAAGTCCCAATTATTTTATGATAAAAATAGTATTTAAAAATAATCTTTTTAAATTTCTGGAAGCCTGGGAAATAAGCATTTTCTTCATATTGCTGACTATTGTGTTGTATATGTTACTAATGCCATTTGGTAACCCAGCCCGGAGTAGAGAACCTCTTGCTTTTAAGGTGAAGTAGGGCGGCTTCTGTTTTTGTTGAGCGCCACAAGGGAGGAAGTCCGACTTCTGCTCGTCAGGACTAATTTTCAGGACGCATCCGTTTTACAGGAAGGTCTCTTTCACGCTCCCATTCTCACTCGCATATCAAAATTTTGATCTAGATCAAAGGCCAATATAATAACCCCCTGACCAAGGTATCCCCAGAGGCATTAATTTGGTATGGGAACATGGAGGACTTTGTGACCACGACATATTTAACATGCTCCAGCCACCATTAGCAACATGGCGGTCTTTAGTCGAATATAAGCTCCGAAACAGCAACCATCAGAATTGTGAGCACCGCCGAGGACAGAACCCACAATCCTTCTGATACGAGCTCGACGCCTCATCTGACTGAGCGATAGCCAGTCAGATGAGGACTATCGTGTGATAAGTTCTATATTTTTTTAATTAAAGTAATATGTTAACTATATTGTAAACAAGTTTCTGCTGATTTTTTTATTTAATATATGTAATTTGATTGTATGATTTAATAACTCAGAAAAAGTAATATTCAACTTCCTTTAATGCTATCATAGCCAAATTTAAGGGGTTTACTTTAGTTACTTTGGTTAGGTTCACTTAGCTTACCTTAAAATATATGTATCTATCTGTAGTAAGAAGTTTTAGGCAAAGGCTGTTAAAGCCTCATCAAAAGCTATAAAACTAAAAATACTTAAAGATACAAAGAAATAATTCTTTACCAATAAGATATGTCAGAAACAAATTGTTGATCAAATTTCCGATCCAAGCAGTGAATATCAAAGCCCCCAGAACACCAACAAAATACTATAAAAATACAAAATGTCAATTTATACATTTGAAATTCAAAGAACAAACAACAGCAAAAATAATTTTATGGTAGATAACTGCATATTATTTTTATATATTTAAATATAATAAGTTTCATTTTAAAATATACAAACATTATATAAAATTAAGTTGAGTGCATAACAGCTTGTTCCCTACACCATTCATTATGATTAACAAGATTATATTTTAAAACTAAAAACAAGTCATATTGAATAGTTATTCTTTTATAGGAAAACACAATTTAATTAAAATAATAACAGCATACTCGTATAAGCATAAATGTATCTCAGGGACCACATCCATAGTTTGAGAAAAAATAGTAGTTACACTCCATGCCAACCTAACTTGGATATAAACAAAAAGTAAGAAGGCAGACGGAAAAGCACGATTGGTTCATTAGTTGGTAACTCTTTTGAGGTAATATTTACATACAAAATTATCTGAATACAATAAAACCAAAATACACTTTCATTCTGATAAAATTGCCAAATTTTCTCAAATAATATTAAATCTGTTAGGCCTACAAACGAAATTAATGTTTGAAACATGTTTTCTGGGTGGATTCACAAATAATTTGTGGAACTCTTTACATGCTCGGAAGGATCTTCTCTATGGCATATTTAATAAAAAAGTAGGGAAAATAATAGAATTAAAAAAATATATCATTAATTTAAAGTGCATTTCAATGTGTTGACTTTAAGTTAAACTATATCAGGGATATGATAGACCAAAAGTTAAAAAAAAGGAGGAAATTAAAAAGAAATGTGTGAAAAAAAAAGGGGGGGGGAAGTATTTAAATATTAATCAGTGAAAACATTATGAAATTATTTTAATACACTGTTTTTCCACAGCTGTTCAATCCAAACAACAGAAGACTTGGAATTCTTGTAATGTTTCTAGGTTATTGCTCAGTTAAATTAGGGATGTTTGGTCAGCATAAAATGTTTACTGATTATTTCAGCTATATATAAAAAATAATAATTTAATCAAATTATGAAGTTCTCAGTGTGATAATATAATTGTGAAATTTTGAAGATCGTTAAACTTCAGTGGTCCCTAAAATAGTAAAACTCCCGCAATCCTAATATGGAGAAACTCCTGCGATCTTAATATGGAGAAACTCCTAATAAGCATACAGATCGGACATTCAGGAAATCTAATTATCGAAAAAAATCTATGAACAGAAAGACTGGGCTGATTCTATAATAATAATTTAATCAAGTTAGGAATTTCCCAGTGTGAAGATATAATCGTGAAAATTTGAAAATCGTTAAACTTTGACAGCCCTAAAATAGTCAAACTCCAGCGATGCTAAAATGGAGAAACTCTTAATAAGCATACAGATCGGACATTCAGGAAATCTAATTATTGAAAAAAATCTACAGAATCCATGAACAGAAGACTGGGGTGATTCGATATATATACATGCAACTCAGGCAACCCAAATATTTGTGTATCCTATAAATATATACCAGACAATCCATACTTAGGATACTTGTGCAGCTGAGAAACTATGATAATCTTATATTTAGAAAACTCTGAGAATTGCTTAAATCGTAAATTTCAGTAACAGATTAACTGGAAACTCTGGAAATCTTACACCCCTATTATCCAAATATCAAAAATTTCTGCAATCCTAGAGTAAAGAAATTAAATTTTCTTTCAATAAATTAGAAGGAAGAAAATTATTAAATAAAAGAAAAAAAAATAGAAATTAAAAAATATTGGAAATCACCTAGGAAACACATCCTTGAATAAAGTAGATAGCATTTTTTTTGTACTTTTCAAATTCCTTTCTACAGTTGTAGTATCTTATAGAATATTAAATTTTCCTTTGTAAAACTGCTTATTAACAAATCTTTAAAGTTTAAAGACAGATTCCAACTGGTGAATAGCAAATCCTTGTAAATTGGTAAATTGCAAAACTATGAACACTGCAAAGTAAAGAAAACTTGAAAATCGCAAAAGAAAAAGAAGCTTATGATAGGAGGTCAAAATCAACATATCTGTAAAGTCAATGTTCTAAATTTTGAAAAGCTTCCATATTTATGTGGTTTTGAATTTCCAAAAATAGGAAAAATAGCAGGGGGAAAAAAAAGGTCCGTTGTCCCAGTATGTGACATATCATAATTGATAATCTTGAAACATAATTTTAGTAACTGATGATGGACCTTAAAAAATCAATTTTCCTTTAAAACAATACACAGTACTTTTTTTATGAAATTATTAAGGGACACTGTAAATAGATTGCCTGTATACGTTACACACTAAGAAGTATTTTGTAAAAAAAATGATCTTTAAAATAAAATTTTTAGGAAATTTATGAGTAATTCTTACCAAATATGGCTTACTCTCTTTTATTTGACGGATTGAGTCCCACAAATACTTAATCTTTATATAAGTGTCAATAAATCCATGACAAATATCTTCATATTTCCTTTCCTGTGTGCCACTCCTTAAAAAATAAATGAATTAATAATTTTTAACAAACTTATTTTAGAAGGAATACTGTAAGAACAAATGTACCTCTCTCTCTCTCTGCCAACAAAAAAAAACATTTTTGAATAAAATATATTTTTAGGTAAAATAATATATAACCAGTGCGATAACAAATAAATGCATATTACAAGGCCTTTTTCTACCTATCTTAAATATCATACTATTTTGAACAAAAAATGCGGTAATATTCATTTTAACATGATAATTTCTAAAAAATGTATTCATGTATAAGGACCTTAACAAATTATTAATGAAGAAATTTGAAAAAATATAAGAGAAAAACAGTAACACTTGAAATACTGAATTATAACACTGAATTTAAACAAATCAGTCAATTGAATTAATTTTATTGGAATCTTGCAAGATGTTCTGCTCCTGGAAATACTTTTTTGTAATGATATGCAATAAGTTCTGTTTCTATTGAGTCTGATTCTATTTGTACTCCAGACTCATACAATTTATTTTTTTGATAATTACAAAAGAGACAGTACATAGAATTATAACCATAATTTCATCAAATTTTTATATTTAAACTACATTTAACAGTTTACTGAGCAAAACAAATACATCAAATACACTGCTAAAATACAGTTGTGTATTTGACAAATAAATGTTATCGAATATTTACACTAAT
Source organism: Hylyphantes graminicola (assembly GCA_023701765.1). NCBI lineage: Eukaryota > Metazoa > Arthropoda > Arachnida > Araneae > Linyphiidae > Hylyphantes > Hylyphantes graminicola. The sequence continues at coordinate 51,078,330 of CM043113.1, forward strand.
AATTTTTTTAAAAAATAATTACCATTTATTTGAATCAAAGACGCTGGCACTGAGAATGGGAACAGCATAGTCCAAAATGCAGGCAATTATACCGAAAACTGACAGAGCTGTTAAAACAGTTGGATCACAATACCATAGCATCCTATAAAATACACAAATCTGTAAATCATGAAAATGAAAGCAAAAAGTTATAAAGAAGTATTTATACAAATATAAACTCCTTACACAGTTAAAAATTATAAATAATTTTTTTTCTTTAACTTTCTGAAATAAAGGATCACAGGATCAGTGACATCAAACAATTTTATGTATTATTTCTATATACAATGAGAAGTTATTAGCTAAACTGTATAGACAACATTTACACTGTAGCAGTGACATTTTAACAAGAGTATTTTTTCTGGTTTCATTAGTCAATGGACGGTCATTTCAGTTTTCTTTTCCACATGTTGGTGTATCCATATATCCAGTGCTAATTCCACGCAAAATTAATCTTTCTCTAGTGCAAGTCGTGTTTAAAAAGTGATTATCACTACAATTTTTAACATTAAATACAAAAAATAGTGGAATGGCTAATCTACACTTATTGCAACTAAATAACGTACGATGCTTTATTTAATTTGATTTATTTTCAAATTTAAAAAGCTTTTTTAAAGTGTGGCCTCACTATAATTACACAGAATAAGCCTCAATAGCATATATACTTTTTCAAAAAAATATATATATATATATAAGTTGCTCCTACCATGATTACCAATGCCTATTTTTTAAAAAAAAAGGCAATACAATGTCGTTAGGACTGAAGTTGAAAGGCATTGCATGGACAGACATGCTTTTTTTTTTAATTCGATGGAATTAAAATAAATGACTGATTTTTACATTATTAACATAGTGTGGAAGGTGGAAGCTAAAAAGGACTTTATTCTTAATGGGAAATATCCGTTTAAATCTACATGATTACAAAAGAGCTTGGTTTATAATTTTAACCATAAATTATATAAACCAGTTATTGGGAATATGCATTTTAATTAACAATGACAGCAAATAAAAGCAGTTTTCTTACAAGAACACAAATGTGACAACACCAGCTATTATCCCAGGATAGAAAGGCTTATCCCAGGTCATCAAAGCATCAAGATGTATCAATATTTCACGCCAATTCTCCAATCTCCGCTTGCAGAGCTTGACCAATTCCTAAAAAACATTTAGTTAAATTAAGGTAATATGTTAAGAAAAATTAATGCATTTAAAAGTAAGCACTTTCTTAAACTCTGCTGGATAACGGATACAGGATAAAATACATTGAAGGCCATGTTTGTAAGTTGATTTTAAATAAAATAGGGCAATTTAATCATTATTCCTTTGAACAAATACTTTAGAAGGATACTCGATGCCCTAAATTTGCGTATGGCAGCGCTAATGTTTAATGAAAATACGACAGTGCTTCTGTCGCAAAGGTCTTCTGCAGCCGATTTCTAGAGGGCGATAAATACTTTTTGGTGTCATACAGCATTTTATGGCAAAATGCATTGTTTGTAGGTGGCAATGGTGTTGTGTGCATGGAAATACATGGGAATGTGGTTTTTTCATCATTTTGTAGAGTTTCAGTTTGTTCTACGATTAGAATTGGTAATTGAACATTCTTATTATAGATGATGAGAATTAGAATTATACACTTTCTAAATTTTTAAAAATTGCTCAAAGCTTGTTTTACTTTAAAACAAAATTGCATGGTGCTTCAAGCTAGTGTTTAGGCTTTCAATGGGCATAACAATACTGCCCTACATTAGATTAGTGAGTATATGAGTTTGGTTACTTTTGTCATAGCAACATTAGTAGCCCTAGTATAACTCTTGCAACTATTTTGGTACCAAACCACCCGCATTTGAATTCTTTCGTTTTTATAGTTTTTTACCAGGCATTGAACCAAACAAAAAATGTATTTTAAACTATTTCGTGGGTTTAGCCACTCTAGTTGCTGTTTTAAGGGAAAAAGAAACCTAATAATAATATCAACCATAACATATATTAATATAAAATAGAATATTTTTATTTATATAAATAGTATAGATAAACAACATGAATAAGGCAGAAGCTTTGCATAAGCAAGAAGCAATTTTTTTTTTTTTTTTTGCAAGCAAACAATATCTGCATTGTACTGGTCACTTCTCCATTTATTTCTTATTTAAGTAAATCCCTTATAAAGTCAGACTATATCTATATGACTTCCATGAGTGGAAGAGACTTATAAATGGAATGTATAAAAAATGTAGACAAAAACTTAATTTTATTAGCTCTGCATATAACTTTTACTAAATTAGAAGCCCCATTGCCAAAATATCTGTATTTTTTATATTTTGGTCACTTAATAATTAGAAAGGACACAAAGGCAAGGAGAATACATTCAAATAAGGGTAGTGTAGTATACCATTTCAATCGAAGTTTCATTGACTCTTAAACAAATCATTGATAATTTTAATAAACGTATAGAAACACAAGGAAAATTGTCTCTTTAGTTTACCTGTTCGGATTTGTGAGACACACCCTCCGATTTATTTTCAGAATCTTCTCCCATTTCGAAAGCTTTCAATTTTGTCGGCTTCTGCAACTCCTAAAATATTGATTGGAATAAATTTTCACTTGTAAGTAGAAAATGTCACGCAATATGCATAAAAACAATGCTTATCAATAGAAGTTAATATAAGGTTAGTATAACGTAAAATTAGCTTTGTTTTACCTCAAAACAAAAACTGTTTGTTGTTTTATTCGATCAATGATCAAATTACATAATTACAAAACTAAAAACTTTTTGTGGTTACAGTGACTCAGTTAAACCGTTAAATGTTAAATATATATTTTAATGTACTTTGGCTAAGCCACTTAAACGACTTCTGGTGACTCATCATTTATATGCTAAGTGCTTAAGTGGCAACAATTGAAAATGTCTTACTGGTTGTTTTGTTTTTCGTTTCTTTTTAATTTCTGCATCCGGCCGATCCGATTACGGTATACATCTAGACTTTAAAATTATTTCTCTGTGATCTTCGAACAAAACAATTGCAAAAGATTTGTGAAAGAAATATATTTTGATAAAAAGAATAATCACTGTCATTTTGTTTCGTTAAAGGTGAGTAAAACATTTTTTAAAAAGTACAATAAAAAAATTGACTTCAAAGAACACACTATTTTTCCTAACTCTTCAAAGGTTTTTTTCATTTTAAACTATGCTTTTTACTTCAGATGACTGACTGTTTTGTTGAAGATGACAATAATTTTTTAATGAAGAAAATTATAGTTATTGGAGCTGGAATTTCTGGCCTTGCTTGTGCCAAAAGATTAAGAGAGTTCGGCTTCCAAAATGTTGTGATACTTGAAGCAAGAAATAGAATTGGTGGACGACTGCATGGAATGAAATTAGGTATACATTTTCAAACTACTTCCACTTGAGTAAATTGTTATTTAGCGGGTTTATTAGGATTTATTAATTTAAAAAATGCTTTAGCATTTGAATCGGTGGTTGCAGAAACAACGTCAGTCACAAATTTCAAATTTTTCAGGAGGGAGAAAAAACGTAATAACAACTCCTCTATTAATAACTCCTCCTCTATTTCTGCACTCAACACTCGAAAAAGAAATGTCCTGTATTTACGGAACTACTCAACAGACTAACGTAGTTTTTGCACCCAACACGCATCTTGCCTTCTACGCTTATTTTCATTGAAAACGAGTTTTTAAGGTTTTTTTTACTGAAGTGGTTTCTGCACTCACCGATTCATGTATTAAAAGAGTATTGTCCTTTTAGTAAATGCTGAAACATATTTTTATCAATAAATCCTAAATAACAATTAATTTCTAGTATTTACTAAAAGAGTCTTTTTTACTTTTAGTAAATAATGAAACATATTTTTATTGATAAATCCTAAATAACAATTAACTTTTAGTAGTTACTAAAAGACCTCCCTATATTATCACCTCCCTATATCATCATCATCTTTCCCTGATTCAAAAGTTGAGTAAATTAAGTAACACACTTTTACTACTATTTCTAGATCTTTGGATGTAGTTTAAATTGACAAAATATTTTATTTTTAATTTGAACTAACAGATGTTTTAGCAAATGATGTGTTTCTATTATCACCGTATTTAAAACATAGCCAATGCTTCTTTAAATAATTTATATGATGCCAATTTTTAAATTGTTACTTACTACCTTTTTTTGTACTTTCATTAGGTTCAACAACTTTACAAATGGGTGCACAATGGATTCATGGCCAATCAAATAATGAAATTCATAAAATAGCAGAATCAAACAATTTAATTGATTTGGAAGAATTTGAATACGTAAAATCAATGAAAAATTTCAGCAATTTATCAAAAGGGGAAAGAGAAGCTATAGAAAATTTATTTGTCTATTTAGATGAAAAAATTGCACAAATTCCCAAAGTTAACCCACCAGGTACTTCCATGCAAAAATATCTAATGGACCAATTTCAAATTTATATTTCTGGCATTGATAAATCTATTTTGGAGTATGTGCAGAGTGGATTCAATTGGTACTGCAAAGTTCTGTTAGAAATAGATTCGTGCTCATCTTTATCTTTAGTCTCTTTAAATTTATACCATAATTATGAAGAGTGTGCTGGTAATCCTGGGGTGGAAGTAAAAGGTGGGCTCTCAAGTATTTTAGATATTTTCATAAAAGCAATACCTTCCGACTGGCTATCCTTAAACAAGCATGTCTTGCAGATTGATTGGTCGAGCTTCAAAGACAATCAGCAAAACATAGAATCCACAAAAGAAATAAAAGTTATTTGTGAAGATAAAAGCATATATTCAGCTGATCATGTAGTTGTCACAATACCCTTAGGCTGTTTAAAGAAAAAACATCATTCTTTATTTGTTCCTCCTTTGAGCAAATCAAAAGAAGACGCCATACAGTATCTTGGTTTCGGAACTATTAACAAGATCTACTTGCAATTTGACAAGCCTTTCTGGGATGGACCAGCTATATTTAAGGTTTTGCCACATCAAAATAAGGTATCCAAGTAGTAAGAGAAATTTATTGTTTGTTTAATAACACTGATTTTCATGGTATTTTATTGATGTTTATGAGTTCATTTTGTGCTATGTTTTTTCTAAGTGTTATTGTAAAATCTGTGCACTTTTATATACTGGTATCTTCTATCATAAATTAATTAAATTTTATTACAATTATTTAAAATGTTAAGCAACTAATGAAAACATTTTTGCTCTGCTTACCTTTCAAGCTGTTTGTAGTATGTATCAATTACTTAACTTACGGCTATCATTAATGACAATGTTGACAAGATATCATGCCTGTTTATTTCTAATTCTATTGTTTTATTTGTTTATAATTTTTCTCTCAATGTACTTACATGTCTTCGTCATTAAGTTGTTTAGGTAGTTTCACAATAAGTCTTGAAAATTTTATTAAAAATTAGCATTGATTATGAATTTTATTATTTTTTTTTCATGTTTGAATGTTGAATGACCTTTAAATATTATAACTATAATAATATAATGTATTTTTCACATAGAGTTTAGAAGGATGGACCCAGTGGATTAATCGATTTGCTTACACACCAGGCTGCTCTGATGTGTTGTGTGCTTGGCTTGTTGGGGAAGGAGCTATTGCAATGGAAACAGTTAAAGAAGAGGAAGTTGTGAAATCTTGCATGAGCATTCTGGAAAATATAGTGAAAAAAGCATTGCCTATGCCTAGCAAAATATTCAGGTAGTACTAAACTCCTTGCCAACCTAAGTTGGGTAAACAGAAATATGCTAAGGAGAAGATCCTTCCGCACATGTAAAGAGTTCCATAAATTATTTGTGAATCCATCCAGGAAACACGTTTAAAACATTAATTTCGTATAAGGTCTAACAAATTTGAATATTTGACAAAATTTTGCTTTTTTTTTTAGAATGAAAAATGTATTTTGGTCAAAATGTATTAAGATCATATTGTATGCAAATATTACATTACAAGAGTTTCCAACTAACGGACCAACCACGCTTTTCCCTCTGCCTTTTTACTCTTTGTTTTTACCCAAGTTATGTTGGCACAGAGTGTGCATTTTCCTTTTTTAAAAATGAAGATAGTTAGAAATGCATACAGTTTTTGAGAAAAAGTATCTAAGCATTTTGGTGTATTGCAAATATCAGCTCACAATGTCAGTTATGGTTGTAAAAAAATAGCATAGTCACTGCAAACGAGGATAAAAACATTCTTTACACTGCAGAATAACAAGCAAAATAACCTAAATTGAAATCATTTCATGTACTAATTACAATTAATTCATTCTTTGCTACCTATAAGTTTTGCAGTAGATTTTGTAATAATTTTTTGTACTTTATTAAATTGATTTGCATTTTTAATATTAGACATTGCTACTGGCATAGAGTATGAAGTTGGGAACTTAACTTCATAAATAGTCATGAAACTAAAAAAAAAAAATTAGCAGAAGTTATTCCGATCCTTCAGAATTTGTAAAGACTCATCTCATTTCTTATTTCAGTTTCCTAAATTGTTTTTAGCTGAAAGTCAGCAAGATTTTAGTAAGATCACAATCTAAGGGAGAAAAAAATATTAAGAAGATGTAAATGTGTTTATTTACATTAGCCACCCACATGTATGTTTCGATGCTTTTAAAACTATAGTAGGCCAAACTTGATATCTTTTTTTATCTCTTACATCAGCAAAATAGGCATTGAATTTTTAGAATTTAATATATATTTTAACTGCATTTTAATAGATAAAGCAATAGTGGATGTTTTAATGAATTGGAATAAAAATCATTTACGTTATTTATTAAACAAATATTATTTGATAGATAACTGTCATTTTAAAGAAAAAAACCTTAAAATAGTTTCTCATATTTCATTTGATTAATATAACACAATAAGAGTAATGGAATAACTTACTAAGCATCTTTTGTAACTTCAATCCAAAATAACAATAAATTTATCCTAACTTTCGACCCAAAATAAATATTTTTAAAAAATTCTACTATTTATTATTTGTTAAACTCTTTATTTTTTGTTAAACTCTTTATTATGTTTATTATAGAACTTCCTGGAATTCAGATAATTTTGCCTGTGGGACTTATTCATTCCTTTCAATTGATTGTGAAATCAATGGTGTTTCACAGATGACTTTGGCAGAGCCTGAATATGATGATGATAAAAAGGTGAATTATGTGCTTTTTGTGTGTGTTTTTACATTGAAAGAGTATAAAGATAGCCAGGTATACTATCTAGTAATTATTTATACCTAGGTTTGTACCAATTTCAAAAGTTAAGTGGCGTATTAATGCATGTATTCTAATCACAATTTAAGTACTTTTGTGAGATTGTCATTTTTTTTTGCAAGTGACTTTGTGTCGCTCAAATTAGAAATATATATATAAGTAACTAAACAACTATTGATTTTATAAGTAGGACTACTTAACCTTCTGAGGGATGTATGCAACTTAGCTGAATTGTATATTTGTTTTCACTGCATAAGGTGAAAATGTAAATTTTTAACTGAAAATTTAATTTCATGAATTTTTTTAATCGTATTTCTGTAGCAAATTTAACTAATTAATAATAATAACTCTTTGATAATTATATATATTTTTTTCAAAACCTTCAAAATGTTTTTAATTTATATATTTTTTCAAAAATTATGTATGTTGCTGGAAAACCTGGCAGTCAAGTGACAGGTTTATGTGTCGATATCTCTCAGAGGGTTAGATGTTGATATTCAAACATTTAACATATATATTTTTTGCATGAAACCAGTACAGAAAAAAATATTTCTTTAATACCTTAAAATTAACATTGAATTAATTTCCGAAAAACTGCCCTAACCTGTTTAAATCTTTGGCGTTGCCCAAAATACAAGCAGTCTAAAAAAATAATGTTTAATGTAGCATAAATTAGGATTGCTTAATTTTATTAATTTTGTTGAACATTTCATACGTTCTATGTGTCTATTTTTAAGAAAAAATAATTTTGCTTTTCATATGTATAATTAAAACTTAATATGTATAGAGTTATTTAACCTTTAAGACCCAAGCAAAATCCTGTACGTATATTCTTAATCTAAACATACTTTTCATACAGATAAAAAGTATGTTTTGAAAAGTATTTTTTTAATTATATTTAATAGTTACTGAGAGACACGCCTTAAGCTCCAAAAATACACATATTTTTTGCTGTAAATGCAAAAAAAAAGTATCAGTTATGTGTAGTTAAAAGTTTATTTTAGCATTGTTTTTAATGCAAAATGCCTTTAAAGTAACTTCTAAAAGAACTTTTTGAAAAGTTTGAAAAAAAAGTTTAAGTTAATTTTTTTAAGAACTATTATCCCTTGTTGTTTAACTATTGACCCTTGTTCAACTATATTTTTGATAGAAATAAATTACTGATATCTGTAATCAAAGGCTGAAAACTGATATTTGAATTTCTTCTATCGGACTAGGTCAATTTCGGAACTAATTAACATGTTATTTATATTTGTTTGTGGGAAGGTTTTAAAAAATGTCCCCAAATGGGGATTCCAGGTCGCAAGAGGTTGACATAATTCTCTTATGATGAGCCTATATTATTTAATAATTTTTATTTATAATAACATACATAAATATCTAAACTTTTTTTCTTAATTTTTTGCAGCATCCTGTTTTAATGTTTGCAGGCGAAGCAACTAATGGCTCACACTTTGCCACCATACATGGAGCTTACGAAACTGGAGTTCGTGAAGCAGAAAGAATATTTCAGTTTTATGGAAAATAATAGTTTGATTTTATTTACACATTAATATGTGCACTTAGAAATCTTGCTTATACTTAGATTCTTAAAATGTTCAACAGTTTTTGCATTTATACAATTGTTCTGTTTACTATATATATTTTTAATATTATAACTTGTACTAAATTTTAGTATAGTTAAAAATTAACAAAACTTTTTGTTATGCTGTTATCTGCACAGCATATCAATCGGTTTAGTAAACTTATTGCTTTTAGGGTATAGGTATGGTGGTTTAGAATTGCTTTTATGCCTGTGATAATTTGCCCATAAAAAAAATATTTTTGTTACACTTGCATATGGATAGATTTAGTAAGATTACCGCTTTTAGGGTTTAGGTATGTGGTTTAAAATGGCTTTAGTTTGCCTGTGATATTTTGTCCATAAAATATATTTTTGTAACAATTGCTCAGATATTAAATTTTTATCAATAAATCATTTTTTACTTGAAATTATGGCTTTATTTTGTATGCTTATTCTCTTTGTTTTGTATCTTAAAAGGTATGTAATTATACAATACATACACACAATAACATGTCTGGAGAATGTTAAATCTTGATTGAAGTAATTTTAGCTGTAGTTTAAATGAGTTTTAATGTTTCTACTACATTTCTTTATCTTTATTAAGATTTAAGAAAGACAACATCAAATGGAATTTGAACTAAAATTTATTTTTAAATATTTTAAGACACATAGATGTAAACATTTATACAATAATACATCAAGATATACAGATAAAAATGAGTAACAGATGAAAAATCATAAATTACTAGGGTAGTATCTAGAGAGGCTAAATTATCTGACCTGCAGAAATAGTTTAACTAATAGCTTATTAAGCCTCAAATTAAATTATTATAAAGAAGTTTTAATGAAAATTATTTGAATTGTTAGTTCATATTACAGGAGGAAATAGGGTTTGGCTAGAGGGTATGGAAATATATTTAATTTTAGCGCTTTAAAAGGAACTGTTTAAATATTTATGTGTATATTTTTTGCAAGAATATTATTTTTAATAAACAATTTGTCATAGAAATAACGTTTTCTTAATACCCTTTTATAAATATTTTGTAATAGTTTACAAAAAGTTTCAATTTATATATTTACAAAGGTATATCATTAGCAATTTGAAACGAAGCTCTGTTCTTAAGGTCGTTATTAATTCGTTTCATGAAAATTTAACTGTAGTTCAATGAAAGAATATTTTTAAAGGACACTAAATTTTTTCAAATGTAATTAATTTAAGAATAAACAAATGCAATTTAACAATATGAAATATAGTAAATAAATAATAATTAACGTTAAAAAAAATTAAATCACAATAAACAAGTTTTGAACAAATTTGACAGCATAAAAGAATAAAACCAGTCATAATTGGATATTTTAAGACTTTTAGTGTTTTATTTTAACAAGTGCTGTATACATTTATTTAAGCGTTGTAGATTTTTAAATTAATATTATTGAAATGAATACAATATTTTTCCTTAAATTTCAGTTTTAAAACGCAGTTAAATATTTGTATATTTTACTTCGTTAAACAATTACCTTGAAATATTACAAGAAATAGAGTCTTTGTCCTGTAACACTGAATGTGAATAGTACTACTTGTTTACCTAGTAAAATCAAAGTAAAAAAATCATATTGTAACTATGTTTCAATATCTTTAGAAAACTTAACTGCATGGATAATAAGGTTTTTTTTTTAATTTTGGATAAAATTAAATATTAGGTAGATTTTTTCTTGAGTTTTTCTGTATTATTAAAAAACCCTCATGTATCTAACATTAAATGTTAACATTTTAATGAAAGAAATTCCTCTTAAATAGAAATAAGCATTAAAATTCAGGAAAAAAATACTGTCATAAATTCAATTACGCTCATTTCTAGACTTAAATTGAACAATCTACAGTTAAACAATAAGCATTTTTATTTTTAAATAATTAGGCATTTTCTTAGGCTAGTTATTATTATTATTATACTAATTCATTAATTTTAATACTTACTTTAACTACATAAGATTTATTTCTTTAATTTGTTAAGAAATAAAATTGAAATATATACAACTAAAATATTTTAGAAAAGAAACTAAATAAATTTTACTCTAGAGAATTATAATTGGCAAAATGGTTACATCCTAGACCAAAATGTATTTCCTTACATTGCTCAACAGTGTATGACTATAAAACACAACCTATAAGATGTAAAGTCTTTCTTTTCACCTAAACACACAAAGCAGCCTCCTAGTAACAATAATATTAAATGTAGAACAAACATTCAGAAATACTCAGTGAGCCGGCGAACAAAGCTTTCACATGAAAAAACTTGTGCCAGAATATTTTTCTAGGCTGTTATGAGTAGGGTTACCAGACGTCCGTATTTAGCAGGACACGTCCGTAATTAGAGGCTCTGCCCTGTCGTCCGTATTTATTTTTTAAAAAACCCTAAATGTCCCTATTTTTAAAAATGTAATTAATTTTTAAGATCTTTAAAGAAGTTTTTATACATTCCAAACTGTAATACTAATGTACTTTTTTAGTTTACTCCAAAGCGTGTTTTATGCATTGCTATACATTACAATGCATTTAGTTAGCTGCGTTGGTTCTGTTAAAAAAAAAGCTAATAATAATGTTTAGATAATATAATGTAATAATGTTTAATATGCTAATAATACGGTTTTGTCTCAATTTTAAATGTGTCCTGCTTTTTAAAAGAAAGTGTCCTGTTTTTTACTTTTTTGACCTGGTAAGCCCAGTTATGAGTCTGTGTCCTATCACATTTCCATCATTGCCCACATTAGGATTACTTATCTTGATGTTTTTCCCATTACTGCATTTTGGTAGATTGGTTCCATTTTCTTTTATTTAAAGTTTAAAATAATCAAATTAAACATTATGTACCTAATCTTTTTTTTTTTTTTTTTTGGTTGGTTAGACATCCAAATAAGCATTTAGGTGCTTAATAAATGGTAAATAAGGAAAAAGCTAAAATATAATTTTTCTCTTGCTTTTTAATGTAAGTTTTTATCATCCTGTATTGATTACATTACCAAGGCTATAAAGGTTGTTGTTTGATGCCTAAAGGATTGCCTTCTAAGACTTTATTTGTTGTGGTCGTTGTTACAACGCGACATATTTGTAATAATACAGTATGTGCCTACTTCTAGTAAGAGTCGTAAAATAAAATTAAGTTGGACACAATTCAGAAAATGAAATCAGTAAGAAGAAAAGATATCACTGAATCCTAAAGCATATCTACCAACTTTGATGATAATAGTGGGCAAAACAGTGATGCCAAAGTTACAGCTTCTGATAAATTTCGTGGGAACACTTTCAATGTCATTCTGAAATCAAGAAATGCAAAAATACCCTCAGCTATACAATAAGTTAGAATTTTTTGAAGTTCTTAATTAAGGAACTTAAGCTTCAGAAATTATCAAACATGCAGAACAACTATTGAGATTGTTCCCCATCATTAATAGTTTCATTTAATAGTTCTAAAATTGATTTTACAGAATCTCTATCAATATGATTTTTTAAAAATCAATTTTACATAAATTAAAAATGGGTTTCCATGAACAGCCAAGTTTTTTTAATCACTCTGTACTGTAAAAAATTTGTATAATCATTTACTCTGGCAGGTTAAAAAATTTAATCGAGTTTGAATGTATCCGAGCATTAGCAATGGAACTTCTTTTACAATTGTACCTTGAATATTGGGAATCTAGTAAAGCATTAAAGGCAAATAGTGGCAAAACCTTTAGGCCTAGGACTGAAAAAAAACTGTAAATCCGATTCCTGCATAACAGTCTTTTTTATTACTTATTTTTAATATAGCTAATTTTTTGTTAGCGTCATAATAATAACAAACCAGCTACAAGTTTATTACGTGAAAAGCTTGGTCAATGGCTCTTGGACTTTTTAAACAAAGGACGTCAATTGTTGGGTGCTTCTGCTGCCCTAGGAACAAACTTGACAGCATTTTGACCTTTCTTAGTGCGGTGGCCTTTTTTCATTTCTCCAGATTTCTTGATGCCCAAAAACCAGTCTTTGTTATTGCCAAGCCACATGTAGCGGTTCCAGCCATGTTCGTATGTTTCTTTAAACCATGTGTTTTCAGATTCCTTATCACTCTGAAATGCAGAAAATAGTTGACATTTATTTACATGTTAAAAATACTTTATACTGTATTTGGCTTGAAATTAGGTATGTTTTCCTATTTCACCAAAGCGATATCATTCCTAAATGATTTAAAAGAACATTTTCACCCTAATCTTGTTAAATTCAGTTAATATATAAAAAATATATTATGATTAATTTTTTATATTATTTCACCTCTAACATTAAGGATGAGAGTTTAAAACACAAATATATACTAATGACTGTGTTAAGAAAGTTTATACGATAATCTCAACAGAATAAAAATTAAATGCAGAAATTTATGCAAAAAAAATTATACATCATAAACAAATTATTTAAAGATAAATCTGAAAAACAAGTCTGTATTCTTCATTGTTGATCTTATCAATTATAATTTATAGTTATTCATTGAACGTTTACACAATAAGGAAGAAGGTGTACATGAATTATTTTATCTGTAAGACAAGTGCGGCCATATTGAAGTGAACTTGTATTTATGATAGTAAAGATTTAAAAATATTTACAGATTACAGCTTTTCTTCAGTAGTTTCCTTAAATCTAAACACAAGAAAGCAACAAGCATTTTTAAACAACTTTTATTTATAATTCAAAGTTAACAAGTCATCATGTACAGAAATATTCCTTTACAAGCCTTTCACAAAGATGAAAATTTAGTAAATCTAATGAAAGCAATTTTTCTATGTAAGCCAAGAAAAGCTTTAAAGAGCCCAATCTTAAAAGATAATTATTAAGTTAATGATACATAGTTGCAGGTATAACTATTTTTAAGTACATTACCAACAATCATAAGGAGTTTTACATGGTTAATAATGTTAATATTTTGATTTTGGAAATATGGATTTAAAAAATTATATTATAGGAGCTTTAGATGTAATCAAGAGGCAGGAAGTTGAATGACATAGAATCATTTTTACTAATAATATGATGTATGATGGTTAAAATATGAGCATTTTGATTAATATGAAACAATGTGTTCAATTTCAATCATTAATAAGGTTATGCAGCATAAACATATAACATAAATGAACTTAGAGCATGTATCTGTAATATATCTTTGAATAAATTAAAATATATAAGAGGTAGAAACTGATGAAATAAGAAGCTATAAATTTATAGCTATCAAAACAATATAGTTTAGTGAAAATGACACTTTTTTTTAAACAGCATGGAAATATATGCATTAATATTGGGCGTTTAACATGCCAATAAAAGTTATCAAAACAAGTGATGTACAACAATATGTTTACACTGGAGACTGAACATGGGTTAGAAAAAATTTAAGTCGGTACTAAATAATATTTTAGGTAGAACATCTTGCTGAAGTAAGTTCCAAAGAGTTCAATATTAAATGAAATCTAATACATGCCACAGACTTAGGCATCACACTTATTTTGCAGGGCATACTTCTTATAACAAATATTTCTTTTGACGTAAAGAATGAGAATTATTTTAATTCCACTAAGTAAAACGAAACAACGTAAAAGATACCCCTCAACTTAATTAAGCTATTTATATAAAGCTTCTTCAACAGCACTGTATGATGAGTGATAAACTGTTCATAGTCATGCAAAATAGTAATTTTGCCCATAACAACAGCATAAATGAAAGATGTTCATGTGAATGTATAGTACTTTAAAAGAGAAGTTGTCGATGACTGGACAACAAAAAACCTAAGTTTAGTGTCGATGTCGGTTTCGTGAATGCCTGTGATCGGAACTGACAGGGCTACGACTTTTAGTGCGACGGCTAGAATGCCTGTGTGCGTAATCATTTGGGCTTCTACTGCGAGTTCTATTCCTGGATCGTTCCACAGGACTTTTACTCCTTGTCCTATGCTTTGAACTTCTTGGATCTACATGGCCAGGGCTTCTACTCCTTCCCCTGTGACTAGAATGTTTGTGTCTCTTGCTCGAAGAATGGTGTCGATGACTACCGTGCTTTGAGCTCTTTTCGTGTCGATCCCGTTCGCGCCTTTGACGATCTTTTTCTCTAACAATTTCATCTGAAACATCGTCTCGGACTCTCGCATCTTTCGCACTTTTCCTTGATTCAGTGCCCCTGGATTTGGATTCTGAGTGTGCCGAACTTTTCCTAGAATGGGATTCTTCTTCCCAGTGATTGCCAACAGCTTCCTCCTCATTTGCTACGACCTCTTGTGGTACGTCAACCATTTTGTTTCTTGCTCTCCACTCGGTTAGCTTCATTTCCAGATCTTTCTGAATCGGAACGGGGATCCTCGGGAAAAGCGTCGAAAACCACTCCAATTTGGACAAAAAGTGCCTCAGCATCTCTCCGATGGTCATCACCTGACCGGTTCCGGCCTTCACATCCACCTCTTCATCATCTTCTAGATAGGGCTCATACCAATCCCACAGATCAGCGGGTGGTTGAGTGTACCTAATGTACATGAACCCAAGGCACCTTATGTAGGGCGAATCACCGTGGTTGATAAGTCCAACAACTTGCTTGCGTGTAAGCTTTAAGGTAAACAGTTTGTAGAGGATACAGAATGCGGTTGAGACGATACCTCCAGCGCCAACACCGCGAACGCCTCCGCACATGCCAGTTTGTCCTGCCGTCTTGCGGCTGCCCTTTTCCCATGGCTCCAAGTGCGTGACTTTGTAGTAGATCTCGTCAATAACTTCATGGTAAGTTTTAAGTTGGTAAAGGTTCACTTTAAAGTAATGCGATGAGAGGATGTTGGTGAGAATCAGGTTGTTTAGGTTCATCGTTTTCTCGTTGCCCCATAGCGGAAGGTTGTTGTTCTTCTTGTCAGCGATTCCAGGCGCCATATTATCGATTGTTGTTAGAAGCAGTCAGAAAGTGTCAGGTTGACATTTAGGTAAAAATAAAAGCGTTTTGATTGAGGTTTTTGACGCTTTTTATGGTTTTAAATAGAAGAAAATATTAGAAATCTTATCGAGGACGCTGATGAAAACAAAGAAAAATCGACACAGTTACAGTTTACAGTTAAGATTTCTTCGAATGACGGATATACTTTTTTGTAATTTTGAAAGTTATCACATTCATAAAAATAAAAAAACTTTGAAACTAATTGCTGATTCCCAACCTAGGAACTAAAGCAAAAAGAAAGAACCACAAATAAGCCAATAATGGGAAATAACTCAAGGATTTATGGTATGTGCTTGAACTAACTTTAACTGTAACGAAAAAAATAACAAATTAGCATATTCGTGAAAAATCGAGAAGTTTTATTGAAGTTTACACACTTTGGTTATTTTGTTTTGGTAAGTAAATTTAGTTTTATTGAAAATCCAACACTATTTTTCTCTTAAAATAGCATTAAGAATTACAGTCAAAGCGCATTAGATGATTTGTGATCATAATGTGTTCCTAAACTAGTCGGCTTAAAATTGTAAACAAATGCGTTTTGTTTGTTTTTCATTATACATAAAGAAGTTAAAAGTAATTTAAAACCTATAAACAATACACTATTAGGTTATCAAAAAATACTGTATGCATTCTTCTAAATTTCTAATAATTTGTTGAAAGGTATTTATTTCCTATGATGGTTGTTTCGTGTATGAACATGTTCCTTTGCTATTCTAGTTTGTTTTATAATCTTAAGTTAAAACAATTCCTTAAGTTTATTATGCTTTTCAATACGAGTACTTTTTTTCCTACTGTCAATTGTTTCTAAATCGTTTTGAACCACTAAGCCTATTTTTAATTGAAAGGGTCTTTTTATGTTTAATTTCCAATCATATTTAGTATTTATATGTCCTGGTTAAAAAATTGATTACTATTCTTAATTAATGAAATTTCGTGAATCTGAAGGTAAGAAAAAAAATGTTTCAATTTGATGAAACAAGCTTTTTTTATTGTAGTTCTGCTCTTCTATACCTTGTTTATCCAGAATGCGAGCCTCATAAGCATTTTCCTTCCCTCACCCCGCATGTGGTTTTCTTCGAAACTGTGTGAGCGTGATTTTTCACCACCCTACTTATGTTTGAACTGTTCGGATCTTTGATCCCACAACAGAACTTCAAACACATTAGGTTTAGAAAAGTGATGCTCCCCTCGTTTCCTAGAAAACCTAGCAAAGGGATGGGGAAAGAAAGTATTTTCGAGGCTCGCATTCTGGATAGACAAGGTATGCTAGACATTGTTCTAGAATTGTACAGCTGTGGGAAAAAAAGTACCCACTAGTGATTATTTCGGCCGTTGGTTAGTTATAATAAGGAATCGGACCTTTTTGACTTTGTAAATAAGTAATATTCTGAGTTAATTGCATGACACAAAATTTGCATAAGGGGTCACTTCTTATTAAAAATGTTACTAACTTAAAAATGTTAGGTTGCCTTGAAAACGCAGAAATCTAAGTTTATGGTATATTTAGATGAATATTTGGCAAGTTATTTAATCGAAATATTTGTTGTCCTTTGGAAGACCATCACTAAAAAAGCGTAGTCTAGAGATTCGTCCAAGGGGAAAAACAAAATATTGAAATACAAGGTAGACATATGTTGGGGAGCCCTGCAAGGAATGAAAAGTTAATGGTGATGAATTCTAATTTTTCCCCTTTTTGCAAGTGTATTTCAATTGTATAGTTATTATTTTCATTTTATTTCTTTAAGTATAAATTATAAAATTGTATATGCCAAGGATTCCTACTGGGCGCAATTGAATAATGAGACAACAATATTTATTTTTATGGGAGCCACGATATGTTTCAAATATGTGTAATATATTTTAAATATACATATATGTAGTCTTTTTTTTTGATAAACTTGTTTATAAAGATACAATTTTTAATATATTTTTTTTAATATTACATGATATTAATAATTTGTTGGCAGTTAAGAAGGAATATAAGTTAAGAATGAATATAATTTTATCCAATAACACAGAAATGAACTTACTTATTTATCAATTTGGAAACTGTATTATGAGTAATTCCTAAAGTTCCTGCGATCTCCCTGGCACTTTTACACCTTCAAGCAGCCTAGTGTCCTACCTTTCAAATCCGTTGTTCTGTGTTTTAAATTATCTAATTTACAGATTTTACCTCATCATGTGTAATGTCTGTATCGGGTCAGAATTTGGGACAGTGAAAACGGTAACTTGGTCTATTATGGCGACTGCGTTGGTTTGTTTCTTTGAAAAAATATCTTAGTAGTAATCAAACCAATGTTAAGGTGGTATTTTATGTTCTATGACAGTTTTTTTTGTCTATATCTATATACATAAAAGGCAACTTTTGTTTGTCTGTTAAGACACGAAATCTAAAGAACCACACAACAGATTGTCACGAAATTTGGAACAAAAATTCATCTCATCGCCGGAACAAACATAGGCTAATAATTTTTCGAAATATACCATTCCTTCTTTATGTGTTCCTTTATGGAAAAGAATACACCACTTTCGCTCAAATTCGATCATTTTTTCCCTTTCGTTATTCCATTGGGCAGATAAATTTAAATAAAACTTTTTAAAAAATATTTGAAATTTTTATTTCATTCTGTTGCCATAAAATTTAGAAACTAAATTCAGAATTTGATAAATAATTAATACTTTTCAACTGACGTAACCCAACCAGCCTCCATCCTACGATTTTATGTGTTTATTTGAATTGAATTATGAATAATATATTTTATGCATAGTTAAGCTAAACTGGACTATGTTGGTTTTTGAAGGCCATTGCACTAGAGCTGCATATTAGGGTTTTATGTCTTTCTTTTTTTGCCAAATACTTTGCCAAACTCGCCAAGTAATTACAAGAAACGCACCAAATGAGCAATTTTTTTAATAGATGGTTGGTTGTGCGAAGGTTATTGCACCAGATCTAAATGGGTGTATTGGTAGCTATATATTTTTCTTGTGAAATTTCTATGACTTTATCTGTCGATTTTATCGAGTTTTTGAAGGACAGTCTTTCAGAGTTTATAGCTAGTTTATTATAGTTTTCCAGAAGGATGCAGAGTCACTGGCCAACTGATTTTGTATTGATGAATTAGTAGCTTTTCTTTTAATTATAACACAGCAGCTTTTATTTTCTTTGTGTCTCTTAATAGTTTTGGATATTGTCTTAGTAATTTTTAGTCGCACATTTTAAGATTGATTTTAGCTTTTGTCTAAGAGAAAAACAGTCTTTATCAAACCAGCCGTTTACTGTGGTAAATCTGCTATTTGGTAATTTAATCATACCATTGTTCTCAGCAACATCGGTAAATAATTTTATTTATGTTATCTGTGTTAGTATCTTGGTACAGTAGAACCTCGATTTTGCGACCCCACGATTTAGCGACCTCTTCGTTATAAAGACCGCTTCGGAAAGTCCCAATAATTTTACCATAGGAATAGTGTTAAAAAACCCTCTTTTTTGCGACCGAAAAACTAGCAGTTCCTCGATATTGCGACTGAATATTTGTTAGACATCAAATTGCTACCAGAAGCCATTTTCGTATTTGCTTCAAAATTTCAACTTGTGGAAGTGTATGAATGAGTAGAATCTGTTTGCTTTTGTTTGAGCACAATGAAGAAACCCCTCCTGAAGCAAGGAAAGGGGTCAAACAATGGATGAATAGGTGAATACGGCAGGGACGATTCCAGGAATTCGCCAGGGACCAGTGTTGCAAAATAAGCCAAGGTCAGCTTAATTTTTCACACATTCTGTGATAATTTGTTGTTAAACATAGCTGTAGAAAATACGGCACCACATTTGACAATTGGACTAACTGACCTCGTATAATTTGCATGTCTACAATATGGCTCTTATAAAAAACGGAGCTAAATCTCTATCAATGTGAAATGTTATGTGTTGTCGCTACTGTGAGAGAGAGCAATGCCTCGAATTTTCTACAAAAAATAACAGAAATAGAAAATGCCATAATTAAGAACTCTGTTAGAACTTTGAAACAATCTTCAATTGCTTCATTTTTATCTGCACAATAAGTGTAAATGCAAATTAAACGTTTCTATGGTACGTATAAGTTTTTTCTCAGTTTGTAAGATTTTTTTTATTAAAATTCTTTATAACGTCCCTTCGATATAACGACCATAAGTCGTTGGTCCCGAGAGCGGTCGCTGTATCGAGGTTCTACTGTATTTCTTAGAAGTGTATTTATATCTGTGATGAATTTCAAACAGTTTTTTGGGTACCAAAATGATTTTTTGAGTCTACACTCTGATGGGCCAGTTTCAAATAATGGTTGTGAATTTTAAGATTCAAATATAAACACAGCTGAAATGGGCAGGTGGTCAGAACCTATCTGTGGAAGGACATGAAAGTCTGGAACGTATTTGTTGAAAAGTGGACTTGAAACTATAATTTAATCAACTGTACTAGCATCGTTAACTGATAAGTAAGTGAAAATGCCCTCCAAGTCACCAGGCAAAGAACCCTAAAGTTTATTATAAAATATCATTTTTTCAATGCAAAATGTGTGCAACAGTTTACCTCTTGAATTTGTAATTTTATCTTTTGAATTGTGGTAACTGGTGTGATTAGTTTGATATTGGACTAAGAAAATGCAAAGGATTGATTGAACAAAAGCGTGTGTTAAAATCTCTGAGAATTATAATATTCAAAATTTTAAAGAATTTATAAATTGAAAAAAGTTTTTAAAAGCATTATCATATTTTGAATTATGAGGGAATTAAAAACAATCAAACAGCACATTTGTAAGGGAATTGTAACCGGCAGAAAATACAATCCCTAAGTGACAATTATCAATTATCTGTACATTAACAATTGAATTGGTGAGTGCAGAAACAACGTCAGTCACAAATTTCATATTTTTCAGGAGGGAGAAAAAGACGTAATAACTCCTCTATTTCTGCACTCGAAACAAACATCCTGTATTTACGGAACAACTCAACTAATGTAGTTTTTGCACCCAACACGCATCTTGCCTTTCTATGCTTAATTTCATTGAAAACGAGTTTTCGTTTTTTTTTTTTACTGAAGTGGTTTCTGCACTCACCAATTCAATTCCATCAGGACAATATGCACAGATAATCCCACTGCTAGGTCGACCCAGTGCACTGTCTCCGACTGCGTAACTTTGTATGGTAGTGAAATGAGTTAGAGGCCCAGAAAAAATTAAAATTTGTAGTATGCCAAGTTACAAATAATGAAAATTGGTCGGGGCATTCTTAAAAGTTAACCAGAAATATGGATACATTTGTTATGGACACTAGCAAAGTTTAGGTGAATTACTTCAGAGGAAACAGGCACATCAGGTCGACCAACAGTTTATGATTTTTCGTTAGGTAAAGGAGGCACTTGGCACCTCTATGACACTTGAGCTTTCAAAGTTGTACATATATTTTTTACCCTAAATGACAAGTTTATCGTAGGTTAACTTGGTAGGCACAGCACCTTTGCCTTTAATTTCCCTTGAAAATTTCCGCGGTTGGAATCCAACAGTGTTTGTTCTTCCAGAAAAGTCCTCATTTACAAATATATTTGTACCTTTCAGCATGTATCCGTTTCTTCTTTCTTTCTTTTTTTTTTTTTTGCTCTTTGTCCTTGAAGTTTAGAAGTTAACAGGTAATTTGCCTTGATCGGTTAGCGGATATCTTTCCTAACCTGTGAGCACGTTCAATAGATATGTCTGAAATGTTCAGCTTTCACTTACAGAAATCAGTGACTTGTTTTTCGGACGCTTCCCATGATTCTGCGCCTTCTTCTTAAGAAGCCATTTCTATAAGAATTAAATCGCCATTGCCATTCACGACAATCATTTGAGAAACTTTAATTCTATTAAATAATATATTAAAAGAAACTTATTTTTGAGACATCATTCAGTTTGAAATGATTTAAAATATATTTCACTAAGAGATTCTTTGTTTGTATGTTGATATGAAATGTTTTGAAGAGGGAATAGTACTTATTTATTCATTTAAATGTAAATTAATTTTTGTTTGCAAATGATAATAATTATTAAAGAAACAATAATTAAATTTTCGAAATGAAATAAATAAGACCAGCCAAATTTAGAGTGTAAATGTTTAAATAGAATTATTTTGGTGTTGACGTTTTTCCTGTTGAACACATATGAAGAGTACACAGGAAGAAGCGAATGATTTATTAGGAGGACACCCACAATTGTTTGCTTGGCGACATAAAACCGGTTTCTCTCTTTCTTCTTCGCTTGGTCCAAGCGTCGGGATCGCCAATCGCCTGAACTTGGTAGCTAGAAACCACAGAGATAGTAGTTAAAGTACTACAGTGGCTTATCACGTGACCTACAACACTGACTTCATTGGGGCTCTTCTGGGAGCTCCTTGCGTGTCCCGTCGTTAGCATTGGAGGTCACGTCTGCCACCATATTACTTTAACTATATCTATGGTAGGAACTGGTTTCCTTACACAAGTTTAGGCGATCACTCGCTATCATCGCTAAAGTGGCTGCTAAGGAAACTTCTCTGAAAAATCAATCGGTTTTCCTGTGTACTCTTCATATGTGGTGTGGAAGTGGGCTGAGTGATAGATTCTGTTACAAACCTACTTGTTTGGGTTCAACCCCATTTTCAGGAAGTTATTTAAAAACTTATCAGCATGCAAAATTGAAAGCAAATGGGCAATTATTATGCTTTTTTTTCTTTTGGTGTGGTTACTTAGTTAATTTTATAAAAGAAAAATAAATGTTGAATATTTAAATGTTTCAAGGCTATAATATTGTATATTGTATTTATTAAACCCATGTCAATTGGTATAAGAAATGGTGCTAGACAATGGTAATTTTTTAAGAATGTATTTTGAGTGTGATAACCTATCTGTGTTACTTGTAGCAGTTAAAAGCCACCATAATTTAGAACTCGAACTCAATATAGAATTAGAGGTGCTTTTATGTTAAGTTTTTATTGGAATTATCGATGATTTTAGATGTCTGCACAATTAAAACAATATTTTGCTCATACACTGTATAGGTCTTTTGAATGCACAACTTATTAAATGTGCATATCTCACACCAGTCACATTGGCATGTCATAATTTTATAATCAATTTTTGTCATTATAGGGTGGTTTGCATTTGGTTTGTAAAATTATTTAAAAGCATTTCATTGTTTCTAAAATTAACCGAAAGACATAAAAAATTCCCAAAATTGTTACATAGTGAATTTTGTGTTAATGCATGCTTTTCTATGCGATAGACAGCATGTTCTGCAATCAATGTCCTCAGAACGAAATGATAAACATAGTAGGACTTGGATTATTCGGCGTAATTTTGACCGAAGGTAGGTCAAAAAATTGAAAATTCCGGGTACAAACTTCATTAAACTCTCCGGGTTCACATTAAACTCTCTGAACAAATTGCTGATATAAAAATTTACCGAATTGCAGTTAAGGTACAACGATACTAGATTCTTTGATTTAGAATTGCAAGTATAGTGTTTTTGAAAAGAAACAGAAAAGTTATCTAAATGTTATCACATTTGTCCACTTACCTCATTTGTACTTTTTAGCCACACCTGAATCTTGGTTTGAATAGGTAAATTCTGTACATAGTAACCTCATGAGTATTAGTTATCATGAGAGACTATATATGTGGGTTGTAATTGTCTGATCTCTGATTTAATTAGGTTATAAAAATTGTTTTATTTTTAAGATCATATATTAGATGGGTTGTTGGGGATCAGACGGTTTTGGCATGAACAAATAATCCTAAGTTCTGAAACTTTTTAGATAGATTTCTATTATAGTAAAAGTGATGAGTGAAGCTATGGTGGAAAAAAAATCGAGAGAAATTTGTGTTTTTGCGTTTTAGTACTCTAAATTAGAATAGAAGCTGCTTGTAAATTTTCTATATTTCAACTTCAGATCAGCCAAAATATAATTGTTAATGTTAAAATTATTTTTTCCAAATGATATTTTGGATTCTTCAATACTTACCTTAAACTTTGTATCCCATTCAGTTCTAAGGGAACTTATTGAGTTGTTTGTAAAAGCCTATTTTCATAATATTTTTCTAAATTAAAATTTTATTGTCAGTTGCTTTAATTGTTTTCTGTGCAAACCTTTTTTTCTTTTGCTATCTCTAAGTTATAACTTTCCATCTGAGGTTTTTCTAAATAACTTTCAGCAATGCTTTGTGGGGAAAAAAAACTTTAAATTACCCAATTTTTTAAAAAGACAAAAAAAAAACGGTTTTTGCCCTTGTTTAAAAACATAAATACTTGGCAACATGCAGGTAATTCGGAGTAAAGAAATGCAATAGTGGGAACAAGATAAATTAATAGTGGTTAGATGTGTTTTCCCTGATATTGGTATGCTGGTGATATAAGGTAAAATTATTTATTGATTTATAATGAACTAAATTCAGTATTTCAAATGATTTAATGTAGGTTTGAAAATCAATGCTTTTCTTTTTCGTCTAGTATATAGTGGGGGGGTTGGAAAGTTTAAAAAATACATAATTTTTAAGACTAGGCAGGTAAATCAACTCATTTGCATCCATGAATCAAAATAATTTAGTATTAGGATGTAATCTGCTTTAATAATGAGTTAATGATCATTTCTGTTTTCTCCAAGTATATTTTTGGTTGTCCCCTGGAAAGCATTTAAAAAGATTTTCAATTTCGTCTCTTGAAAGATCGAGTCATATTTTGTTCGTTTGCTTCCTTCTGGTCACCTCTAATAAATGATTTAACGGTGAATGAGACCGAATGACCGCGAGTAAAAAAAAATTAAAAATATTCAATTCAGCCTGAGAAATGTTGCTTGGATAGTAGTTTTTTCTCTATTGGATTAACACAATAACACAGGGGAACTTTGGTTTGGAGAATTGCGGTCATTAGGTTTTATTCACTCTTAGTTAAGTTAATAACATCATTTCATTTCCTCTGCAACATGACTATTTTTTAATATATGTTAAATTTTAGCTTGGTGACATGATAAAGGTAATTGTAGCTTTACTAGTTACAGATTAAGTTATGTAAATCCCTTACCTCTGCATACACTTTTCCTTTTTCATTCATTGCTAGGTAGAGATTTGACCTTTTCCCTTTAATTTGGACTTCACCTATCGCTCTGGAATTAAATTGTAGAACAGCTGAAACAAATAGGTTGGGATATTTACTAAATTTTATTATAAAACTTAAAAGTGTATTTTTTCATTCATCGTGTCCCAATGAATATGGTATATCCTGATATCAAGTCTAAGGTATTTCGCTATATTTCCTCAGACTTAAATTTATCTCTAAGTGTCCCGATTTATTGATAAGTTTCGGATTTCCTTCAACCTTATTTTTGGACTTCGTCCAGCTGCATTAAGCTGACCTGGCAAGCTTCCACAGAATCCAATAAAATGAACACAAATTGTTTTATTATTACCTACTCTAAAAGTTATTATGCTCCTCATAGACCCATATTTGTTTGTTGTCCACTTATTTAGTTATGTCTCGTATACTTTTTATTTGTAAAAGAAATGTATTATGGTATTAACTTTAGCATTTTAACTATAATTATTGGTCTTACTTATTGATTTTCAACTAAAAATACTACTTGCATAATTTGAACAATGTCAATCAAACCTGTCATAACATTATATGAAGCCCTTATGTTGAATTCTGAGATGTAGTGAACTTTTTTTAACTTGTTTCCGATGAACTTTTTACCTAAATAGCTTATTTTATAAAATGGGAATTCTTTATGCAATATATAAAAAAAACTTTTAAATTTTATTGACCTTATGAAAAAATTAATTTTATGATATAATTAGATCAGTTTTACTTGTATGTATGAGCAACAAGTTACAACGACCACCACGCGTTTCTCCAACCAAACATAAACAAACCCTTACCTTCGCTATTATACGGCTCCCTCGTGCCATACACCTGTCCCTCGGCATCAATCACGATGTTATACCCCGTCCCGCTATGCAGCTGCTTCTCCGATCCAAAATGCCTCGGTATCCCGCGGTCCGGCTCCAGCATGCCCGGCAGTACAATGGGCCCTTCGCGGCGCTCTCCGGGCTCGTCTCCGGAGGCCATCTTGGGATCGTCGAAGGGAGGCGCAGGAGTGGGATCCTGAGAGGGAGAGGGATGGTGAGACGGTGGTGCACGGCGGGAAGGTGGGCGGGGTCGCGGCGCATGCGTGGCTGGAGGGGATTGAGAAGTTCATGAATGGGAATGGGGTGTGTGGCGCCGGAGTGGGGATTATCGGACTGTTGTGTAAGGGGTTTTCGTTTGTTTCAAAGGTTAAGTTTGTTCTGGGATCGATTAGTTGTTCATGAGATTAGGATTTTGTAGACGGAACTATTTATTTGGTAATTAAATATCAGTTGATTTAATTAGGTAATTGAACTAATCTTGTATGAGTCACAAAGATCAAGTTAATTTTTAATTTGTTTGGGTGTGTGGAATATAAACGGAGACAAAATTCTAGCTGCTCTAGTGAATTTCAAATCTGACGGCAAAAGCTCTGGATCAATCTAGTAAAACTCGAATTATATAAATCAAACCATGAAACTTCCATCGGATGTAATGTTTTGCCGACCTATATAATTCTATTTAAATTTATCTTATTTGAGTGATAGTGTGGGGATTTTATAACGGAATGCGGAAATAAATGATAATTATCGACACGGGAGAAATTCCTAATTTTCTTTTCCACTCTTTTCTCTATAAAAAAAAAAGAAGTGACACAAATTAAATCCTTTGTAATCCAAACGTCACTACACCTAGATTGGATTTTGTGAGTTGAAGCTCAAGTCAAAACCTATAAATTTTAAGATGTTTCTGTTGCGGGCGTTTACCGCTCCTATTTCTAGCCTCCGTGATTAGCTTCAACCCACCAAACTTTGAAATGCCTTGAGCTGTCCTTTCAAAAATAATAAATCATCCAATATTTAGTTCCCGTAAGCTCAACAGATTCGTCAAAGCATAAAAAGTATTTTTGATACTTCCCTGTCTGGAAATGATGCATTGCTTCCAAAAATTTGAAGTAGTGCAATTGTTTGTAAAGTCTCCATTCCAGATAAAAGCTGTAAAACTGATGCGATTAGAAAAGCACTTTCAATTCGTAGCGATAGACTAACAACACGCATTCCATCGTAAATGTGAACTGTTTCACCTATCATTACCGCTTTGGACATAAAGCATTTTTGTAAAGTTCGAGTGACCAAGTTTAAAAAATGCTTGTGTATTATGTATATGTGTAATGCTTAAACATTTTAGTAATTCAATCTCGAAACGACTTTTCAATGTAATTTTGACATACCATTATTTAAAAGCACCATTGTTAAAAGGTAGCTAATTTCTAGTATAAATTGTGTAAGTTGGGTTGGTTTCAAATTCTGATACTTAACGCAATTTCTATCTCGTTTACAATGTGTAGGACTTACCCTACACTTTCAAGTAGTATATATTTTATCCATGACATATAATAAAATACAAACAATTAAAAAAAATACTGTTATATTTCGTACACAACAAAATAAGTGTTGAAATCTTGAAGGACTTAATTTATTAATATTTTACATTTACCTTTAACATTCTTACTTGTTTTAGCGCAGTAGTTTTCTTCATTTTGTACAGAGAACTTGAATAAATTGGCATTGAAATGAAAGATAAGGGAAATATACTAATGAATGCAAACTAATGCCTACACATTTTTCCCAATGCCATTAGGGCTACACACCTACTTAGCAAATATGTATTAATTCATACAGAAATCTTTTTTGTGATGTGTTAACTTAAAATCAGGAAACGGTACCAGGTTTGATGATAGTTTTCTATTTTATTTCTGACATTCAGGCATACATGAACAAGAACAAACAAAATAGTTTAACCTGAAGTCCATATTAATGTAACCTGAAGTCCATATTAATGTAACCTGAAATCTTTATTAATATATTTTCTTTTTTTTTTATGATTTAATAATTTGGAATACGATATGATATTGAAAGGGAAAACAGAAAAGTAGGTACTTTTTTCAGCTAAATATTTGCAAAACTCTTCGAGAGTCGATGTAAACTGAAAAAATGTATATTTAAAAAATTAGGTTGAAATTTTTAACAAAGAAACGTTAAAAAAAATCTGTGCAGACACGAAATTTGGTTAGTGTGAAATATCGAATTAATCTCTCAAATTCACAATAACGAGTTTCTTTGTATTATTAATGTATGCTTTGCTATGTAATCGCAAATTCAAAAATAATTAAAAAAAAAAGATTCATAAAAGCTCTAAAAATTTAACTAATTGAATTATAAGACATAATCCCAAAAATTATACTTGCCTGAACTGAGATTTGGTAGATATCCGTCGCATCACCTGTATTTTCCTTGGACCAGATACACATGGCTATATCGTCTTTCATAACACTTTGAAATCTTATCACAAAATAATTTTTTACGCTAAAATATTCTTATGCTACTTGTAATCGGATCCTTCTCAGAATATGTCGAGCTGGACCCTCCGCTATTTTTCGTACAATTTTCACGCTCTTTCTGAAACCCGGTGGCAGCTACGTGGTTTATTTACTTTTTTCTTAAATATGTCAGGCGGAGATCTTAAAAATATCGCCACCTCTGCCAAGTTTGGCGACTTAAAAGTATTAACAGTAATTATTTAGATATTTTTAGCGCTCATACTTTTAATTGCGGGTTGTAAAGTACATTTTCCTCCTGAAAATAAAGCAGACACAAATAAGAAAAGTTTTGATGACAAACCAAGTATTTTTTTTATGCATTATACTGTAGCTTAGTTTTTAAAAAAAATTCGAACTTAAATATTGAACGGTGTATTAGAATACTGCATTGTTGATATTGGAATGCATGAATACGAAAAGCGAAATTAATCTGATTATTTCCTTATCAATTTGGATAAAAATTTCATCACCTACCTGAAATCAATCTGTATACAATTGCCTTTCAGTGTAAACAAAAAATCCAACTCTTATTCATTCTAAACATATAATCCCGTTGATAACCGGTAATTAATGTAATTCATAGTGTTATGTTTAGATTCGTATATTTCGAACAGGTGTCGCGACATGCTGTGAAGAGGACTTTCTTTCTAGTGGTTTGAAGTGTCTCTTGACATAAGTGAGATAAACTTTAACGGTCGTTCAGCTGTCGAAAGAATGCTTTATTACTGGGTCATAACTTGTGGTATTTTTAATATCTTTTGTTTATGTAGCAGTAGCTGTGTGTGTTTTGAAAAAAGGAAATCTAATATTTGTGAACAGATTATCCCATTGTTATCTAGACAGGTATTTTTATGTATTAATAAAAATGTTGGTATTTTTTTTTCTCTTGTAATTTTATTGAACTGCTTTGGAATCTTAGTGTAATATAGGGACTTGCATGGTTGAATTTCCTTTTTTTTTTCATTATATATCGCTGTATTAAAAAAGAAAGCGAGAAAGTGCCAAATATAGTAATCTTGGTCCAGATCTTTTCAATGAATAAAGTGGGTAGTGCAACTGTGTTCCCACTCCTCGCCCACACTATATGACGTCCCATTGGATCCTCCTCCAAGTGTGTAGGAATCCCATTTTTGGGTTGTGAACTTTTGATTGAATCTAACTTCAGAAGGCGCCGGTTAGTATTTTATTGGGGTGGGTTTAGTTGGTATTTTTTATGACTTCGACTTCATATGTGAATCGTCTGACACGGATTGCAAGGAATGACAATTCTGCTTGAAACGAGTCATGAGGGAAATCCGAAAGCGAGTTCATTAAACGTTAACTTGATACCATCTCGTTGTCATTCAGGTTTCTGTCGGTGTATCATATTACGAGGAGTATATTGGATAATTATGCATTACTAGACCACTAACAGACAGTCAGGAAACGAGTGATTGTAATTGATGGTCGCACTAGAACTGCGGTTTGACACTAAGGCGAAGGGTGAACTTCTGCTATTCTATCCGGTTACTTTACTGTTCTAAATGACGACACCCGTAGTCAATAACCTTCGAGTGTGGAGAAAATTCCCCCTAGCCATAGATTGGTGATTCTATCCCTAATGGAAAATCCTACCTCCAATACTACTGAACATTAAAAGATGATGATGATAAGTTAGAAAATTGTTTTAATTCTAGCAAAAATGATAGTTGAATTATTCAAATCGATAGTTATTCTTTCCGAGTCAACCCAAAACGATGTGTGTACAATGAGTCAGCCAAGCCATCTTCCATTTCTATGAATAAATCTAAATTCTGTGTATTAATACCATCTTAATTTACCGTGATGTATTTTCGTGAAAAGCCGCGAATATTTTGAAGGTCGACCGAAACGTGCTTTCATATTGATCGGCTTCTTAGTGACGTACTATCTTTGTGTTTTAGCGGCTCCACATGCGAAAACACGTCTTACCTTTCTCCTTTCTGATGCTATTTATGGACACCACATTGACGGAAGCTGCCGCTATTCTAGCACAAAATATTAAACATAATTCACGTTCGTGTACTTAGCTTGATCCTCGTTTGTGACCGCCGCGCGAGGATCGGTCCTATACACAGTGTGGTATTTGTGAAAGGGTAGCTTTTAATAATCTACCTTAGTATATTTTTGGGTCACAAAGAAGTCATTGTCTCTTTTTTATTTAGTTTTTGCAATTAAAAGCAAATAAGCGAAGTTGTTCAGTGACAGTTTAAAATTTAAATTAAAAAGTTTGGTGTGGAATATTAAATTTTTCTCGCTTTGTGGAAGTAAAGACATCAAGAACCTGGCTTATGGCCAGTTACACCTGCTAAGCCTTGTATGAAAAAAAGTTCAACTTATGATGAATTAAAAATAGTCTTCCTTTCAGTTAAGCACTCAACTTCATTATCAAGATGCTTTGATGTCTCTTGTACATTGCTGTTATTATTTTTTTAAAAAATATGTTGGATTTATAGTTTTACAGTTTTTCCCCCTTTTTTTTTCGGAAGGGCTGTCGGGATTAAAATTAAGTGTTTATACTACCGTTTCTTTCTTTTAACTATGGATTAGTGTAGATAAATATTTGTACTTAACACATTAAGGTTTTTTTTTACTTATTTCTCTCAAAAAACATTCTTACAGATTCAGTACCCGAAATTAATTTTTGAAAAAAAAGGTAACCGTTTAAACTGTTTGTTTTTATCCATGGGTTAAACCAAATTATTATTTTGCTTTGTAACGAAATTTATTATTTTACTCTTGTATTATTATTTTTGGGGACCTACAAGATAATCCTTCTGCATGTTAATTTGTATTCTGAATAAAAAAGCTTAGGGTTTTTGCAACATAAACTGTTTCTTACTGTACTTTAGAATCACTACCACACATTATTTATACACCTTAGAAAGAAAATCCTCAAACACAGCCTTCACCTGGTTCGGATCTAATTAAGTCTTATTTTTAAATCTGTTTGAAGAATAATGATGTATTTTTGTTTTTGCTGTAGAAATGAAAGTGAAACTCATCATAACATCATTTAATTCACATTATTTTGAAAATTAAACAATTTTTATGCAAAAAAATTCTGTCCTCCTTGTAACAACTTTTCACCAACCAACTTTCTGCCATTTTTATTAACCATTTTCAAATTTCATTCATTTTTCATTCAAATGTACCTATATTACATTTTTAGTTATTTAAATTTTAAAAATACAAAAATTCCAAATTTCATTCAAAATCATAAGTTTATGATTTTGATTTTTGAATGAAATTTGGAATTATTTACTTTTCTAGCCAACACCATTTCTTAAATTTACCCAGTTGGACTTATACAATCCAGTTTTTCTTTACTACCTTTTTGCATCATTTTATTCAACTAAATCTTATAATAATTATTTGTAATTCTTCAAAAGTTGGTCTCTGCAAAAAAAATATTAAGTTTTTTGTGCTAAAACAATTTCATTCCTATTTACAGCCTACTAACCTATTGTGAGAAACCCACCTAATGGCTGCCACGAGACGCCTCCAAAAGGAGCTGCAGGATATCCGCAAGGCAAACCTTAAATGCTTCCAAGACATCAGAGTTGATGACACCAACATCCTGTCTTGGCAAGGTCTGATTGTACCTCAGAATGCTCCGTACAGCAAAGGGGCCTTTCGTATTGAGATCACCTTCCCAGCTGAGTACCCCTTCAAGCCACCAAAGATTCTGTTTCGTACAAGAATCTATCATCCCAATATTGATGAGAAGGGACAGGTATGGGATACACTACTAGTATTGTTTTGGTTGAAATATTTTTCTTCTTACTCCTTTTATTTAAAATATCCTATATAAAATAGGGGTTGTGAGGCGCCTTGTGGTCAGTGTCGTGATCTACGGATCGAAAGGTCCGGCGATCGAGTCACTGGTCGCTGAAAACTCACCGTGTATATGCGGAGTACATGCTGGTTAAATCTGTTGGGTCCGAAAGTCCTGTGGGCGGTCATTGCGCAGTTTCCCACGGGTACAGGTTCCTGGAGACTATATCCCTCCCCTTCAGGGACATGTCTAAATTGTGGAGGTGGCGCGTGAAAGATGGCAGCATCTGTCGTGTATATGTGTGCATGTAAGTGTGTGTGTGTTGTGACTGTCTTACTTGACGAAGGATTATAAGCGGCACTCTGAGCAAGCAAACAAGCCTGAAAATATATGTTTTTCAACTAACCAATCCTATATAAAAATTTAAATTAAAAAATATTTTAATACCTTTATGATCTAATATTTACATTTCTTCAAGTTTGAGTTATAATCAATATTGATGTCATTGATTTTGCCTCGAAACTTTTTCAAGTGTAGCAATTGTTTAATGTAAAAATTGTATTTATTACTCATTAAGTGCAACATAATCCATTCATTTTAAAACTTTCATTTATATTTTGTGTACTATTAAAACTTTCATTTATATTTTGTGTACTATTAAATTTCCATAACTGTAATTATTAGTTTTTGTGGTGGGCCCACAGTCTTTTTGAGTTTAGGTACATCAAGTTTGTACAATGCTAATAGTTTGTTATTTTTTAGTGGTACTTAAACAATGTTATTTAAGTATTACTAGAACTATGTATGAAATTTATTACGAAGATTTTTAGTGTTTCTGTTCGCAACATCCAACCCTGATTTGTTTAGATGAATGAAGATCTTTTTACTGAACTAAATATGTGTTGCAGGTATGCCTGCCTATCATCGGTGTGGAGAACTGGAAACCAGCCACCAAGACCGACCAGGTTATCCAAGCCTTAGTGGCCCTTGTCAACGAACCGGAACCAGAGCACCCCCTACGGACTGATCTGGCTGAGGAGTACACAAGGGACAAGAAGAAGTTCTTCAAGAACGCAGAGGAGTTCACCAAGAAGTTTTCCGAGAAGAGGCCGTCCGACTAAGACAAGATTGCAATTAGTGGTTGAGTCTGAGAGAGTGAACTATGTGAGGAAGCTTTTTGCCCACCAATTTCTTTCTTTGATAGATCAGCATGATTAAAGTCAAAGGCACCTTGCCTGCCTGTCATTAGTACGTAGGGCCTAAATGTAAACTGCACTTATTGTCTTATCACATTTTATAATTTTTTTAACATTTCATTTCTCCATATGGATAGAAAATAAATTTTTTCATATGTGTTATTTCTGAACTAAACATTGTCCTTCTTTAAATGATATTGAATTTCAAAACTTATTAGCTTCTCAGGAACCTTGTAGCAATATGTTTTATGACTCTGGAACTACAATTTCACGCTTATTATATATTACAAGCAGGCAAAGTATATTTGGCTTCTCATTATTTTCCTACCTTATTATAATGCACATTTAAAACTTGTCAGTGTTTTTTTTTTCATTTGAAACATAATTTACTCTCTCTCAGACAATGTAACCCAATGATGTGCTTCAGTTAAAAGCCTTATCTAAGAGACTTGGAAGGACACGCAATCCACTATGAATTTGATTTTCTTTTGTTTAGGTTCCTAATAATTTTCAAAATGTGTTTCTTTGTAAGATTAATGACATGTTCAATTATAGCAGATTTAGTGGTGTTTTCCTGTATCACTTGTATTTAGTCCACCCCTCCCTTTCCACAGCAAGTCACTACTTATCAGAATTGATACTTCTTCGGATTTTGGGATTTTTTTGTTATCATTTAAATTTGACGTAAAAAAAAAGTAAGGCATACTTTCAGCAATGTTTGGATGTCAAAACTATATTCCCAACTGGTATCAACTCCCTGCTACTTGAGCTAGGGTGAAAGTTTTCCCATCTGAACACATATTTCCATATTTTTCTGAAATGCTCTAGAACTGAACTGTATAAAACCCTATAATAATTTCTTAACTGTGACATTTTTGCCAACTTTCACCCATGTTCACCAGTTATATTCTAAAATGTGATTAAGTGGTATGGCTATTTAAGTTAGAAGATGATTTAGCCGCTGACACTTAAGCGACAGCAGTGCTGATCTTGGTTTTTTAAGGTAGTGGCTTAAAAAGTGCAATGAAAGTTTAAATGCTAAACATTGCACCATAATTTTGTTTATTGTTTGCTCATGTAGCAAAGTAGTGTTGTGGGTTTTTTTATATTTACTATTTATATTATTATAACCTCAATTTAATCGTATACTTTTTATTAATAAAAAATGTTTATCTAAATATTTTCGAGCATTAATTTAATTTTGCTTAAGTTTCTTTTTTTTAAGTAACTACATAATGTAAAATACTTCCTAATGTGGTTGAATAGCCTAGTCATGACCTTTTTCAAAACTTATTCTGAGGGATGGGAAATTTAAAATTAATATATTTTGTTGAGAAAACCTTAATTTTGCGAATCTAATACATTATTATTTGTTACAAAAGTAATGTAATAATTCTTTGCAATATCTAAAATATGTATATCTTATTTAAGCATAATAATACACACAACTTCTGGATATTAAATTCCACAATTTGTAATTTGAGGCTTTTACTTTCATTAAAACAATTCTTGTTGAATTGAGAACTTTTAACAAAACATTTTATTTACCTCACAAACAAGTATGTTTAATCTGTGATTTTAGAAAGTTTTTAGCAACCTTGGAAATTGTATTTGGTTCTTTATTTTGTAGATGAGATTTTTTTTAAAAAAAAAATTATGCTTATCAAGCTGTTTGAACCTGTAATATATTAATAATACTAGTGATTAATTCTCTTTCAGTATAATTGGAAGTCTTTGGCTTCTCCATCCATGAGTATCTTGTATTGTAATGTAAAAATGGGGAAATATTTATTCCATGTATAATAAGTCAATAAAATTGCTCTCATAAATATTGGTTTTTTTTTAAGCTGTGAAGAACACTTCTTTAAATATACTATATCACTTATGCTCTAATATGTGATGGGTTATCTTTAAATTGGTTATTTGATTGAAACCAATTCATTAAAACCTGGATGTTACATATTTCACAAGGTTTTCACATTGTGATACATATAAAAGAAATTAACTACTAATTTCTGAAATAAACAATTCATTTTCTTACTCTCAATTAACTTTATTACACTCAAGTCCAAAATTATGAAGCACACAAAAAGTAAAGACTGCTATGCTCTGACATACATTTTCCCTAAATGTTAAATCTCCTTCTAAAAGACCAACCACTAACCTAAAAAAACATAAAGCATACATGACTTTGAATGAGTTTTCCTTTGTAGAACATATATCGATAAATACGCAACATCTGTAAATTTTTTTTAAAAAAAATCTACCTATTTTATTGTAACACTTTAATTTTTAGATAAAAATTCACAAATATTTTCTTGCATAACTTTCTAATACGTGATTTTAACAATAGGAACACCAGGATAATATTTTAACTGGAAAACTAAATATATTTAACGTGAGATCATAGTTAAAAATGACCAAAAAAATTGAATTTTTGAAACCAGTATTTTCTGATGGATGGAAGCCCGATCTATCGAATGAGACCAATTTTGTATCGATTGGTTAATTATTTCTTATAAAAAAAAATAAAATTATAAAAATAAATACGTGTCACGCCCCCTTTGAATTACTAATTGTATGCATGTATTATTTAAGTATTACATTATAAAATATGATTTTTTTTGTGGGTTGATATTTGAAAACTATTCACTGGCTCAATGTAAAAAAAAAATCCTGACGATTTACATGAAATTCGGTTAACAAGAAATGTTTCGGTGGTCCCTTCGAAAGCGTGTTAAAAGTGTTCGACTGTATTTGTTTTTTGCGGTTTTCTCGAAACTATAATTTTCAACACATAGGTACACTTTTCTTTAAATCTATTAAATACTATTTCTTAATTTTTTTTGTGTGTGTTATAAAACCAGTTTAGATCGATTTAAGTCACCTAATTTAGTCTTACAAATTAAAAACAATATTTTATTTTTGGGGTAAGTGGTGTACCTTGGACATATGTGTACCTCGAACCTATGCTGATTCTAGCTCGATCACGGCCAACTTCAATAACAAGGCCGGAGAAGCTTTCCCAAACATGAGCTAGACGGAATTTTTGACGTCACTATTCTGAGTGCCGAAGATCGAGAAACTAGTTCGGGTGCATTCGGAACCCTAAAAATGTGGTCAGCCGTGAACGAGTGTTTCCGAACAGGTTTCGAGACCGGTTATCTTCACTTTCGGAACAACGTCACTCGGAACTATGACGTCAAAAATTCCGTCCCCGAGCTTTTTAAGGAGAGCTTCTTTGGCCTTAGTATTTGAGTAGGCCGTGGCTCGATTTGCTTAGATATTGAAACAACACCATATGCAGTTAAAGTATTTGCTACCAGGGGTCACAGTGAAGTTCTGTTTGTTTAAAAGGTCAATTCATTATAGAGGTTTCGAAAAACTAAATTCACAGTTCAAAAGTAAATTTTTGTCAGATTCTTTAGTGTATTTTTATACTCAAACATGTAGTGTTTATTCAGAAACGATGGTTATGCAATATAAAGCAGAGTTTTAGTTATAAAACTGTGTGCTTGAAATTAAGTTAAGTCTAACTTTAACATGGTGATTAACTATTTTGTTTTTAATATCCAAGTGGTGTACCTCGAACCTAATGCAGGTAGTGTACCTTGGACTGGTCCAAGGTACACTACTGTAGGTCTTATGTGCTTCAGATTGTTGAAAACAATTTTTAAATTTCAAGTAAATTTTTTCCTTTAAGAAATTAGGTATTTTAAGCTATTAACATGCAACCCTGATTTGTAAAATTATGTAGAATGGAAATTTGTAAAAAAAAATTATATGGTGTGATAAATAATTTTTCTGTAGTTAATTATTTAGATCTATGGTAGGCCTATAAAATTTTAACCTTATTGACATAATATAGAAAATAATTATTGCATGCGCATCTAAAAAGATGTTTTTATAATAAATAATAAATATCTAAGCAGAACATCCTTTTTACGTTTAGGCCTAGTTGTATAAACATAGGAGAAAATATTTGAGTTGTTTTTTCAAATTTATGACAGAAAGATAGCCAAATGTTTTTCTATGGCAAGAAATGACAGTTTAAATTTTATGCTGCATTTTAACGGATACACCTGAGAAAGATCGCATTGCAGCTGAAAAAGCCAAAAGGGTGCTAAAAAAACTAAGGCAATAAAACCCCTTACTAAGCCAATTGACCTAACATAACCAATTACTACAATCTTGGCTAGAAATAAGAATAGGTTGTAAAATGTATTTTTGAATTTTATGTGGCTAATAAATATTGGTTTTCGGACTGTAAATGGAGTCTCTCTACCTGTTAATAATTGTACCAGTTGGACCAAGGTACACCGCCGGTGGTGTACCTTGGTCCTTATTACAATTTCCTGTATTTATTTTTTTAATAGTTGAAATAATTTAAATAACATGTTAAAATAAATATATGTTGTATATAACAACATAAAAAAATATTTTTATTCACTTTTTGCAAGTAATAAAGAAATTAAAAATTGAAAAGTCAAAATAGATCCAAGGGAACCCACCTTCCCCTACACTTTTCTTCGTTAAAAATCAGAATTTTTATGAATGTAGAATATAATGTTTTTAAAATAAAATTTCAAAATTATTTTAGGTAAAAAAAATAGATGACCAATATCAATCTAACTGTTTAACATCCTTAATTGAATCGGTGAGTGCAGAAACAACGTCAGTCACAAATTTCAAATTTTTCAGGAGGGAGAAAAAACGTAATAACTCCTCCTCTATTTTTGCACTAAACACTCGAAACAAACGTCCTGTATTCACGGGACTGCTCAACAGATTAACGTAGTTTTTGCACCCAACACGCGTCTTGCCTTTCTACGCTTATTTTCATTGAAAACGAGTTTTCGGGCTTTTTTTGACTGAAGTGGTTTCTGCACTCGCCGATTCAATTACTGTGTGTTCGTGAAAGGTATTTAAAAACGGTTTGCACACACACACACACACAGTTTTGTCTTGCTAATTAATTGTTTTTACTCTCCTATATATATAAAAAGAACGCATTTATAAAACTTCAGGACATGCAACAGTTTTAACAAGAAAGCTTTTTTTGTTGTTGAAATTTTCATCTTGTACCATTATTCAACCTTAGGAGTAAACAACTGAAGAGCCGTGGCCCAAAGTAGATCAAGATGGCAAAAGCTCGTTGGGACGGCCCGGGCCTGCTCAAGGCTGTAGTGTGCCCTGGATGATGACCATTATTCAACACTGTCGAATAAATAATACTCCGTGTAGAGGGATTGCATGTTAAACAAGCTCTCAAATTCTGTTTCCGTGCATGATAGCGCCTTTTTAAAAGTTCGTTAGGTGCCTATTTAATGTCGTCTCGTCACTTGACTGTGGTTCCAAATTACGGCACCCTTTGTCCGGTTTCTGTGCTAAATAAGAATTTCTAGGCTCTCCTTTACAATCACATGGACTTTATTATTATTATTTTTGCATTAAACGATACATTTAATTTAACAAAACCTAAAATGTCCAATGTCCTTTTACTCAGTTTTGAATTTGCTCTTATTTCACGGTTTTTCAAAATGAAAAAAGAACCAAGTTTTTCTTGTTCTGCAGACCCAATGTTTTGTATATTTTGGAAACTATTCAAGCTATTTGCACTTCACTGGGTTTTTTTTATGTTAAGTAACTAGGATAGTTTCCATATTTTCAACTGATTAATTAGTGATTTCCAAGTGTTGTGTCTTCAAAAGTTCACACTATGAAAATAGGACAAGTGTTTATCTCCTACGTGTAAGTTCAATGTATGAAACCCGAAAGATAGATTAATTAGTATATAAACTAGGGGGGAATCGCTTGATGTAAAAATCAACATTAAAATCGGTTCATAGTATCTGGTTTTACATCTAATGTTAACTAAAATGAAAAAGCCAAATACATTGTTTTTTGTTTAAAATCCTTTTAAGTGAAAATATTTATGAAAATGGTTACACAGAGTAATATAAATATATAAAGCGCGTCCACTATAAGAATGAGACAATTCGATTGGCTAAGATAATGCAAGAAATTCATAACATGCAAATTTTTACACTACCAGCAGAAAGTACAGCTCTTACACTTTAAAATAAGATATGATTTGGATTGTTGCTGCTGCAAGATTTGCTATATGCCAGCTAATTTATCGAATGCTATTCGAAAATAAATTGTACACTTCTGTTATTTTGATGGCAGAAGATTCAAGAATATAGACTTTAAACATTTTAAAAGGCGAAAAATTTCAAAAACAACTATGTATCAACTTCTAATACAGTACGATGAACTTATAAACGTCAAAATTTCTTGAAATTTCGTAAAAAATGTCTGGAAAAGAACCTAACTTTTGTAACGAAGGTTAAGAAAGTCGTGGAAAAGAAACCTGATATTTCATTCAGTGAGCCAAATCGTCTGGAAATTGAAGATATCTAAAGCTTATATGCATAAAATCATAAAAGAAGATTTGAATTTAAAAGCTTTCAAGGAAAAAAGCGGTTCCGATATTCATAAAAGATAAAACAACAACGAATAAAGAAGAAATGTTTATTCAACATTTATCGGAAATTGATTCCATCTTAATCAGGACTGAAACTCGTCATTGATGACGAGTATTATTTCATGTATGATCCCAATGTTGCTGGTGGTAATAAGTACTACTATTCTGCTTAATTTGATACTGTTCCCGTAGAATATGGAATCAAGCTTAAATAGAAATTTGCCATTAAAATGATGATGGGGCACGCCATGGATGAGGATGGGATTGTGTCCAAACCGTGTCTTGAGGGAACTGTGAATGGTAAAATTTACTTGCAACAATGTATAAAGATAGTACTAATACCCATTACCCTTTATCCTCGAACATTATCGGAAAGAAGATCTTTTGTTCTGATTAGATATATTACGCGAAGGAAGTGAAGTGAGCTAGTATATGAGGAACCCTAATATTCATTCCGTATACCCAAGAAGGACAATGCGCCTAAACGTCCGACAAACAAGAAGAATAGAAAATTTCTGCTTAATTATGAGATGTGAATATTCCTACGAGAAAAAGGAGCCCAAAAACTTGGTCGAATTCCATAGGTTATATCATCGTTTCCTTAAATTAGAACCGGAAGAAACTGTACAAAATATCATGGCGACGGCTAGAAGAAATCTTCGCAAAATACAACTTAAAGGTGTATATTCGTCGATTTAAGGTATCAAAAGTAAATAAAAATGTTTGTTAGTTAATTTGATGCAAAAATCATTCATGTAAATAATATTTTTTGGAATTTAAAAGGAAGGCAAATTGTCTCATTTTTATAGTGGTGTGGATGCGCTTTATTTTAATTATCCTCCTGTTGGTTTAAACTGACTCTTTTATTGAATTTTTACATTACATGAATTGTGATGAAATCCTGTATTGTGGATTAAGTTCCAATAAAATATCCATATATGTAAAAAAAAAAACATTACATGAATGGACTTAAATGCTTGGTTTACGGCTCTTCATGAAAGATCAAATCATCTTCCACATCAATCTCTCGTTGAAAAGATATCGACAACAGTTGATTAAATGATAAAACTTGACACTGGCACATG
Source organism: Hylyphantes graminicola (assembly GCA_023701765.1). Lineage (NCBI taxonomy): Eukaryota > Metazoa > Arthropoda > Arachnida > Araneae > Linyphiidae > Hylyphantes > Hylyphantes graminicola. Next base: position 51,119,191 of record CM043113.1, read on the forward strand.
GACTGTTGACAAGTGATTGGTCTAACAGTAAACCTAATGTATTAGTTTATTAAGGACTTTATTATGTTTTTAATAAACAGACTTTAGTACATCAGTCATCAGCAAATTGCATAGTGTTTTTTGCGTGATTCTTACATAATTCTCACATTGACTAGTTATTAATATATTTGAACGAAGGTAAATGTGTTTTAACACTTTGAAAATACTTAGTTTCTTAAAATAAAGGTTTTCGCTCTACATTATTGAACCCTGAACTGCTTATGCACATGCATTAGCAGTTCAAATAAAATATTTTTATTGGTATTTTATACGTATATTAAGTTTAAACGATCTTTCTAGTAACGAAAGAGTAGCAATATTTGGATGATTTCAAATCTATTTTGATTGAAATTCTTACCAGGGAGAAAGTGTTTTATACTTATTGTACTACAGTGGAAAAAAAAACCTACGGACAAAATTCAACTGACAAGAAGTGCTATAATATACATTATACTTATATAACTGTTAACTGATATTCTAACACAGCAGGTAAATGAATTGTTTTTATTATTAATAATAAAGGAGTTCAAATAACGTTTTCAAGTTGGTGCCGTATCCGTGATATGTTACATCCTGTTCTTCTACAATTGGAAGTTACTCTATAATTTCAACATTTCTATGCATTTCATACGAAAATAAATAGCAACAATTACATTTCAAGGTAGCATACATTTTACCCATCACGAAAGCTTTGGTTAAACCGTCATTTCATTGTCTACCTTATCCTTTTGGCTGTTATATAGTTGTCATGACTTAGAGTAAGATAAACTAGTTTTTTTTTCCCCGTTGTGCGCTCAAAAGTCTATTAAGTAATCTCTCTTTTTTGCTGTTGTTTGACCATTTAATATCTGGCAACTTAGTTTTATATTTAATCTTTTGTCAATATTTTCTCTTTACTTTGGGAAGGCCGGAAAAGTGACATCGCACTTTCCAGTAAAGATAAACTTGAACATTATCTTATTTAAAACGATTTGAAGAAGAAGCGTTTTTCGTAAGCTTCTAATTATTTTGAATTCACGATTTATCATTTCGATTTGAAACTCCTAATTTGTGACGCATTATACTGAGAAGTGTATGTCATCAGGGGGTCGGGAATAACAGGTAATGTTTGTTATGATGTTTGTCTCTGAACTCGGTTGGAAGTTCACTAAATTGTAAATTATTTGCAAATAAATATCTATTTTTCTTTGGTCATAAAACTACGTCGTAAAACCCCACAAAAAATTTTTTAGTTTAATCTATCCATTTTGTAAATGGATCACATATAGTAGCGACATACTGGACAATTTATATTTTTTTGTGTATAGTATACGTTGTAACAACATACAAGACTCCAGAATACTCGAACACAAAAAATTACTCCCGTAGAAGCGAAGGTAGCTTTATTTAGATGATTCGAAATTCGTTTTATTAACACATTATTTATTTATTAAAAACACTTTAGAAATGTTAGTAAAATAATCGGAGTTCGTTCATTCTCGATAACCTCTCGTCCATTTAGGACCACACCTAAAATTATGTCTTTTCCGTTCAGTGTCTAAAATAGTTCTCTTCCTACTCCCTGCTACGGGGCTGCTTCCAAGTTGGCCGGTAGAGGGCCAAGGACCTAGGCGTTGACGCTACAGGCTCCTCCTCCCCTGGGGAAACTTTCGAAGAATGAGAAAGTTTATGATTAGTGTTCATACAAGAGTTATACAACTGTTCCAGGAACCTAGGCAAGTGCCAAGCAAAAATTATCAATTCCCAGTGTCGAGAGAAACCAAATGTTTAAATAAATATATGAAAAGAAATAAATGCAAGTATGAAAGGAAAGAAATAAATTGGGCACATACACACTTTTTTTTTTTTTAGTGAGTGTGAATCCGACTCAAACCATCTGCATTTTGATGCAGCTTTCCTTTTCGATGAATAACTTTAAAATTAAAAGGTTGTAATATTAGTGACCATCGCATCAAACGTGCGTTAGAACTGGCATGAGAATTCAGCCACACCAAAGGATTATGATCAGTCACAATTTGAAAGAAATTTCCATCGAGATAACACTTAAGTTTCGAAACTGCAAAGATGATGGCGGCACACTCTTTCTCACTGACACTGTATCGTTTTTCAACACTGGTAAACTTCTTGCTTAGGTATATAATAGGATGTTCTTCAGTTTCATTGTCTGCCAACTGGGACAAAACTACCCCCATTCCTCGATCTGACGCATCAGTTTCAACTATGAACGGCTTTTGATAGTCTGGTGAGTACAGCACAGGATAGCTGCAAAGACAGTTCTTTGCTTGTCAAATGCTTCCTCACATTCTTTAGTCCATGTAATGGAACCTTTTCTAGCTTTCCCTTTCAAAGAATCAGTTAAAGGGGCAGCAATCGATGAAAACATTGGAATGTATCGGCTGTAGTAACCGGCTAACCCTAAAAAGGCACGAACTTCAGTTTTACTTTTAGGTGGGCTAAAGTTCTTGATCGCCTCAATTTTTAGTTCAGCTGGCTTCCTAAGACCTTGTCCAACAACATGTCCAAGATACTGCACTCGCGCTTGGGCAAATTTACACTTTGACGGCTTGATGGTTAGTCCAGCCTTTTCTATTCTTTTCAGAACTATATCGACTTGTTTTAAATGTTCAGCGAAACTGTTCGAAAAAATCGCTATGTCATCGAGATACGGAACTGCGTACTCTTCACATCCCTCTAGAAGTTGATATACCATCTTGCTAAATTCGTAAGGAGCATTCTTTAGACCAAATGGCATCCTTAAGGGTTTATAAGTGCCAAAGTTAGTCACAAATGCTGACAGTCTTTGGGCTCGCTCAGTAAGGGGAATTTGCCAATAGCCTTTAGACAAATCCAGAACTGTTATGTACTGAGCAGAAGACACGATTTCAATTCTTTCTTCTATATTTGGAAGAGGAAAGAACCGCTTCTTCTATATTTAGTTTTAAAAATATTGCAATACCAAAGCATATCAAGTTAATACTCATTAAACATGTGCTTGCCGTTTTCAATTAGTAGCACTCAGGGCCTGCTCTAGGAAATCTCAAACTATAGGCACAACCTATTTTGGGGGCCCCTTTACGGAAAATTTTACGTATTATTTCCAATAATGATGGTGCTTTATGACCCATGTATAAAATGTTTGCTACAATTTTCGAGGATTCCTTACAAACATCGATCAAAACAATAACGTTAGGTCAATTACTCACTTAAAATTGAGCACAAAAAATAGTGGAGTATCCGAATTGTTTTTATAGTTTACTGATATTTTGGGGATTTACAGCATTTAGCATAATAAAAACTGAAATTTGGGGCCCCTAAAATTTGGGGGCCCTAGGCCCGGGCCTAACAGGCCCTATGGAAGAGCAGGCCCTGGTAGCACTCTGCCTTGAACTATGAGTAAAATAATATTTAAAAAAAGTCAGTACTAGGTGTTTTTTTTTTGTTGCTTGGAGCCAAAGTTACTCCATTCGACGGTACTTATTTTTCTATTTACATATTACTTAATTTAAATGCTCTTTCTATTTATTATTTAAATTAAATAAAATGTATGGACGTTTACGTTACTTAAGGTATAATATTCATAGAACTATTTCCTTAGGCCCTCTTCGATGCCTTTATTCTCTCTATTTTTTTTTATCCTTTTCTATTCTCTATTTTCTATTATCAATTTTTTTTATATAAAGTTTTTTTTGTTTGGTATTGCTTCTGAAGTCATGCTATATCTTTGTGGCATCTGTAAGTTACCAAAAAAGTACATCGTCGAAATCTTGCTATATCCCCATATGACCTGACACTCTTGAAATTACAGTTTTTATCAGCAATCGTCTAAAATATATTACAAAGAACTTGAGCAAAGCTCTATTCTTTGTGTTTAGAAATTTATTGCACTTTAGGGTTCTTTAATGCTCTATTCAGACCTTCAGACATTAAAAATTTATTTACAATTATTTTATGGTGATCAATTTATTGTAAAGAGAAACTAGAAAATAATGCAGAAAATGAGGTATGGGACATTAAATAAATTTCTTAATAATGTAATTTCGTAGAAGATAACGTGGCTGACAGTTCAAAAGCGGTATAGTTTTCAGTTTTGGTCCTGATGACCTAATGGAACGGGAATATTTCTTATGATGTCACGCTTTAAATACCGCGATTTCATTTTTTTTTTTTTTGAAAAAGTGTTGAAACGATCCCATTACGTATGTTTCAGTTAATAAATGTGCATTATATTATATAACAAAAAATAAGGATTATTTCAACTTAGACATTTGAACGTTTGATAAATTTGGGTATATAATAATATAAATCTTGTGCGTAAGAGGTTCTATAGGGCGACAATTACTTTTACAAACCTACTTTTTTTTATAAGAATTTTAGTAAGTATTTAAATTTAAGTAATAGGAAAGTAGGCTGCTTTAGTTCTTTTAGAACTTCTTGTTTTTCAAAGTAAATAATCAAGGAACGTCTATTCTTTTTAATGGTTTTAAGTTTCCATGGAAATATTATATCAACAAAACATGGATGAGCACAATAAAATATAATTGTAACAAAAGTCTTACTTTTAATGGATTTATTATCCAAAAGTATCATAAAGTTTTCTTTTAGCGAACAAAGTAATGATACCATGATGAGTGATATTTTTAACTGTCATAGTACTTTTTTTTTTTTAAACTTTGTAAGTGAAAGGTATTAAAAAATGGCTTTGTTCGTGTGTTCGTCTGTCATTTACTTTTGCAGCCGAGCCGTAAACTACGAATTCCTTAAACAAATGTGCCGTGGGTACATCAAAATTTAAAATTATAATTATGATAAGTTCAATTTTAAATTTCATTAAAAAAAAATCGGGCCATAAAAGTAAAAATTAAAAACAAATTACGAAAATGTATGCCCATTTAGTTTGAATTACTTAACTAATCCACTAAAATAGGTTAAATTTTAGAAAATTAATATTTAATGTGTTAAAAGTTTACTGTGGTTTGAATTGGTATTAAAAAGAACCTTACCATTCCTTATCGTCGTTAGTCCCGAATGTCAAATTTCTAGTTTAGGGCTAAAACTAACACATTTTTGAGCTAAAAATTACATTCATTTGGACTTTAAATTGAACTAATACTATATCTTAAAAAATTTCTTCCGTAAAATTTGGGATTTTAATATTTATACTGTGTATTTCTCTTCTAATAACATTGTCCCTGGGTTTCGGTACATTCACTGACCTCATTGCTAAAGTGATAAAGAGAGGCACTGGATATGGAGCTCTCCAGTGATTCTTACATAATGAAAACTGTACTGCAGAAAACTCACATTTCAGCTAGTACCCGCATTTTTTTGCTACCCTTTATCAATTAGCTCAAAAGTTTAAAAAAAAAAAAAAACTCTGTAAAATGAGCTGCGAGGCTTTATTTTGCTTTCTTTACAGTAACCCAGGGCCAGGGTAAATTTTAATTTTTTCTTGATAATTAAATTTTTTCTATAAATATGTTTAAGTGGAGGTTCAAAAGAACATAATGTTCTTTTTTTTTTCACATCTCTAAGTGGAGTACAAGAAGTAATAAAATCCATTTTTATTAAACTGGAGTTAGTTTCAACACAAAAATACCGCAAAACAGCGTGAATGTCCTTTATCTTCCGTTCATGACCTTCCGGTCCTTACCGTCGTAAAAATCTAGGGATCGATGGAAAGCCGAAACCAGTTTTAAGACTAACCGGTTTTTTGTGATTTCGGTTTCTTTGAAAAATATTTACTTTCGTAAGGCCGGTTTAGACCGGTTTCTTTAACATCGGTGTTTTATAAAAATTGAAATCAATTATTATTATTATTATTTGCAGGGGTCGTAGTGGGACAATGCAAAATTTCAGGACAAACGTTTAAGAAAAAATCAGGACATTTTCAGGACATTATTTAAGCAATAAAATACTAGAATTTCAAGAAAAGACTTTACTGACACTGCTATACAAAGTTCATACTCTTGATGGGTAGGAGAAATCAAGCCTTACTCAAGTACTATTGAAAAAAAATCAGAAAATTTAAAAAAAAAAACCTACAAATTACTACCATACTTGCATACATTACTTGCATAATATCTAAATACTACTTTCCATTTTTTTAAAGCCGAAACCTGTCACAAATTAGAAATCAATTCCAGTATAGGCTAAAGTAATAAAATGCTTTAAAAAAATTCAAAGATAAACCAAAATATTTTATAACATTCCAGCTAGGTCTTGTTATCACTAACTTATAACGCACGGATACTTGATCAAAAGAAAATGTTCTGGTTGGCCCAACTTAGATTCAACAGGAGCTATGGAAATAACGCACTTTTCAGATCACATAGAGTCAATCATTACGAGGTAATGTAATGTCGTAGTGGATTTCGTAAAAATTACTAGGCAGCAAAATAAGTAGATCAAGAAGCATCTAGACTTTTGGTCAGCAGAAGATGACCTGGAGGATTGCACACCGTTGGCCGATATTTGAAAAAACTTAGTGTATAATAATCTTAATTAATCTTCGAATTTTAATTAAATTTTTTATCTTTATTATTAAAATTAAATATTTAAACATGCTTATTATTGAAATTTGAGTGTAGTTTTCATTGATAAAAACCAAGAATAGAAATTTATTATTATTTTTTTTTGCATTAATGTCGGATAAAATTTGGGGTCTCAGTGTAAAAGCAGACCACTATTTTAAATGCCATGTTCAGAAGTATAGGTTTAATAATTCATAGGTTTAATAATATCATTATATTATGTAACCAAGAATAGATATCACTTGCGGTTTCACTTGAAATTGGCAATCACGTTGAAAAATTTTGATACCCTATTTTAAAAATACCGAGCGGGAATGTTTTTTGTCTTGCTCCTGTTTTTTTTATCCAGGAGGAATAAAAACCAAAGCAAATTGCCAAAATAGCCCCCAATGGTTGAAAAAAGTAAATGTTTACACAGAAATAGATTTTAACACTCAAATTTTCCGAAAAAAAAGTCGCCTACAATTCAAAATAACCCCTTTAGTAGGCTAAATAGTCTCAAGTGGCAGCAAAAAAAAATCCTAAGTAGCGGGCTTTGACAGGCCATCGTAATTTTTAAAAGTGCCTAAAATTTGGTTGACTGGTCTGTCCTGAACTAAAACAAAGAAAGAAACGGTACCTGATCCTACACCGATTACGCTATCAAATAGTAAATATTACGAGGAGTTGTGGTTTGGATGATGATCGATTTTTTCAGAATGAAAAAACATTGAAAAAAATCCAGAGACACTACTGGCTATAACTAGCAAATATTACTAGGCACTGAGGCTGGTTGACAAATCTGATCTGATCATACCTAGAACTATAAAAGGAACACTAACATACTGCAATCACGTGGCTACCAAATTGTTTTTCAAGGCTGAAGAACCGATTTTTTCAGAAACAAAGGCAAAATAAATGTTGCTGTAAATATGGAAGCTTATCTGTAGTTTTTGGCAGGTATGAAATTATGTTTGTTAGCACTTTTTAAAAAATTTCAGGAATTTCAGGACAGTGTGTGAAAATTAAGGACATTTCAGGACACAAAATATTTTTTCAGGAATTTCAGGAAAATCAGGACAACTACGACCCCTGTATTTGTTTTTTTCCAAATGAGCTGTTTTTCCCCGGCTATTTTAGTGAGAGTGCGAAATTATTTTGCGATTTTCGACAATGAACACATGATAAAACGAAAAACTGATTTATGTTCAGCAACAAAATTTAGACCTATATAAGTATCGTTTCTAGGTCTATAAAGAAAACCGCTACAAAAACCTACAATTTTTGGGTAAAAACTTGTTTTTTGTCACCTTATTAAAGCAAAAAAAAAAAAAAAAACACTTATGTGAGCATACCTAAACTAGAGTTAAGGGCAAAAAAAAATCTGTGAGATATTAACAAGTTAAACATATTAAATTCATACAAAAAATTCGGTTGAAAGACATTGATTTATTTTCCAAACTTGTCAGCAAATGCAATGGGGTTGTTTCACGACGAATCTGGCAACACTTGTCATCCTCAATTAGAATTTAATGTTTCTGCTTTAGAATTACCGTGTTGACCCGGCAGCACAACGGTTAGGAAACTAGCGCGCGATAGATGGCAGCATCTGTCACGTATGTGTATGTGTGGGTGAGTGTGTTGTGTCTGTCTTACTTGACGAAGGTTTTAAGCGGATCCCTGAGCAAGCACACAAACCTGAAAATGTATGTCTACCAACCAACCAACTTTAGAATCGGACCCGTTCATTTCGGACCGACCCCATTAGAATTACTGTTTATGTTTTGTTTTTGTTATTCGGCAGTGAGTTTTCGTTGAGAATATAGAAGTTAATTTTTTTAAATGCCAAGTTTTTGCTGTGTTGTTGGCTGTACGAATAATTCATTAACGCAAAATTGTGCAGAAAAAAAGTTTCATTACACGTATTTCCCCATGCTGATCCTGAATTGATGAATGAGTGGCTATCTCGAATTAAACGAGCATGGAGGCCGCCATCTTTGAAATTCTAATTGAGGAAGAGAGGTGTTGCCAGATTCGCCGTGAAACAACCCCATACAGTAAAAAAATACAAGTGATAAAAGGCTCGTCGTTTTAGAAATATGTTTCTATTGTGAATTATGACTGTCTGTTTTTGAGTCTTTCTCCCAGGATGTACTTTTATTTGTTGCTGATACCCAGGTGTGATAAAAGGTGAAGTTTTCTCAAGCAAACCAAACCAGGACACTTACGGAAAAGCCAACGGATTAAAAGAAGCTATCAAACATCCGAACTTGGTATCTGCATACTGGTTCAGAACTTGAAACGTAAACAAATCAGGTTTTTTCAAGTTCAAACGCCGGAAATATTTTAGCAAAATTATTACAAACTCTTTTCTAGCCACATTTTAAAAATATTTTCCTTCAAATAGATCCCAAAATATCTATTTCTTAAAGTTCTTGGCCATTTTCCAGCTATAAAAGCTGCGCAAAAAAGCAACCTTTAAGTTTTGTTTTACAAAGTAATCCTAATGTATCACCTCAAAACTTAGTTTATTGTTCCTAGTTATTTTGGTAAGTCCTGTTTCTTTATTTTGTGTTTTTACAGTCTTCTTAACTTAACTTTTAGATGAATACTGTTTTTCTGCCTGGGCATTAGCTTTTTTTTTTCTCTCTATGCTTTTCTCAATTTATACTTGAACGAAATATAAATTGTACTATCATTTTAGGTTACTTATTTTTAATATTTTGTATTATTAATTTTATATGTTAATTTAATCATTTTTTTTAAATTCAATGTCACAGATTCACTAATATTACCTGTGTTGTAGAGTTCTCACAAAATGTAACAAAACATAAAACTTCAATGTGTTGTGATGTGCCTTAGACATTTTTTATTCAGTTATGTTTAAACATCCACACATTTTTTTTCTTCTGATTCATTGAAATTGAATTTTTGTTACAAATTACATACTTTTCAAAAATATCAGTCGTATTTCCCCCTCTCACAACACATTTTCCAATCTTACTGATTACCAGACTACTTACTTACTTACCAGATTTTATGGTACTTAAAAGTACCATAAAATCCTATGGACAATCTGAAGCACTTCATTGGCAAAGTCGGAAAGGGGTGTTTGGAGAGTTTCTGGGATATATATTCTATAATTTTTGACAATTTATCTAATACATTGGTTCTCAACCGGTTGTACCCATACCACTGGTGGACGGTGGTACACATGAACAGGTGGTACGCATGAGTGATGTGAGCAACATGATGCTATTAATAGCTTCTGTATGCATGAGCAGTGAGCACGCAAACATTATATTGTTGTTTTGAACCTTAAAATGATTTTAAAGAGAAATCATTAATTAACTTCTGGATCTGATTTAAAGCCTAGATCAGAGAACCTGTAGTACCCTTTGATTAAGGCAAGCTCTGCTATTTTTGATAAAATTTGTTACTTGTGTGAGAGTGAATTGTTTGAATTGTTGGTTGCACATATAAAAAAAAATAGAAGCAGAATAAGTGTTGAAGAGAACTTAGGAGTGATGATAGATAAGTTCCATTGCTCCTAATGTTGATATTTTAATCACATGCAAACTAAAACAAGTTTCGCACTGAAGACTATAAGTATATTTTGTATGATGACTAAATTTTTGCTAAATTCGTACTATTTTTTTTAGACCTATGGGTATAAATAAAACTGTAAATTAATATCATTTTATAATCTATTTATGTTCCTTTATTATAAGCATATTATAAATAAACAAATATGTAACTATTAAATATGAAAATTCCTCAGGAATTTAATTCAAAAAGCCTTTGAACACTTTTAGAATAAATATTATATGTTTATTAAAATATTTAGGTCTGGTGGTATGGAAAATTTCTCAAAAAGCCAAATTGTACTCGGGGTGCAAAAAAGCTGGGAATCCCTGATCTAATATCATATGCTTATCTATTTATGTCTTATTGATAAATTGATATTCAATGTGATATCCCACAAAATTTTTTGAATGCAAAGCATACCCCTTTGTGAAATAAACTTCTGGCTTCCCTACTAAAGTCTTTTTTTTAATTATCAGTAAAAGACAAGGTATACCATAACATTTTGCTAAAGCACTATATTCTAACGTCTTTTCCAGAGAAAGTTAACATTGCTAGTTAATGTTAGAAAATCTAATGGATTCTGCATAGAGTTTCAAAAAACTACAGGGCTGGGGAGCCCAGTCGGTTAAGCGCTAGCTTAGCATGCGGAAGGTCCCAGGTTCGGGTCCGGGCATCGCCAAAATAGCTGCCGGTCTATAAACGGCCCGTGCAGCCAAAATGTCCGATGAATAATACCCCGTGTAAGGGAGTGCACGTTAAATATCCTTCAAAGTCCTAACGCTGCGTACGATGTCGCCCTTAACGGTTGCGTTGGGTGCCTATTCAGGTGTGGCTTGTCACCTGACTGTGGTTCTAAAATACGACGCCCGTCACCAATAGCCCTCGTGTAGCTCTAGTGCGACGATAATTCAAACCAAACCAAACCAAATAAAAAAAACTACAACCCCTCAATCCTAAATTGCCAGGTAATGACAATTTAACTGACCGAAAAAAATACTTAGACTGCACACCCGTTTGTTTTTAATGTATAAAATTAAAAAAATATTCTTAACTTCAACTAACATACTATGTTGAAGTATGTACAACAATACAATATGAAAACTATTTGTCTTATTAGAGTCTCTTTAGACTTAAAATTTCTTTTGCGTGTTGTAAACCGATGTTGTACGTACAATTTTTTTTATTTACCAATTTTTAAAGTTCAATAGTATAGTACGTCCCCCTCTTTTTTTCATAAAATAAGTATAATAAATTAAATATTACTTTAGAACTTAATTAATATGATATAGAAATGTAACTGACAAATGTAACTCTAGAATAAGTATCTCTACACATAATTTTAATACATAGGTAATCAATTGTATACAATATAAAATTTTAGGACTTTAAAATAATTTTATATTTCCATCTTGACTTGTCGAACTGAGAAAATTAAGTTACCTAGCACTTATTTTCTTCTCTATGTATTTTTAAATACCTAGCAGAGGAAGAAAGCATTTATTACTAACCATGAAGAAGCATTAAAACATCAAGGTTGTTTCTTTATATATTAGACTTTATTAAAATTAATTACTTTAAAAGTATTTCTGTTTTACACAAAACTCCCCTGATTATTTTCAATTAGAATAATATATTATTGTTATACAGATTTTTGTAAATTTACAGATTATTGTAAATTTACAGATGATTGTAAAATTAAATATTTAGAAAAAATCTCTATGAAAGGAACTAGTGAAGGCAATGTAGAAATAAAAAAAACCATATTTTTGGCGAGATTATTGAAAACCACGATAAAAATAGGTTAATATTAAGGATTTTGGGAAACTATTGTGCATAACTTAGACTAAATTTATTTTGTTGTTGGAAAATTGAAAGATCTGGTCGCATTTCTGTAGATTAGATTATATAATTATAGATCTGTAGATTACATTAATTAGATTATATTAATTATAGATCTGTAGATTACGACTACAAAAAACAAAAAAAAAAACAACCGTTAATTTCGGACCCCCACCCACCTTTTCTCAACTGAGGTTTTTCAATCGCATTTTTTTTTATTTAATTATGTTTCTTTTTTAAAATTCCAATCTATCACGTTTTCTCAACTTTCACTTTGGGAAGTGTTGAAGTACTTTAACCACATGTCATTTTGTTCAAATTGCAGCCAATCGAATCTATATTAAAAAACGGACCATTCTTTTCTTAACACTTTTAAGCAGGGCCGGACTGGCTCCCTAACAAGGGCGCAGTTTTACCGGCCCTTCCCGGCTTCAAAGGGCGCCCCCTCCCCTCCCCGCATATTTTCGTAGTCTAACTTAAATTAATCTCGGCTCACATACTAAGTGTTTATTATTGTTCAAAAGTAAATACAATTATACTTAATTTAGGAAGCATTTATGCGACAAAATAAAACAACAAGTAATGAATTAACTATAAAATAGCATTTAATACTAAAACAATTCGTATCTACAAAATGCACAAAGATATGTCTCTGATATCTAGATTTTAAATCACAAAAAACTGCCAGAGCTTGATCATTCATAGCAAAAAATGTATTTTTAGAGCTCAAAACAACTAATTCAACTACATTGACGCGACCCTCTGCAACTATAAACGCATAAGTGGACAAAAAGTACAAAGATGTCTCGGATATCGTACCTTTTCAAACAAAAAAATCTAATCAGAGAGATACAATCAAGCAAAAAAAAGTAAAGGTTTCTGATGTCAAATGTGCAACCTATACTTTTTATTTGGAGGTTCGATACCCGTGAAACTTCGAAACACATAACAAATCAAGGTCCAACCACAAACTTAGTCAAAACAGCAGCTGAATCGTATGATACGGCGGGAAAGTATACTCAAAATCGCAAACGATGCATAATTTTTGTCTAAATTTTCTTTGTGGAGTGTGAAATAATTTTGACATTTGACATGTAGCCTTAGGTCTGAGTTGAAACTAATAAGGAGAACAGAAAAAAGCAAGCGCTAACCACGGTAAATATTATAAAGTACGATTTTGAAAATTTTAGATACCGAAAAAAAATTGCTGGAATTTTCCGCCATTAAGTTGAATTTTTACGGAGAAAAACTGCTTGATATTAGACGAAAATACACTCTTAAAACAAAGAGTGAAATCCACTCCTGTAGGAGAAGTGCATTTTCGACACTGGAAAAGAGTGAATATTTTTTAGCGTTTTTTAGCGTTTGTTTTAAGAGTGTACATTATTCTCTAAGAATACTTACAAGATGAATCTAGGGTTCAAAAAAATTTTAGTCAGATTTTTTTTTTTTTTTTTTTTTTTTTTTGAGAAAGGCTCACCGGCCCGAGGGCCGATGGGCCGGCGGGCCAGTCCGGGCCTGCTTTAAGTATGGTTCGGAAAGCCATCATAAACTTTTTCATGTTAGATTTTGCCAAATTTGAGTCCAGAAACAATTAATTTACTTAATTTTCTTGCAATTTTACGTTGTTTTTTTTTGCGAGGGAAATCACTTGATAATTGACAAGACCCCTCCCTCACGTGAGATTTCGTGATATTCGGCTGAACCCCCCTTGAAACATCACGTTATTTATGCACGCCCCCCATGTTTCAAATATCAGTAGATGTCTAACCGGCTTAATAATTGCATGTTTCTCCTCAGTAATCCGTGGTCGAATTTCAAGGGCGCATTTTTCCTCTGGCAGGGGTTGTGATGGAACGGTGGAACAATCAAGGATTTTCTTTAACACTCTACTGATGCACAAAAACAAATGCAAAAGTACCGCGGCAGATTACGCAACACTAATTTGTTCAAGAAGAAAAAGAGAACTTCGAGTTTTTTTTGTTTGTCTTTTTGTTTAAACCGGAAATTTCGTTTTTGCCGGACTGTCCTTGAAAGGAAGGGTTTTTTCGGGATTTGGTTTGCCAGTATTATTTTATGTTAGAACTGCGGCTGTGCATGACGTTCGATCTCCATGCTCTGAGTAAGTTTGATTTTCTGCTTTCTATTTTCAAGGTTGCCCGAGACGATTATTATTGTAAATTATATTATGGTAATTCCTATTTGTTTCGTAGTACAATCGAAGAAAAAAGTTAATTGAGGTTTTTATATTTTTTTTAAACAGAATGTTTATTTAGATTAGATAAAACTACTATTTTTTTCATTTTACATGTTGGGTTAAATTTTAACTTTTGACTAAATTCTCAAATTTTCGCCCATTCAATTTTTTTTTGTCACTGCAAGCCTTTCCTTTTTATAGGTACTTATGCATTTTCACTACATAATTTATTTTGATAGGTGGGAGAATATACAAAAACTCAATACTCGGGGAAGACAAGGTCAATTTAGTAGTATATGATTGAAATCATAAACATAGAAAAATAAAGACTGTATGTAGCAAATGATCTGCCAAAAGAACTTAAAAAAAAACCCACATTTTTCCAATAAACAGAATTATCGGTACCTTTAATCCATGTGCTTAATTTTCTTTTGTTTATGTCCGTTTATTACCATAATGTTAGTGCTGATTTTATAGAAAAGTGAAAAGTGGGTTTTTTAAAAAGCTTCTGCTGTTTAAAAAGTTTTGTAGAATGACGTAGCACCTTTGGATATTGTTGAAAACTATCTACCTTTTTGTTCTATACAATTCAGGAGGCTTGGTACTGATAAGGATAAAATTGACATAAATATTAAACAAAATCCCTTATCTTCTTCTGTATAATTCTTTACTTATGTTTGTCATTGTGCGAGAAATCAAATTTGCATAACGTATCTCCTTTTTTGTAAATATTCTTGCTAGCGCATTTAATTTAATTCTGCATGTTCCAGTGTAATTAAAACCTTAGGTGACCAACTCAATGAAAATTTATTATGAACTTAATATATTACTTCAAAATGTTTGCTCTAATTAATAGTATTCTTTTACTTAACTAGTCATAAGTTAGGTAAGTGTTTTATATAATTCTCAAGTTATACAAGGTGTGTTCGAAAAGTTTCGGTAATAATGGTCTCATAATTAAAAACCGCGCCGGTTAAGATCTTGCACTCACGCAGACGCAGTGAGAGAAATGTCATCTAGAGAATGTCATATACGTCTGCGTGAGTGCAATCCTAACCGGCGTGGTTTTTTAATTATGAGACCAATCACCGAACTTTTCGAACACACCACACCTTGTATTAAAGCGTAGTATATTCGTTTCAAAAAGTGACATGCTACAGGCCGTATGCAAGATGCCATTGCTTTTGTTTCATTCTTCGTGCAAATTATATTTTCGTAAAAAGAGCATTGTCATTTATTTACTGTTGTTCTTTAATCAATTCTCTCTGCAATGATATGCAAAGGAAGGTATTTTATGGTTGTAACATCGTAAATTGTAATATTGGCAAACTCTTGCTGAATAATAGATTATGTTGCATAAATAGCAAAATGTTTTTTCCGTGTCGTTTTATTGCTATTAATCTTTGTAACATAGTAAAATGTCTTTTTTTCCCTAATAACTGAAATTGTAAAATACTAATTCACTAGTACACTTATAGTTTAGCATTTTAATTTTCACTTTTTACAAAATTTTATATTTATTTAAACGAAATGTATCTTTAAAAACGCTCTTAATTTAAGTTGACTTTTGATTATCTTGCACTGATGTTCAATTTAAAATAATATCCCATGCTACAAATTTTTTTTATTCGAAACAAGCTAATATTTTTCCTTAAATCTCAGCATATCTCCAGTTAAGTACTACTTACAAATTTGTAACTAGCGTGTTTTAATTAATTGTTGTTGTTACATATGGCATTTATTGGAAATTCAATCCATAAATACAGGCAACCCACGTGACAAAAGGTAAGACAAACAACTTTAGATATAACAGAACAGAAAATATAACAGAAACATTAACAAGAGAAATGTGCTTCTGTTATATTTTCTGTTAATTAATTGTTATGCTTGGACAATGGACAGGAAAATAAGGGCGTGTTCGAAAAGGTCGGTAATTATTCTCATAATTGAAAAATCGCGCTGGTTAGGATCTTGCATTTTACGTACGCAGGAGAGACATTGTAATAAGACGTAATGCATTACTCATCAAGAAAACCATTAAAAAAATTCTAAATTCAATCACGATATGACTACTACTACTATCCTAACCCTGCTACCTAAATAATAGTAATAATATATTTTTAAAAATCTAAATTAGACGCTCGTCGCTTCTTTCTGAGATTATTCACACTAAAATATATGAATGCGGGAAATTATTAAACTTTTTTTTACAAAGTTAAAAACTTGTTATTTTACCTTTATCACTATTTCATCCATTTTTTGACGAAACATTTCGTTCTGGAAGAAGTCGTCTATAACCTGTAACATTTAGTGATTTAACAATTTTGTAATGAAAACTATTGTTTAGCTAAGTTATGTAAAAAAGTTATGCATTTCATCCGTACCTTTGTAAACGATCCATTTCGCCGAAGAGCTAAAGCTTCTCCATCTAAAATAAAAAGACACACTTTTTTGTTTTTTAATCTATATTTTTTGTTATGTGCATAATTTAAGAAAATGGCAGTAAATTATTATTGTACATTGAATTAAGATACATTGCAGGTTATTTTGCAAAATTAAATTTAAAAAATATTTAAAGACAACTGGGCAATGTGTATTATATTAAAAAGCAAAAAATAATTTAGTAATCTGCGAAAAGTTTTGAAGAGCAAAAAGTTTATCATAGGTTGAAATTGGAAACGCAGCTTTATTTCTTAAATAAAAATTCGCTTTGATATGACTAGTAAAGAATGTCTCTATCAATTTTTTTTCTTAAGGCGTTTTGAAAAATTAGTTAAAAAAGTAAGTTTAACTATCAAAATATTTCGAAGTTTGTTGTGACCCTACCCTTCTATTTAAAGTACGCATTGCCAAATATGAATTCTCAGCTGTCAAACTTTATACTATTACTATAAAATTTATTCTGGTTACTGGTTATACAAAATATTTTAAGAGCTTAGGTACCTGCCTCCGTCACTTGACTGTGGTTTAAAAATACGAGACCCACCATCGGCAGTATCATCCGTGTATAGCTGTAGTTCTCCTTAATTTATCTAAAACCAAATCATAATATTTTTGGGATTATAAGGAACTTACATAGATATAATAAAGTCACGAAAGAAATCAAAAACTCCATTGTGTTTAAGGTTTATTTTAGTACTTTCGAATAGAGGAACTTATTTTATATACTGTATGTGAATTAAATTAACAGGTGTTTTATCATGGTGAAGTTAGACAACTGTAGTTATTGGAAACAGTCAAATAGGCTATGTAATTGATTTGAATTGCTATTGAATTTTCAAAAATACATCAAATGTATGCGAAAAGACAATGGGTTAAGATTTGTTCATGAAATAATTTGGTTTTAAGATTTGTTCATGTAGAATTTGAAGTCCTTCGACAGTCAACAAACAATATTTTCATTTTTTTGCTCAAAAAAAAGTGAAAGATATTTAGTATTTGTTATATTAATTAATACTCCATGCATTCATGAAAAGACTTTTTTGTGTGTATTTTCTTTTTGTAGATTTCGTGGGATGTAAATTCAACTTAACACCTGCACATTTCATTCCCAGTTTGCATTGGGCAAACTTCTGTTCAAACAAGGAAAAAATAAACAATATTGCAGTATACAAATGTTCAACGGGAAAACGGGTAAATAGTTCTAATTTCCGAGTGAGAAAATCGAATAAAAAAAGCTTTTTCACATTGAATAAAGTACTTTATTCGTTATTTCAAGACATTTTTATTATTTTTTATTTGTTTTTGCTTCAGTTAGAGTGTAATATTAATTATATTTTCCTTCGATTTTGACGTAACAGAGCGGACGTATCGCCCTAGGAGCGACCAATAAGAGAGGCAAATTTCCGTTTGTTTACGCGCGTTTCCTCCGCGTAGAACATTTTAATGCTGCAAACTTAAGGTGTGTTTTGGTGTAGCTAAAATTTTTAGCAATTGATTTAGCTTAACGAATGGGGGTTTACCAAAAGATTCTTACCTACAAGAAGTAGAATTATCGGTGATGTCAAGACTTTACTTAAATATGCACTTAAAAGATGTCTAAAAAAATATAAATTCATTTACTCCACAAAACAGAATTTAATTTTACAGTGACCAATCGTCGTAGCAATCCAATTATGTAACAAACTATTTTAGTTAAAAATAAGGACCAAATTGAAATATTAGTCACATAGAAGAACTTCAGAATTAACAGAGAAGCAAAAATTTAAATCGTTAAATATTCAAAAATTGAAAGCTGGTAGAAATAACGTAGCCTGAAACATATCTTGCCTGGTACATTAATTTAATCTCACCATTCATGTAAATTAATATTTTTTTGCTACATCATTTACAAGGTATTTACTGTTATCTGACCCTGAAGTGGAAGATTTACACCATCTTCGATGTCACCACTCCGTGAAAATAATGAATGAGAGTAAGATATATGGCAATACTGATTACGAAAGATAATTGTTGTCCTGAGTTTGCTCGGAGAATCGTCCTTTTGGTTATTTTCTGCAGATAGGAATAAAAGGGTTTGAAAAGGAATAAATAAAATAAGAATAACTGTAAAGAACAAATAGCGAAAGGATTGTGTTTCTTGAGTGGTGCCCTCGAACTGTTTAAGTTGTTCTCGAGTGTTCTCCGACAATCGAAAAGCATGTGAGTAGACTTTCACTTACATGGTGTTTGGAAAGTGTCAATAAGTCCATAGCGGTTCCTTTTGATGAAAATGACATTCCTTTTTACGTATTCCAGTTTGTAGTTTATTTTTTTATATCTATTTTGTCTATTTTAAATATAATGTTACATAAAAGCAGGGTTGTAAAAAAAACCTCGGGTTATTTTTCATGAAAAACCCAACCTACTTGGGATTTTTTCATGGTGTTAGGTTTCCCCCCCCCCCCTCCCCCAGTATTTTAGATGCTTCTTTCAAAGTCTTGTGGTTTATTTAATATTTATAGAAGTTTTAATTTTTATTAAGATTTTATAAAAACTAACAGAACTTGTAGCGAATGTTTTGGAGATAATCAGGAATGATTTAATTTAGATTAGAATAATTAATTAAAAACTAATGTTTTTTTTAAGGCCACCGCAATGGAGATGCATATTTTTGTTTTATGTCTTTCTTTTTTCGCCAAATACTTTGATAAACTCGCCAAGTTATTACAAAAAACGAGCCAAATGACCTTTTTTCTTTATTAGCTGGTTGGTTGTGCGATGGTCATGGGTGTGTTGGTAGCATATATATTTCCCTCGCCAAATTTTTCAAACATGCCAAATGAGCTAAAAATGTTTTTATTCGGGAAATTACTATGACATTATCCGTTAATTTTATAGCATTTTTTAAATTTTGAATTTTTATGGTCATATAAGTAACGGAATTCTGTACTTTATAACGAACGGGAAAAGTAACATAAGTTTATTATCCGATAACAGATTTGATGGTAGTATGGTACAAATACTTGGATCGATTTGGTATTTATTTTTTTCCAACCCGTGCAACACCGGGTAGTTCAGCTAGTTGTTATATAAATGTACATTTAAATTTTAAAATGCATTGTTTAGGACCAATTCATGTTTGAGTATGTGTAAACACATATTATATAGCCCATAATATTGTATCTATGGAAATTTAAAATAGAATAAAAAAAATTATTAATGATATATTTAATTGTTCTATAATTAGTATAAATTTAAATCTGTAAATGTATTTTAAAATTTAAAGGTACAAAAAGTAAAAGTATATTAAAAATAATAATAACATAGGAATTGAAAATTATATGAAATAAACATTTATTTGTTTACATAAGATATTTTAACATTATTAATTTCCAGTTAAGGCAATTTAAGTTCAATTGGCCACTTGGGGTTTTTCATGGTTTTTTTTTTTCAAGTTTTTTTTTTTTTTTTTTTAACATACCCGGGTTTTTTCGGGTCGGGTAAAATCATAACAACACTGCATAAAATTTATAAACCAAAAAAGTATATTATTCAGACGAAAGCGTAATAGTATTTTACAAGCGAGGGAGAGAATGTTAATTTATTCCATTATCTAATGACGGATTTATCGATTTCGGGTAACAATAGCAAGAATTCCTTTCTATATTAAAGTGCATGGCATTTTCATTCAACCAACTTAGTTATCCCTGTTTAAGTTATGTTCTTTCATTTTTTACATTTAAATTTAAACTAAAATGTTGTCTTAGTTATTTTTTTTGTTTCGAATTAGAAAATTAAAACACATTATAAATTTTCTCTATTTATGTGACAGAACATTTATTCGCGGCAAGATGTTGTTGATAATCGTCCAAATCAACTTTCAACATGCTTGTTTGCACTTAGTCTGTCTTATCTAAATGGCTTTTGCGCACGCTGATCCAGAAGCTGAAACTTTTCAATATAATCGGTCTTTAACACTTATCACTTCACTGTTGACTGACTTGTGAACTGAGAGAGAGTAATATCTTTTTACATGTAAACTGTTTGCTTCCTGTAAGTCATCCTGTTTGGAAGAATTAATTTAATGAGAATGGTAAGGTATGAATTTCATAAGGAAGTTTCTTTCATAATGCAAAACTATCTGGATTCAATTGCATTTGTCGTCGGGATTTATAAAATCGATACTGGTTATTTCATTGTTTCATAAACTGTAATTATTGTAACTTAAATATTTTGTCAAGGTGCTTCACGCTTTTTGTATATTTTGATATTAATATTCTTAAATAAAAAAGCATTTTGCTCGTAAATGAGAAATTTTCTGGAATTTAAAACTACTCTAATCAGAATGAAGAGTTCTGTCTACACTGTTAAAAAAAATTCCTTGAATTAACGGAAAAACTACTGGCAGCAAGTTGCCGGGATTTTTCCGTTAATTTCAGGATCTTCCGTTTTGGAATTTTTCCGTTATTTTCAGGAACTTCCATTTCGGAATTCTTCCGTTAATTTCAGGTCTTCCATTTTGGAATTTCTCCGTTAATTTCAGGATCTTCCATTTCGGAATTTCTCCGTTAATTTCAGGATCTTCCTTTTCGGAATTTCTCCGTTAATTTCAGGATTTTCCATTTTAGATTTTTTCTGTTAATTTCAGGAATTTTCATTTAGCTGCTTCCTGTTAATTTCATGAATTTCAAATTGGCATTTCTCTCTTAAATTCAGAAAACTTACATAGTATTTTCTAGTTAATTCCCAAGACATTTTTGCTTTTTTTTTCTTGCCAATTTTGCTTCTATATATTATTTAACCATCAATCATTCTAAATATATCCATTTGTATATGGTGTTATAAATATAAGCATAGGGAAATTTAAACATGCATCCTGTTTGTTATATAAAACATAAGCAAATAATGTCTTCATACTTTAACCTTAAATCTATTCAAAACTAATACATTCTAATCCTTTGATATTTTTTTTAAACCATATTTGGTATATAATCTGAATAAAAAGGACATTGTTCACATTTTTGAAATTGAAAAATTACCACTCTTCATATATTTAAAACAATTTTAATATGGCAGAAAATTTTTAATAATTTTTCTAATTTTGATAACTTTTCTGTCATAAATGGTATTGTACTTTACAGTTAGCATATCCAGGGCAAAATCATGGGTAGGGGATAATGAGTCGGGTGTCTTAGGGGTTGAACACCCCTTAACAGAGAGACTCTTTAAGAGTAACCTTTGTAGTCAAAAACAATAAATAACAAGATGTGAATAACAAAAGAATTACAGAATATAATCATGTTTTATTTTTCTTTCATAATTGAAAAAGACTGTTATGGTTTTTCAAATTCTCAACTAATTTAACAATTTGTGCAGGAACTACATATTTAGTTTTCTTCTTTTTCTGAACTTTCGACCCTCTTTGGATATTTATGATTAACAAGCACCTAAAAAAAATCGATTAATATATATAAATTCAATTATGAATGAATAGATCTAATGTAAAGCAACTGGTAATCAGGCGTTAACCAGACATCTTCTTAAGCCTTCTAAAATTAAGCAATTTGTCAATTTTAGGCTTTTTTTCCGAGCAAGTTTTCTATAGTATCTGCACCGTATTTAATATCACAGTTAAAAACGCTTTTTTTAAAAATGCAATTTTATAATAGTATTTAATATTAAATAATAATTTTAATGTAATTTAATAGTATTTATATAGTAATAAAATACAATTTTATAATTAGTATTCTAGTAAAAGCTAATAACAATTCCTTTTTAATATCGCCGACATGTAGACGGTGAACCGAAAATGAGGCTGGGTTAGATTTGAATTATCGCACTAGAGCTGCACGAGGGCTATTGGCGACAGGCGTCATATTTTAGAACCACAGTCAAGTGACGAGCCAACACATGAATAGGCACGCAACGCAACCGTTAATTGCGACATCGTACGCAGTGTTAGGACTTTGAAGGATATTTAACGTGCACTTCCTACTCGTCGTACATTTTTGGCTGCACGGGCCTATAGGTCGGCGGCTATTTTGGCGATGCCCGGACCCGAACCTGGGACCTTTCGCATGCTAGGCGAGTGCTTAACCGACTGGACTCCCCATCCCTTACCGAAAATGAGTTATCACTTAGCAGTTAGTTCTAAATAAACACTAAAATAGCGTTCTGCGTACACTTGCAATTGCTAAATTTTGAATTCCTTAGAAAGTTTGCATTTAATTGGAAATTGTGCTTTTTCTTAGTCCAGACTTTTCAAAACAAAGAGCATTGGCAATAGCGTATGTAACTTCTGAATCGAATCAAAGCAGGTGATCTGCAGACATACATATAATCACACATTGATTCATTAAAATCAACAAAAGGGTATTATTTATTAAAGAGAAAGTTTACTTTGTGTATACTTAGCATAGTTTTCAAAATAAACGATGCTGATTGCGATAGCGTAACCGTGCTTTTCAATCGAGGTTAGGTTACGTTTTGAATTATCGTCGAACTAGAGCTACACGAGGGCTATTGCTTTTCAATCGAATTTAAATGTAATAAATTCAAATCATTTCATTATTTATTTTAATAATGTGCACGTGTTTGTTGATAAACATTGTTTATTTCATATGTTTGATGGCTTCTTTAAACATTTGAATTAAATTTACTTAGTTGCGCGTGTTGGTAAACAAAAGGAATTATTAATTACAGGAATTATGCCACGGTGAATTGTAGGACTATATTACCGATTGCAGAAATAGAAAAGAAAGAGACAATAACTGGATTCGTTAAATAAAATCTTATTTTTTAAAAGAAATGAACATACCTGTATATTTATCTTTCTTGCTTTAGATGTGGTCAAAACAAAACAAAAATAAACTTGGTGGCGGAAGTGTCGAGGCTAAAAAGCTGTTGGGTGCGAGGTTATATGGAGAATTTACGTTCATACGGGTCTTAAGTGAAATTCTGCACGCAGAAATACGGTGTTTTTCCGTTTTCGCTTGTCAAACGTTTAAGGAAAACGGAAAAAAGCTGTTTATTTCAGCCAAATCGTCTGTTTGTTAAAGAAACGCAATCTTTCCGTACATTCCCGAAAATAATCACCGAAATATGCACGTAAAATTCAGGTTTTTTTTAACAGTGTAGAACCAAAAACATGCGTCGCCAGCAAACACTGTCGGCCAGGTTCAATTTATCCCATTTAAGGGGACGCATTACCCAAAATATTATTTCTAGAAATAATAACATAAACTTGTAAATTATATTGGTTTTGTATAATGTTCACTCTAAATAAAAAAATTCTAGCAATAAAAATGAATATTTACAAGTAGTTTTTCATTTATTAAAAAAAAAAGTCAAAATTTTGAACTTTTTTTTTAAACCCTACTCCTCCTTCAATTTTAAGAATAACTTCACCAAACTTTTATGGTTTCTTTCTAGAACAAGTTAGTTGTTCAAGAACTGTGCATGGATTTTAAAATGTGAGCGACAGTTAAAAAGTAATATGAATTTACAGTGAAAATCACAAAAAAATACACAAAAAATACAAATTATTGAAGTCAGCATTTAAAAAAAAATAACTACATAGAAGACCTTATTCCATGCACAATTTTGTGCATAATATATGTAAGAACACAGGTAAAAAATTTCAAAATTCTAACTTAATTAGCAAAAAAGCCTTAGGGATTTATTAAACACAAGAATTGAAAAACGTGAAACATAGAAAAAAAAGGTTGAAAGCAGACGAAATAAGTATTCAAACTTATAGGAATGACTCCAGAAAATATTTAATAACTTCTTTTCTACAGAAGATATCATTATGAAACTTTCAGTAAATGTTCAGAAAGATATTGTAAATAATAAGTAAAAACTGAAAAATTATTATTTTGACCAATTTTTGGGTATTGTGTCCCAGCAGACAAAATACGTATTCAAACGTATAGGAATGACTCTAGAAAATATTTAATAACTTTTTTTCTACACAAGATATCATTATGAAAATTTCAGTAAATGTTTAGAAGAATATTGTAAATAATAAAAAGTAAAAACTGAAAAATCGACATTTTGACCAATTCTTGGGTAATGCGTCCCCTTAATTAATGTATGCGCTGACAATTTAATGTTTCCACTGTTTATTGTAGAAATGTTTATTGGATTTTATTCACCATTAAACATCGTTTACAGAATAATAAAAGCGTTAAGTTTTTGAAATTCTTTTTTTACGTAACTTAATTTGTCCTGCATAAATTGTTCAATACTGTGGTCTGCGTTTTTCATATAATTTTTTTTATACTTAAACTGAAGTAGAAAGCTTATTTTCGCTTGACAAATTTTCTCGCATATTGTCATTAATGAATTGATTAAGGCGAGGCGTTCTGATAGAGCTGACACAAATTATTGGTAAAAGGTTATTCACCTTTATAGTAGCTGTTGCATTTATCTTTTAAAATGGACTATATACTGTGTAGTGATCGGTTCGTGGTATATAGATAAGTATTTTGCGTCTTAATTTATATAGTATGTGTCGAATTTCCTTTGAAAAAAATCCCTTACACGTCTAATAAGGTCGAAATCTGAACAATTGTTAAGTTCGTGCATTCAGCAGTTAATTTTGCAATTCAGGAAATTTTCTCGTTTCGTACTTTTTTTTTTAAAATCAAAAACGATACCATGAAGCAATCAGTGGCGGATCTAGCCAGGGGGCGCGGGGGGCGCGCGCCCCCTCCTCAAGACCTGTTGACCTTTTTTTTATTATTGAAAACAAAATTAAAGGAAAAATTTAGACAACATTAAATCACCACACTCCCTCTACACAGATTATTAATCCATCGAAACTTTTTTGGCTGCACGGGCCGTTAATAGTTTGGCCGTTATTTTGGGGATATTAAGGAACTTTAACACATTAAGTTAAAATTAGGTTGCTATTTTTATGTAGCGGCATACATGCATGCAATTTGAAAATTGGTTCACATCGGCGATTCGCGCCTGTACGACGTTCTAAAATTAACTAAAAATATTAATTAGCTCCGGTGAAGTTTTTACAATATTAAATCAGTTGATTATTTTATTGGTGGGCTTTCACACGTCGTATTTAATTTAATCGTTAGTTACTTCGAATAACTATGCTATTTTCAAGATATAGAGTCATTGTTTGCCTTGCTTATATGTTAGCTACTTAATGTCAACGTCTTGTTGTGCTGTTGCTAGTTCAAAACATTTGTTAAAGAAAGCTTGCATATCATCTACTGCATCTATTTCGGTCTTTTTTAGAGTGGAACCAAAACAACCAATGCAATCGCAGTACATAGAGAAGTAAAAACAAGAGCTTTCCATCATCTGAAACATTCCCATTAATTGTGTTTTCCCTATTTATTGCCCTTATTTTTTTTAATTATTCATCAATAGTCTATTTAACAATATAAACGTTAGTTTAGTAAAGAAAATCTAATGTTAGTTCATAAATAGTAATTAGTAAAGAAAAGTATTTACCATGGAGAATTAAATTGAAAAATAATGTAAATCAAAAATAAATAATGTAAATAAAAAATAAATAATGTAAATAAAAAATAAAATTATGTAAATTTAAAATAAAATAATGATAATTAAAAAAGTTATTAAAAAAATAAAATGATAAAATTTAACCTCTCTTCCTTCCCCCAGAAATTTCTTCTAGTTGCGTCCCAGCTTTTGTGATAGAATCTGTATAGTAGGGTTTTCAGGCAAGTTTTTGGGTGCGCCCCTCCCTCAGAAAAATCCTAGATCCGCCACTGGAAGCAATAAGAAATTATCAATATTTCCTTTATAAGGATGCATCGATTTCTAAAATAAATTATTCACGATAAAATCACTGATAATATACAAAAAAAGAAATCCCATCGATTTAATTCAATGTGTGGTGTTAGAAAAGTGTATATTTCGTTTTTGTAGGAAATAGACAAACTGGAAATATACAAACTGGTTTATTTATACAGATGTATTTCCTAACATTGGAAGAGGCGAATTATAATTTGTTTCGTTTCATCATTATTTCAATTCATATAAGCAATATAAACAATATGCAATCATCCCAAATATTTATTTGCATGACTAGTAATTTCGGTGTTCATCGTTAGAAAGGATTTTTTAAAAAAATAAATCGCTTTATTTTTTTTGAAATGCCTGCCAAGAAGAGTGAAGTTGCGAAATTATTTCTTTAAATTTTCTTTGGATGATCGCCATATCATGCACTACACAACCTCACGAAAGTGTTGAGTGTAAAAAAACATATGTTTCCATGATCAAAGAACGATCCTTTGATTAACGCATTAATTTTCTTTTCAATTAATAATGCCCATTCATATTTCGGGAGTGGAGTGTACAATGATAACATTGCCCATGTTGATGTTTTTCTCTTTTCACGCAGTTTAAAAATTGAAGACCAACCTTGAAGCTTCAAGAATGAGCTGACGATTGGAAAGAGGACTTTAGGAGAGACGAAGTCTTGTCCATTAGAGCTTAGAATTAGTCTTGCTGGAGTAGCCATGGGGAATTCGTCGCTTCTCGACGATTTTTGCGGTGAACCGTTTTGGGTAAGTGATTATTTTAAAGCAATTTTAAGAGTTTTATTTCTTTATGTAAGGCAATTTTGCATTTTCATATCGGCATTTATTAATGAATAAAGAATAATTTCCCTTTAATACTATTTATTCATTTTTATGAAGGTATTTAGAAAAAAAACTATTTTAGAATAATTTTTGGCGGTTAGGTTTTGAAGTGATGCATTGTTTTAACCTTGTTGATATAAAATCTGTTACATTGAATTTACTTAATATGAAAAGTAACTAATTACAGTTACTTTTAGCAATTTCAAATTATATAAGAAAATTTGAAATTTAACCCTTTCTCAAAGAGAACCAAGATTAAAGAAATAGTTACTTTCGGAAAAAATTAAGAATGAAAATTCGTGATAGCCGGCATAAGAAGTAACAGAAAAATGACAGAATTTTTCGTTACCGTTAAAAGTAACTTTTTGTAGTTACAGTAATTTTCTAATAACTCTGACGGTTTTTCTCGGCATTACCTAAAATAAAGTAACGGTTTCAAGTAAAGTCCCACTCAAATCCCACTACTTTTCTTTCGGACTGGGACCCCTTTCTAATCTCTCAATGCCGAATCGCGGTATCGCTACAAGATTGTTTCGGATGCCCGGTAGTAAAAGTACTTTGGTACTTTGTATTTGTAGTACTTTG
The DNA here is from genome assembly GCA_023701765.1 of Hylyphantes graminicola. Lineage (NCBI taxonomy): Eukaryota > Metazoa > Arthropoda > Arachnida > Araneae > Linyphiidae > Hylyphantes > Hylyphantes graminicola. Next base: position 51,147,003 of record CM043113.1, read on the forward strand.
TTGAAAAAGTTTCTTAACAGCCTGTAGTATAAATACGCTGTCGTAACATTACCGAAACTGTTGGATTTCAACCGGACTACCTCCGTTTTTTAAAAATGTCAAAAATCGTACTTTTTGATAGATTTTTTTTTAAAAATTGTATTTTACTAGTTGAGAAGTTATAAATTTTTGAAAAGAGTAAAAAAAAAATGTTGTTTTATGGTTATTTGATGTGGTAAAAAGCTCCTGAATAAATAAAATAAAAAAAAATTAAAATTTTCTGAATTAATTTTGCAACTTAAATTGTTTTGTATCAAATAAGAGCTCATTAAATCCATAACTGATATTATGCTGTTTTTTTTTCTTAACATAACAAGTAACTACCGATAAGTGAGTTTTTACCGTTTCTGAAAATTTATAACTCCAAACTACCAATTTTTTTAAAAAAAGTATATTATATGTTTGAACTTAGGTAGGTACAGTTATTTTTTTTAAAGTATGATTTATGATTTCTGCCTCTTTAATCCAAATCAAAAATGCTAATGTTGTGGTGTGGGTTTGTTGATATAACATGGAATGACTTAAATAAATGAATATGAAGAAACTTTTATACTTTGTTTTTCAGTGTTTGAATTGAATATTTTCTAAAATATTTCAATGAAATTTTTTATATCTAATTATTTTAAGATGTTGAATTCAATCTTAAATTATACTTTTCAAAATAAACCCCAGAAATCGAATATAAATGTTTATTTTTTAAATAAGTAACTAATTTTTTTGTAACAGTTACTGAACAAAATTCTTAAAACACTTTAGAGTAACTACATTAGTAATGGAGAAATTACACATTAAAGATGACACAATGCGCTTCAGAAACAAATGATACTAACACTACAAATGATAAAAAATCATTTAGATTTGGAGAACTTTGAAATGCGTAAACGATCTAATGGTTTTTCAATATTTTGTCCCACCAATAAAAAGTGAAATATGTAAATCATTTTATTAAAAACTTGCTTTAAATAGTATATTAGACCTAGGGTACATAATATTACAATGAAATTAAAGCCTTCATGTTTGCTATTTCAATGTTTTACTGTAAGAAAGAATGTAGGCACTGTTTGTCTGTTTTAATGTAAGTAAATATCAACAGATTCAAAATTTGTAGCATAAATTTTCCGGAATTGCCCCCCCCCCTCCGATATTTTACTCAAGTGTTTTATTGATTTGTTTCAATTTTCATTAACTTTCAGGATAGCCAATTACTTTGGAATTCTACAAATCCTGATTTTACCCTATGCTTTGAAAATACTGCTTTAGTGTGGGGGCCATGTATCTTTCTGTGGATATGCGGCCCTTTCGAGATATACTTTCAGAAGAAATCCATCAGAAAACATTTGCCTTGGACTGCAGCAAATATTACTAGAATGGTAAGTATGAAACTTGTTACTTGAAAATCACACATATTAAAAACTATTGTAAAATTTGAGTTAACTAATCTTTTTCTTTTTTTTCAACTTTTTGGAATTTTTTAAAGTTTTTAAATTTGCTTCAATAATGTGTCAATATTGGTAATTGGTATTATTAAAATGAAATATTTTACTTCTTCTCTAAAATTGTACATCTTCTCTCACAGCAAATATGTAAAAGTTTCATATAGCATTTTCATTACTTAATTGTTTTTACTTACATCTGTAACATATATTTAATTTTCTTTTTCAGGCTATAGTTTTGGTTCTTACGATTCTTTCTGCTCTTGACGTTTTGGATAATATTATAAGCAGACCTGAGCACAACTTATTTACGGCTCGAATTGTTGGTGCATCTCTTAAATGTTTAACCTTTGTGAGTACCATGTTATTGTATTGTTAATGTAAGAATATTTATAATTAATATTTTCTTTTTAATTAGTTACTAAAATTTTGAATATTTTATACTGACAATTTAATAGATGTATTTATTTTAATAAAAAGCATATGTAATACATTTGTACTTAACTAACAATAAGAATTTTGTTATAAAATAAATCGGGAACCTAATAAACATTTAAACCATTAATTACATTTAGGACTTTCCATTCACTAAAATTTTTCCCATTTAATACAATGCTATTTCTCTGGTATATATTTTAAGTGCAGCTAAAAATGTTTGTAATTTAAATTAAATAATTATAATAATGGCTGTACACTAAATGCTAGAAATTTTTTAAGTGAATTATTGAATTGATTATGAATAACATTCAGCAATTATAAAAAAAAAAATTCAGTGAACAAATTACATCATAAAAATACATAAGTTTACTTCCCAAACCGCAAAAATAATCCCGGTTATATTTTAGCTTAAGAGAAATCCATGAAACACATGTACTTACTTTACACATTTACTTTATTACATAAAAAACTCAGAACTATCTGAAATGGAAAAATATAAGTTTTGAGTAACATTTAGAGAAATATTTATTGAACAATTTTAAAATAGCTCCCAATCGTATAAAAAGTTGCACACATTTCATATCTTATTTACTAGCTGTGCCTTGCCATTTTTTTGTGTGTGCAAAGGGAACAAGATTAATTGTTTTTAAAATCATTAAAAGCTTAAAACCAAATTATTTTTATGTATTTTTATATTTTATTACTTAATCGGATTTGAAAAATGATAATCTATTTTTTTTGCATTTATAGACAAATTTTACTAATTATATATTTGTCTTTTTTATGTACGCAGATTTTCGCCTTAGCACTCATGTTGTTTAACAGAAAGAAAGGTAGACATACATCTGGTATATTGTTTGTCTTCTGGTTTGCTCTTACATTATGTGAAATCTTTCCTTATCGCACATCATTTTTGTCCATACAAAATGAGGTAGGTACTGTAAGTCACAAGGTTTTATTACGTGGTTGCAACCTTCAACATTAGTATACTTTTTGATATAGTCATACTGTGGTTACACTACTTTGAGCGATAACTTGGGCAGCGACTTGAGTGTGACCTTGGTTTTGCCAAGGTAAAAAAAACACCCAAGCTAGGTGGGGGCTTGGCCTTGAGCGCCAACTTGAGTGCCAGCTTGGTTTTTTGCAGTTACATTGCCTTGGTCACTGACTTGGTTAGCATTCAAGGTAGTGTAACTGCAGTATTAAAATCATCCTTGTAATGTTATTGTTTTATAAAGTAAATTAAATATTATTATTAAAAAAAACATGTTTTTTAGAGCTAAATTTAATAAATTATATCCTTACAAAACTATCTCAAATTTAAAAAAAATTAGGTATATATTTTTGTAAAAATAAATTTAGCAAATATCTCAAAGAAGGATTAAGCTTTAATGAAGTTTTTAAAGTCAATTTAATCTGTTAAAAATGCACCATTTTTGTCCCAATCAAAGTTTTGATAACTAAGCGTTCTAATGTGTCGACCATTAAAATTTGATTTGTACAAAAATGAACATTTGATATTAATAGCTAGAAAAAAATGTTTTACTATTTATTGCTTAACTTTATTTGTTGAACATTTTATTTTCAGACAAGACTACCATCAGAAATTTCTTTCATTGCACATATGATGTATTTTCCTTTATTGGTAGCTGAATTGCTACTGACGTGCATAGCAGACATTAGGTATAGGCATCCTCCTGTTAGAAAAGATGCACGCGTATGTGGTGTTTTGTAATTTCCTTATTTCTCGGTGATTTTATATTATCACATATTTGTGCATGTATAAAATTAATTAAGATTACCTAAAGCCAAAACTGTTTTTTATAGTTTTTTGTAAGTATTTCTTAAACTTATTCATGTTATTGCTTTAAATAATGATTTTGTACTAATAGCTAATAATTCTGTAAAAATTGTGTTAAAATTAATAAAGGATTACCTAAAGCTAAAACTGTTTTTTTTTTATAGTTTTTCGTAAGTATTTCTTAAATTTATTCATGATATTGCTTTACACAATGATTTTATACTAATAGCTAATAATTTTGTAAAAAATTTGTTAAATCACTTTGTAAAATGTATATTTTTTACTTAAAAATTAAATATTTTGTAGGGTTTACAATTCCATTTAAGGTAAATATATTTAAGAAAAAATGCAGATGAAAAAAAAAAAAGCTGAGATAGAGATTTTTTAAAAAAAAATTATTGATTTAAATTAGTCTTAAGACTAATCAAGAATAATTACTTATAATCTATTTTTCCTAACATATATTTGTAATTTTTCATATATTTTCAATGCAAATTACACTAAACAATACTTTATGCTAAATTATTATGCGATAGTTGTTATTCATATTGTAATAAATTATTTATTACAATATTAATATTTATTACTTATTTTAGATGATGAAATTATCTTATAAATTTCTTTCAGTCCGAGTGTCCAGAAATGGGGGCATCTTTTGCTTCAAAATTGATGTTCTGGTGGTTTAATGAGTAATACCTGTTTCTTTTTACTTAGTACTACTTGTTACTATAGTGTTTTCACAATTATTGAAAATGCATATAAAACCTAAATCGTAAAATTGTTAAATTCCCCTTAAAAAGGCCTTGTTTTTTATTATTTGATTCTAAAAAAGATTTTTTTTCATTAATCCCCAAAAAAATTCTAAATGTACTTGACAACAGTTTATTTAACTTAATTTCTTGTGAGATAATGAATTAATTTTGTAATTCTTGTTTCAACAACTTGTACTGTTTCAAATTAATTCAAAATTTGCACTCGTCTTTGTTATGGGTAAGAGTAACCTTGTAGTGGATAATGGTATTTTACCCAGTAGTATTTCAAATAGTCTGGTGAATAATTTTAATTAAATTTGGGGATTTTTAATGTTTGCTTAATCCTTAAATAAATGAAAATTAGTCTAAAGTTGTTCAATATGAATAAGAAAATTTGCATTGATAAAAATATAATCTAGAAATCTATCATGATTATTTTAAAGCCTAAAATAATGTTAAATTCAATTACAAAAAATTCAAACTAATTTTACCTTTTTTTTTCAGTTTGAGTATTCTTGGTTGGAAAAAGCCACTTGTTATGGAGGATCTGTGGTCATTAAATCCAAAAGACAGTACTGAATATGTGTCTGCACAGTTTGAGAAACATTACAGTCATTCAAAGTGGTCCAAACCATTATCCCAGATAAAGTAAGCATATTTTTCTTTTAAATTTTTGAATTTTAAATATAAAAATGAACAAAAGTAAAGTGATATTAAAAGTTTTTTTAAAATTAATTTTTATAAAAACATTTTAAGTAGCTAAATAATTCATGTTCTCTGCTACAAACGAATAAAAATATTGTATTTAGTTATTTTGTGTTTATTTTAATGCAAATTTAAATAATTGTCATAAAATTGTGATTAATATAATTTAAGAATTAGATATTATATAAATGCTTTTTTTAATATTATAATTTTTTAACTGATATTTTTACACCTTTAAGGCCTAATAATTGTATTGAAACTGAAAACATACCAAAAGCCGTAGCAGTATAAAAGCTCATTAGCCTTAATTTATTAATATTAGTTCCATGTATTAATTACCACATTTTAAAGTATGCTGTCAAAATACTACAGACATTAATTTTATTTATTAATATTGTTTTTAATTTTAATTGTTTAGATCCAGGGAGCGTGGGGGAAGCTTGAAAAATAACGAGCGAATTATTGAAGAAGAAACTGAATTTATTGTTAAAAATGGCACTGAAGAGCATTTAAAGAGAGAAGTTAACATTACCCGATCTTTAACCAAATGTTTCATTGGTTACTTTTTGGGTGGAAGCATTTTAAAGTTAGTCTATGATTTGTTGCAGTTTGTAAACCCTGTTATTCTAGGGTAAGGATTTCTTTTTTTTTATTTATGCTGTTTTATTCAAATATCATTTCATAGAGAATTGTTACGTTGATAATTTGATTTCAGGATTAATTCATTATCATACAAAAGTAAAACATAAAATTGATTTACAATTTATATACCATTAAAGAATTTAATTTGGATATTTTGTCTTGGAAATCTGGAGATTTTTGTTCTTTGAATTCAAGAAGTTATATAAAATAGTTATGAATAATTATGCCTAAATTGTATGCAAATTTGGTTTGTAGCTTTAAACAGGGTTCGTACGCCTCCTGGAATTCCTGGAAAACTCCTGGAAATTATCATTTTTTTCCAGGGCCCTGGAAAACTCCTTGAATTTTACTGGGACTCCTGGAAATTTGAAATTATTTTAAAAACTCCTGGATTTTTTCATTTTATGGTTAAATGTTTCAATAGTTATTTTCTTTTTTTTTTAACTTTTAAAGTAAAGTGTAAAGTAAACTAAGTAAACTGACGAAGTCATCGGTACAATTTGCAGACGATAGGTGAGAGAAGATGCAGAGAAGATAGGTGATCTGCCTTTGATTTCAGAATCGAACGCATGTCGGCGTAGTGCTTCTGAAAAGCAGACTCTTCTTAGTACAATTGAGGCGTTGTTAAAAGAAAAGTTTTTGGAACTAAATAACTAGAAAATTTAATTTTCTTATAAGTTATTAAAGTGAATTTATTGTTGAAAGTCATTCCATTTGAAGTGTGTGTTTGTAGTTTAATAAATATGGCAGTGAATTAGTCGTTTTGTCGTCATTTTGTGTTTTCTGTACCTCCTGGAAAATTTTTAGTAACTCCTGGAATAGTCCTGGAAAACTCCTGGAATTTTTTTTTTCTAAATGTGTATGAACCCTGTTTAAAACTAAAAAGTTTCAATCTTGAAATTGAACATAAAGAATATAACTAAACTGTGAATGAACATAAAGAATATAACAGTTTAAATATCTTGCAGGTTACTCATAAATTTTGTAAGCTCCAATGAGCCTCTTTGGATTGGAATTTTGTATGCTGTGCTTATTTTGCTAAACACCACCTTAGAATCAGTTATTCTAGGTGGCTACTTTCATCGTATGTTTCGCCTTGGTATGCATGTGCGTACCGCTCTAGTGTCTGCAATTTATAAAAAGGTTTGTATTTTCTCGTACTCATACATGTCTGAGCTAAAAATTTAGTATTTAAGACACATGGTTACAAATATGAGCTTTTAAAGTGAAGATGAATGCTTTAATTTGCCGTTGCCTGGGCTTCATATATTGGATTGTTAATTGAAGTCTAAAACTTGTTATTTCTTATGAAATATCACTTATATCATATAAATATTTTTTTAAAATTTATAACTAAAACTTTTAAATTTTTCTTAGAACTATCACTTTTAAAAATTCTAAAATGTCCTAGACGGAAACTTTACACTATGAATATTTTGCTAACTCTCAGGGGGTTAAAAACTGGCAACAAATTTGGTGAATACTTAAAAGTTTCTTTTTTAACTTTCAGTGATTCTCCAAGTATCTTTTAAAGTTGTTCACCCTTATATTAGTAAAAATATCCACAAGTACACACAGTTTTGTTCCTTATTTCTAACATTATGTTATAAAAAGTTCATCTTGCTTCATATTAAAATGTACATTGTCTAATTTTGTCAACTTTTGTCAGTAACATTATAAATATAACCCTATTTGCCGAATTGCATTTCAAATGTAAACAACTTTATTGAATAACCTTTGGCACCTTTCTAATATAATAATTTTGTTTTCTAGTCTCTAGTATTATCTTCATCTGCTAAAAAAGTATCAACAACTGGTGAGATTGTGAATCTCATGTCTGTGGACTCTCAACGTTTCATGGACCTAATGACATACTTAAATCTTGTGTGGTCTGCCCCTCTACAGATAATTGTGGCTATTGCAATGTTGTATCAAGTTCTAGGAGTTTCTGTCTTTGCTGGGTTGGGAGCATCAATTCTTCTGATCCCTCTTAATGGTTTACTTGTTAGTCAAATAAAGAAAAAACAAGTGAGTAAATTTATTGTTTGAATAGCGTAGAATTGTATAGGTTTATATATTTTTCAATAGGCTCATTGCAAAACTTTGGATATGCATGGAATATAAAACATGAATGTAGGAAATTGGAAGATATCCCTAGTAGCAATTTTTCATCAACCGATAATCGAATACTCATTGTTCCCTGATGAGGCGATGAGAATTCCAACATCGGATTTCAATCGAAAATTGCCCGTTTCCTCGAAAACTGCTCAGTTATGTCCGCTCGATAGAGAGTCCATCAATGAGTTTTTTGGGATGAGATTCCGATCAAATGTCAATAAGAAATCGATAAGAATCCGATGGAGCAGCAATCGAAATCTCATCGTCCAATGGAATTTCGAACACTTTCCGTTAAAATTCTGATCAGTTTACGACATGTTAGTACAAAATTTTTAAACTGGAGGGCGACACTAATTTTTTTGTTGGTATTATTATTTGGAATTTCGGATTTCAGGGGGATCGAACCACCGATCTTAAGCCCCGCTTTGATCTTGCATCAGGGAACCGTGCTTTTACCCACTCTGCCATTGAAGCTTGCAGTGGGATTGCATGTAAATAAAGAGGTGAAAACGATGTTTGTTAATGAAGTTGTATGTTATTGATTAAGAAATTTTGATTTTTCTTTTGCAAGTTTCAAATTCCATTCAAATATTACTTTATTTAAGTCAACAACACTAAAAATATGTTAAATTTAAAAATAACTTTTGGTAACTTGCGTATTTAAGTTTTTTGGTTCATAATTTTTATTCAAAAATCTATTTTATGTAAGTTAAGTTTATCGAAAATTAATCATGGCAAAAAAAAAAGTTAAAAATTAATTTCGAAGTAAATAAAAGAAATAAGTTATCACACAGTAAAAATATTTATCTATTTGCACGTAATTAAAAATGGTGTGTGTAAGTGAATGAAAACTAACTATTACCAGTTGGAACATGATATTTTTCGAATGTAAAGTTTTCGAAATAATTTAACTGATTTGTATGTACTAAGATAAAAAAAGTCAAATTTTTCGGATTTTAAATAATTCGATATCGATTTGAAATAATTTTCCGAGGAAATGTACGTTGATTGTATTTTCCTCTTTGACCGATATTGTATCGATGACTTTAATCGATAGGATTTCGATCACCGATTGCCGATCTCGTGTCGAGCACTTTCGGATAACGGATGCGATCACCGGTGAGTTTTCGCTAAACCGATGATCGATCGATGACCGATCGAACAAATTTCGCGAAACAATGCTACTAGAGATATCTTCTAGTTTATGATAAATACTGTCGAGTTAATTTTGCATAGAAACACATATACTTTTACTTCATGGATAAAGACATGAATAAACATCATTTAGAAATATATTTTTAAATGCCATATGTTGCTTTCAAAAGCTACTTAAAATTGAAGGATTCTCTAGAAGGGCCTTGATATCGGATACTTTCACTGCATGTTTTCAATATTTTAAAATATTGTGACGAATAACTTTAATATTCAGTAGTCTCTGATGGTAGCGTTATAATATTTATTAGTTTTAACATATTATTTACAAGAGCGTTTAAAACATCAACCTTCCATTTTCTATCTTCTTTTTTTAACAACGTTGCCACACATCAAATTAAAACATTTTCATAGTCACGTTCTTTAAAGTTGTTTCACGAGTTTTTTTTTGGTTTATTTGAATCTTTATAGACCCCTCTCCACCAAGGGAAGACTTTTGATAGAAGAGAAAAAGTCTTAAAAGTTCTGAGTCTTTAAATATGAAAAGTCTTAAAGAGTCCTAAAGTCTTTCTATAAGTCCCTAGCAGTTTTTGGATCAGTGCAACTATTTAACATGTGCCTAATTTTTCAAAGTTCCAGTAGGGTTATAAATTACAGTTAAAATGCTTAACAATATTAAGGTAAGACTAACAACTTCAGAGGTACACAGTATACGCATGCAACAACTAAATTACAATTCATGGAAATCTACTCAGGGTATCGGCATTTTGATGGAGACATCCCTTTCTGTGAACAACCTCATAATTGAATGGTTGTAATGTGAGGGCCCACCTCAAAAGTCGCGGATTAGTCCCTGTATTTTTCTCTAGCCAGACCAGAGGATTGTGATCAGTCTGTATGGTGAATTTTTGTTGCCCGTCAAGATAGCATTTTAATTTCTGAATGGCATAAACAATGGCAGCACATTCTCTCTCTGTAGTACTGTACTTTTGTTCTACAGGGGTGAATTTCCTACTGAGGTACATTATTGGGTGCTCTTCATTATTCTGATTTATCTGGGACAACACCACACCAATTCCAACGTTTGAAGCATCGCACTGAATGATGAATGGAGCAGTGAAGTCAGGGCTGTATAGTACTGGCCTTTCTGAAAGTCTTTTCTTCAGTTCTTCAAAGGCGTCTTCACAAGTAGAAGTCCAATTTACTGATGACTTTATGTCCTTTCCTTTCAAAAGATCTGTTAATGGAGCCGCAATTACCGAAAAATCTGGAATATACTGTCGGTAATAACCAGCAAGTCCTAAAAAGGATCTAATCTGGGTTTTGTTCTGAGGCCTAGGAAATTCTTTAACCACTTGAATTTTAAGTTCACCAGGTTTTCTTTGGCCTTGTCCAACTATATGTCCCAAATACTTGACATGCTCACGAGCAAACTGACACTTCGAAGGTTTTAGGTGAAGCTTGGCAGTTTTCATTTTTACAAATATTTCTTCTAAATGTTTCACATGATCTTCCCAAGTATTAGAAAAGATGGCTACATCATCCAAATAAGGTACCGCAAATTCCTCACAGTCTCGAAGCAAACCAGCCATTAGTCTACTGAAATCATATGGAGCATTTTTCAGCCCGAATGGTAACCTTAATGGCCTAAAGGTACCAAAACTGGTTACAAATGCAGCATATCTCTGGGCTTGTTTACTTAAAGGTATTTGCCAATATCCTCGGGTTAAATCAAGAACCGATATGTATTTTGCTGATGATACTTTCTCAATGAGTTTTTCGATATTTGGTATAGGAAAATATTGAGTTCTTGTCACTTTATTCAAACGACGATAGACTATACAGGGCCTTGGGTCTTTCCCTGGTACTTCAACAAGTATTAAAGGAGAAGTAAAATCCGAGTCTCCTCGTTCTATTACATTCAGCTCTAGCATTTTATTTACTTCAGCTTTCAAAATTTCAGTCTGACGTGGAGACATCCTATATGGCTTTGCTATGATAGGTTTGTCTTCTTCCAACTCAATATCATGTTTGGCCAGATCCGTACAACCAGGTTCATTTGAGAAAAGTTCAGAATGATGGTTTAAAAGTTTTTCGAGTTGATTCAGCTGTGATTCCGAAAGATTAGATTTCAATCTGGTTTCCTCTAAAAGTTCACACAGTTTTGACCCATTTGACTTATCAACACATTCAAGAACTGGTATTTCTTCTTCATCTTCAGTTTCTCCTAAAGCCAAAAGATTTACATGTTCCACTCTTTTGAAATAGGGTTTTAACATATTAATGTGGTAAACGTGATCCTTATTCTTTTCAGGAAATCTGACCACATAGTTTGTGTCTGACAATTGTCTTACTACTTCACCAGGTCCTATCCAATGTACTGACAATTTGTTTGGTTTTGAAGAAGCTACAACCAATACGAGATCACCAGGTTTGAAATCTCGTTCGACTGATTTCTTATCATACCATAGTTTTTGTTTTTCCTTGGCATGTTCCATATTCCGTATTGCTAACTCCTGACATTTTTCCATACGGTTCATCAATTCAAACACATAGTTTACTACACAGTCCTCTTCTTGGTCTTCTTCAGTTAACTTGTCATAGAGTAATATGACAGTCTTCAGGTTTCTCCCGTGAACTAACTCAGCAGGTGTGAAGCCGGTGCTGTCGTGAGTTACAGTCCTTAAAGCGAATAGGGCTTGAGGCAAAATCTTTTCCCAGTCTTTACCAGATTCAAGACACAGTACACGAAGTATTCTCTTCAAAGTTCTATGCATCCTCTCTACGGGATTACTCTGAGGGTGGTACACCGAACTTCTAACAACCTTGATCCCAAATCTTTCTAAAAATTCTGTAGTTAATGCGCTCGTAAATGGCGTTCCCTGGTCCGTTTGCAGTTCCCTTGGAAAACCCATTCGGCTGAAAACTTGTAGAAAGGCGTCAATTATGGAAGTAGATTTGAGATTTTCCACAGGAATAGCATCTGGATACTTTGAAGACATACACAATGCCATGATAAGATACTTATTTCCCGACGGTGTTACAGGCAACGGTCCAACAGCATCAACGTTTATTTTTGAAAATATTTCTGTAATGACTGGAACAAGCTTGAGGGGTGCTTTCTTTTTATCGTGTGGTTTTCCTACCCTTTGACATAGGTCACATGACTTAACGAAAGCTTCTACCTCTCTATAGCAGTTGGGCCAATAAAACGTCTTGAACAAAGCATCTTTAGTCTTCGCTATTCCGAGATGGGATGCAGCTCTTTCATGACAGTAAGTCATCATTTGGTTCCGGTACTTCTCTGGAACCACAAGCAAATGCCGCTCTGTTCCTCTCTTATCTTTCCCGAAAAATAATTTCTGGTTTTTTATCAGATACTTATTCTTCTCCCTGTGTGTGGTTTCTTTTGCTTCGATAAAAAGGGGTTCCAATTCCTTACTTTGCAATTGAGCGTCCAAAAATTCGTTTGGGGACATTCTCATAAGCTCCAATTCCGAAAATGAAAAATCTGCCACTGGCAAAATGTTATCATCAACGGTTCCACTTTCAACATTTTCAACTTCTTCGGAATCGCTTGTATCTGCCTGTGTATTTGGCAACTCTGATTCTACTACCTTCGTTTTGGATCGAGTTTGTATGGCATTGATTGTATGCATTTCAAAATGTATATTCTGCTTTGCTTCGGTTAAGAGTTCCGCTGTTCGATTTCCTAAAATATATCTTCCTTGATCTAAAGAATCTCGGATGACTGCTGCTTTTGTAACAATGTGTCCATAAGTACAGTCTATTTCCACTTCAGCTAAAGGCAAACAGATAGGGCTTTCTTCCAATGGGGTTCGGATCCATACAGTTTCCGTGGTTAACATTGAAGGTTTTATATACTTTCTGCAAATCAGGTCGATTGATGCACCTGAATCACGAAGTATAGGCATTTGTATGCCATTTATTTTTCCTTGACTGATATATGGAGCAAGGACGTCATGACAATTTCCTTCCCGAATCATATTAGCAGCTACTGTTTCAACCTTTTCTTTAAGTTTATCGCATTGAAATCTTAAGTGAGAAGATGACCCGCACTCATAACATCGTTTCAGTTTATCGCATTGCGGTTTTAGGTGAGAGGTCGAGCCACACTCAAAGCACCTAAGTTGCTTTCTTCTTTCAAACCTTTTATCCCTTTCTCCTTCATCCAGTAAATCCTCTTTCCCAGGAGTGCTCTTCTTGCTATTAAATTTATCTTTGTTTGGAACATATTTGTCTTTCTCGTTGATTTTGTCTCCCTCTTGAAGTCTAAAATTATTTCTGGGTGGCCTTTCTTTTCTTTTAAAACTATCTCGTACACTTTCATAGTCATCTAGTTTTTTCGCCAGATCTTCAGGATCTTTGATATTCATCCAATTGTCCAAAAAATGTTCTCTAACTTCTGGTGGTACACGAAATTTTATTTGTTCTGCTACTATTAGGTCCTTCAGTTGCTCAAAAGTTTCTACTTTCATCTCTTCTATCCATTCTGTAAAATAACTCCGTAACTCATGGTAATAATTCCTCCAATTTTTATCTGGAGTTTTCTGGTGTCTGTAGAAACATTGTTTTAACTTTTCGCTGTTCATCTTATACCGTTTCAGAAGAAGAATTTTCACAAAATCATAGTCATTTGCATTATCTGGTGATTCTCTTGCCAACATATTCGAAACTTCTGCAGGAAGCACGCTCAGCAGGTAGGCAGTCCAATCTCTTTTGGGAACATGAGCCATTTCTGCTTTTCGTTCAAAGTTAATTAGGTAAAGACCCATTTCATCTCTCTTTTCCTCAAATTTCGGCATTATCTGGGTCAATTGAATTTTATGAGCACTATTCTCTGATACATGGTTGGTTCTGGTCTGTGGTTGAGTTTGTGAAACTTCCAAACTTTTTAATTCCAACTCATGTTGTCTTAATGCCTCTTCTCTTTCTAACTCATGCTGTCTTAATGCCTCTTATCTTTCTAACTCAAGCTTCTTAAAAGATTCCTCTCTTTCTAACTCAAGTTTTCTTAATGATGCTTCCTTTTCTAACTCAAGTTTCCTTTTTTCACGAGCCTCTTGCTTCGCATTTTCTTCGTTCCTAAGTCTTTCTTCGATAATTCTATCAAGCATCACCTTAACCTCTATCTCGTCGTAGCTTTCACTTCCTACAATTACCTTTTTAATTTCCGGGACCTTACTTAAAGGATCTACTTCTTCTCCTAACTCCTCACAGACCACAAGCAAATCTTGCTTCTTGCCCTTTCCAAGAAAACTCATTTTGCCGCCAAAAAAAAAAACCTCAATCAAAATGCCGATCGTTAATTTTCTTTTTTTATTTTTCAAAAGAAAACCAACGAAACTCAAACTTCGACTTCTTAAATACTAATTAATATTATAAACAAAATCAAATAATATTAATTACGAACATCAACATCAAATATAAACGGTAGTATTTTAACTGAAAATATCGAATACGAACAATTTTCTCAAATCATTCAAATGCAGTATTCCAACAAAATAATTAAAATATTAGTTTATTCACTAACAGAAGTAAATCTAACTTCTCAAAATATTATTAAACCTTTAAATAATATTCTAAAACTCGCTTTAAATCTTATTTAAATCTACCGACAACAGCAACACCAAATAAACAATTTCAGCTTAATATTCTATATTAGCTATTTTCACAGAACAACTTCAAATAAATCAATTTAATCTTCAAATAATCAACTATTTCTAGAAGAATACTACAATAAAATTACTACTTAGAATTCTGAATCTTACTTAACAATTCAGCACTGATCCAAAAATAAAATGCAAACTTACGTTCTTACGTAAATTACAATGGCTATTCTAAGCCTATTTTCTACTTCGAGCCACTCTTGGTGAATCTAATTCCACACTAGTTCCGTCGACATCCCTCCGCTTGCCGCCAAATTTTTGTTCTGTGACGAATAACTTTAATATTCAGTAGTCTCTGATGGTAGCGTTATAATATTTATTAGTTTTAACATATTATTTACAAGAGCGTTTAAAACATCAACCTTCCATTTTCTATCTTCTTTTTTTAACAACGTTGCCACACATCAAATTAAAACATTTTCATAGTCGCGTTCTTTAAAGTTGTTTCACGAGTTTTTTTTGGTTTATTTGAATCTTTATAAATATATTAATATCTATCTACTTTGCATTTAAATATATTTCATGCTTATCATTGCACATTATTATGTATTTTAGACAAAGCAAATGCAGTTGAAAGATGAACGAGTAAAACTTGTCAATGAAGTTTTGTCTGGAATCAGAGTCCTGAAGTTGTATGCGTGGGAAGAAGCATTCAGGGAAAAGATTAATGAAATTCGAATAAAAGAAGTCAAAAATTTAAAGCACATTGCATACTACAGTTCCTTCAACATGATGACTTGGACTTGTTCTCCTTTTCTTGTAAGATTTATTTCTCTTTAAATTGATGTGAATTTTTTTCTTATTTGAGAATTTATTTAGTAAATTATGGAATATTTATAGGGTTTATTTGTGTATGACAATTTCATTTTATAAATTTCATTACTCCTTGTAACTTTATTGTTATTACACAAGTTTTTACATTTAAATATTAAGTTTCAAATACTGCTTGTATTTTACGTTTCATGTTAGATGTTGTAATTTTCATTTGACAATTCTTAATATTCCACCTTATATGACATGTTTAATTAAGTGGCATACTTTATATTCAAACACAAGGTATTTGAATTTTAAACGGATCTTAGTATTTTTTTAAAAATAGAAATATTCAACATACTATTACGTAAAGATTTAAGTTCCTTAACATTTTATGAGGCTTTTTTTTAATGCATGAATTTTCCACAGATAGTGTTTATTAAATTATTAAGCATATTTTTATTATTAGGTATCTTTGTTGACATTTGCCACATATGTATTATCAAGTGAAGACAACCATCTTGATGCAACCACAGCCTTTGTATCTCTATCCTTATTTAACATTCTAAGATTTCCTCTTACCATGCTGCCAAATCTTATTACTACATTAGTTATGGTAAGTAATCACTTTCATATTTATTGTTTAAAGTCCTAATTTAATATTTTGTGAATAAATGTAAAATGTATGTTCCACAGTAGATGTATAGATTGTACAAGAGATTGTGAAAATTTTGAATTAACTATTTAGCTCGTATATTTTTACAGATATATCTTATTGTACTGCAATATTTAGTTTTTGAACAGTTAATTTTTCCTTCTTTTTACAAACTCTTTTTATGAATACAATTTTAGGTTTTAAACTTTTACTCGGTAAAACATACCTAAGTGTAGTGTTTTTTTCATAAAAGTATTTAATTTCAATTGCAGTAGTCTTAACGTTTTATTCATTTAAATAAATCTATCTCAGTGTATAAATAGTATAATTTGGTAAGTAACACATAGTCTAACAGGTTACAACGAGTTACAGAACTTACAACTGCTTAAATGTCATTAAAAAAAATTTATTTTTATACTAGACTGCTGTATCTGTAAAGAGAATTAACAAGTACCTGAACAGTGAAGAGCTTGAACGTTATGTTACTTATGATAGCTTACAAGGTAAGAAATGTTATAGTTTCAGTTTAATTATATTATCAATGTTTTTTATGAGTTTTCTAATGATATTGAAATACATTGCCTATTGTTGATAACAAATAAGTTGTATACTTAAAAAAAAAGTTAGGAAAGTGTTCATTACGAAAGCCAAACCAAAAATTGTGCTTATCTCTTCAGTTCAATCATCCATCTTTTTACCACTTTAACCAGTTATTTCTTAGTACATCTCAAATCAGATGATTCTATTCAGACAGCTGTATCTGTAAAGTACTCCTTTAAATAGTAAATTTGTTCAAGTACTTTGATCAAGATTCAATCATAATCAACTTTAAACTGTGAATTAGACAATAAAAATATGCCCTTTATGTCAATGCCATTGGAAAGAGCATAAGCAGGTAGAGGTGAACTAATGAAATATAAATATTAGTTATAGGGTAATGTTACAACGATTTTTTGAAGGGTAATTTTAAGTGCTAAATTGCATGGCGCATATTCTTTTAAATTGAACAAAAGACCTAAAATACAAAAAAATAAATGGCGGTGTAAAGAGACTAACAGGCTTTAAATCTGTTCGTGGTCTAATGTTCTCATGACTTTAATTCTTGTGTGTGAAAAAGCTGGGTTGCTGTCTAGTTTCCTTTTCTGTTACAAAACAAGTAGGTTAGTACACTGCGATCCAAAAGTTTAGACAATGACGTTTTTTAGCTGTAAAATTTAGATTTGTGAAATTAGAATATCAAAACATCCCTATATATATTAAAGAAGTATTTTGAAATGCTATAATTGAAACATAATTGCTTGATTTGCTATAACAATTTTTAGTTTCATAAAATAAAACTTTGTATGGTCCCAAAAGTTTAGACACAAATACGAGATTATGCTAATTTAAAGTACAAAATTGCCTAATTTTGCATTTTTATTGATGAATTAGATATTTTTTATGTGATAAATTAAAAAAAAAACGATATCCGGTGATCTAAGCAGATTTTATAACGATATTGGTTCAATTTTACACCAAACAGACAATTAAGCCATATTAAATCTTTATTCAAATCCCATTTGCTTCAAATTTGCAATTTAACATATCTAAATACGAACCGAATGAATACCAGTCCATCACCTTAAAGTTTTGAAACAAATTCGTGGATTTAGGGACATGCATTGACCAATTTTCTTGATGAAAAGTGCAATCTTTCCCATATAAAATCACAAAATAGCGACATATCATTCTATTTTGCACTTTAGTACAATGCAGAGATAGTCACCTCTTCAAAAACGACAAAAAAAGTAGGAAATTTTAACGCAAGTTCACTCCACACAATTACGAAAAATCCTTCTTCTTACTAATATTTGAAGTTTCTTGAGAAAAACCGGTTTCTTTGAACCGGTTACAATTTAACCAGTCTCTTTAGTGCTGTTTAAACACGTTCGGTTTAACCGAATATTGAAAAATATGTTTTTGAAAACACCGGTTTTTCCCCTGAAAAACTCTAGCATCAAAGTTTGTAACGGTGTAGAGTGAATTTACTTTGGAATAACCGAATTTTTTTGGTGTTTTTGAAGAGGTGACTATCTCTGCATTGTACTAAAGTGCAAAAAAAGAATAATCTGTTGCTATTTTGTGATTTTATCAGGGAAATACTGCACTTTTCATCAAGAAAATCGATCAATGAACGTCTATAAGTCTATGAATTCGTGGCAAAACTTTAAGGTGATGGGCTGGTATTCATTCGGTTCGTATTTAGATATGTTAAATTGTAAATTTGAAGCAAATATGATTTGAATAAAGATTTAAAGTGACTATATTGTCTTTTTGGTTTAAAATTGTACTAATATCGTTATTAAATTTGTTTAGTTCACCGGATATCGTATTTCTTTAATTTATCAGATAAAAAATATATGATTCATCAATAAAAATGCGAAATTAGGTCATTATGTACTTTAAATTAGCATAATCTCGTATTAGTGTCTAAACTTTTGGGACCATACAAAATTTTATTTTATGAAAAAAAAAATTGTTATAGCAAATCAAGCTATTATATTTCAATTATAGCATTTCAAAATACTTCTTTAATATATATAGGGATGTTTTGAAATTCTACTTTCCCAATTCTAAACTTTACTGCTAAAAAACGTCATTGTCTAAACTTTTGGATCGCAGTGTAACAGAATCTGTCACTTAACCCGCTTCCACACAACAGTTGTGTTTAACAGGAAAAATGTCGCCAAACACAATATTAATTCTGTTATAAACATTTAAATGCTAAATTTGGCTAGTTTCCTTTATTTTATTTCAAAAATTCAAATTTTTTTTATTTGATAGTAAATTCAGTAATTATTATCATTTGCAAAAATTAATTTATATTAAAAAAATCAATTTGTAATATTCCTCTCTTTTAAATAGAACCAAAACATTTAATATAAAAAACAGGTAAAAAAGCACCAAACACAGCATTAGTTCGATATTAAGCATTTACATGCTAAATTTGGCTCCTTTTATTTATTTTATTTCGAAAATTCAGTAATTATTACTTATCGTTTGCAAAAATGAATTTATATTTCAAGGAACAAATACGTGATAATCCCTCGCTTTTAAATAGAACGAAAACATTTCATATCAACATACAAAGAATCTCGTAGTGAAATATATTTCACGTCATTTCAAACTGACCTATGGGATGTCGCAAAAATAAATTTATTTTAATTTATTGTCGAAATGAGTTAAAGTTTCTCGAGCGATTGTTGTGATGGCAATGGTGATTTAATTCAATAAAAATGGCTTCCTATGCTTTTTAAATGAGCATTAAACTTTGCAGTTTTTTAAATAATTGAAATATTTTGAATTCAAATTCTTTTCTGAAATTTTCAATGTGTTCTAATTTTGATGTGCTGAATTTTTTGGCATATCACATTTGTCTCTGTAGTTTGTAGTTTGGGCTATGAAAGTGGGTGATGGACAGGCGGAACGATTATTTAACCTTCCACTTTATACTTTATAAACGTAGTGTGGAAGCTAAAATAATGTGATTTTTTCAAACCTCTATGAGATTACTCGTTTCACATATCATTGTCTTATTTTTCTGTGCTAAATAGCTTAAAAAAAATTTTCAGTTCTAGCATTGTCAGTCAGGAATGGAGAATTCACTTGGGATAATCCCGATAAAGAAAGTAACGACACAGAGAAGAGCAAGAAACAAGAAAATGGGAATAAAAAGAATGGAAAAGAGAAGAACAATACAGTTCAAAATTCGAAAGAGGAAAATGATGACGAGAAGAAAGAAAAATCTGAAATACTCCAGTCCACCTTGCGAAATATCAACCTTCAGGTCCCAAAGAACTCTTTGGTTGCAATCGTTGGTCAAGTGGGATCAGGAAAGTCTTCTCTACTGTCAGCCATCTTGGGAGAGATGGATAAAGTATCTGGATCGGTTTCCTTAAGTGTAAGTATGGAACCAAGTCTGTCCTGGAATTTTAGAGTAAAAAAATATCATTGCAAAAAGTGCTTTAAAAATTATCAATATTAACAACTTAATTTTTGTTGAAATTGTCTTCCGTATTGTTTTGCAATGCATGATTTGCTGTTTCGATTTGATTCTGTTCAAAGTTTTATATTAAAGGTACTAAAGCCGGTCTGTTTTGAATGTAAGCTTCGAAAGCATTTTCCTCCCCCACCCCGTATGTGGTTTTCTTCGAAACCGTGTGAGCTTGTTTTTCCCCCACCCTATTTAAGTTTGAACTGGCAAAGTCACAGCAGAACCTCAAAGGCGTGGTTTAGAGAAACGATGCTCTCCCAAATTTCCTAGAAAACCAAGCGAGGGGATGGGGGAAGGAAGTGTTTTCGAAGCTTGCCTAGTAAATAGACAAGGTTTAATTGCCTTGTTGATACTCTGAATCGACAACTTATTTTGCTCTATCTCGACATTTTATCTATCCTGTTTTATAAGATATTTTTTCATTTAGTTTTATTATTGCTGCTTACAAACTAATTTCGCTAAAATTTTAAGTGATTTCTTTATTGCATAATGCCTGATGAATAAAAGAATTTGTTTTGTTTGACAGGGTAAAGTAGCCTATGTGTCTCAGCAGGCTTGGATCCAAAATACAACTTTGCAGAATAACATTCTATTCTCAAGGGGTTATTCAAAGAGAGCTTATGATGAAGTCGTTGAAGCTTGTGGCCTGAAGCCAGACCTGGAAATTTTACCTGGAGGTGATCAGACTGAAATTGGGGAAAAAGTTAGTAACATTTTGCTTTAATTTAGCTTAATTTGAATTAAAAAATATATAATAGTTGTTAAATGAATTTTGAAGTTTATTATAATTTATAA
Source organism: Hylyphantes graminicola (assembly GCA_023701765.1). NCBI lineage: Eukaryota > Metazoa > Arthropoda > Arachnida > Araneae > Linyphiidae > Hylyphantes > Hylyphantes graminicola. The sequence goes on from CM043113.1 coordinate 51,168,009, forward strand.
TATGCATTGTTCTTTTTTTAAAATCTAGTTTCTTTATTTAAGTTCAATAAAATTGGTCAATTTTAATAATTTGTGTACTAAAATTGACTTACTTGATAGCACAATAGAAGTTTTTTCAATTAAATATATTGTGTGTTAAATCTGATTTGTATTTTATCGTCTTCAACTTTAATTAAAGTAGTATATCTAGTTTTTATTGCATTTTTCCTTGTAAGACAATGGGGGATTTTTAAAATTATATTTTAGCTTAAATTATTTTTTATGCAGGGTATAAATCTGAGCGGAGGTCAAAAACAGCGAGTTAGCTTGGCCAGAGCTGTGTATTCTAAAGCCGATATTTATCTCTTGGATGATCCCTTGTCAGCTGTGGATTCACATGTTGGGAAACACATCTTTGATAAAGTTATAGGACCAAATGGATTGCTAAGGTCGAAGGTACAATAGTTTTACTATTGATAAATTATTTCATTTTATGCATAAAAAATATGTATTTCTTTATTGTTCATGTATGTAGTGTAGTACCAAATATTTCATTTATTACTGTGTAACATATCCATGTAATAAACACCTAAAAGTTTGTTACTTATCTGAATTTTAATAACAGACTAAAATACTATTTATACTTAGCCGATTATAAGTATATATTTTATTTTCCCTTTATATTTTTGTGGGATTTACATATCATGTAAATATCTTTTACCTTGGGTTACTTTATGATACTTATATTATATTATTTTCAGACTCGTATATTGGTTACCCATTCCTTAACCTTCCTGCCACAAACTGATGTCATCTATGTTTTAAAAGACGGCTGCATCAGTGAATCGGGCTCGTTTCAGGAGTTAATGGACAGCAAAGGCCCCTTCCAAGAGTTTATTTTACAGCATGGATCTCAGTTAGACACCGAAGAGCTTAGTGTTTTACCCCCGGAATTAGTAAGGTACAATTATATAGTTTACTAGGTATTGTGTTTATTGATTTTTACTTTCAATAACCTAATTTGAAATGTCAGATAAAGGAAGTATTGCAATAGGGTTGAAAATCGGAAATGGAGATTTTGTGTTTCCTGCATGTTTTGGAGGGTGCTGATTCTAAAAAAAGTGCTTTTTGAACATTGGTCCATCTGTCTGAAACCACTCGACTGCTCAAACTAAAATAGCGTAAAGGCTTCAAATTTAGTACTTAAGTTCGCAGTACCTTTTGGGTGTCATAATAAGGTTTTTGCGAAAATTGATTGTGAGCATGGGCAACGGGTAGCTGTAGTACTTTTTACATTTAAAAGGTATTGAAATAACCTTGTAAGGTATATAATTACCTATAAATATGTGGATTACATTATTGTGCTGTTACAAAGTTGTGTAGTGTTACACATCCCGAGTTTAAATTGTCTTTTGAGAAGGAGTGTTGATTCAACCTGAATGTCAATGTCAATTCAAAAAATTGTAACTCTTAAATACTTGAGCTTGCTACAAGATTAAGTCTGTACATTGGCCTTAATGCAGTAGTATATCTTAAAATACCAACTTTCCTTTTATAGGAGCCTATCCCACAGGAGCAATTCTGTAGATGTTGACAGTGTCCATGGCTCAGAATTGGAGGACAGTAAGCACATGTCTTCGATGTCCATTAACCGCCTCTCCCCACAGAGATCAATCTCGATTGAGAAAACAACATCCCTGCCTCAAGACATTGTCAAACTGATCAATATTGAGGCAGCAGAAACTGGCCAGGCAAGTGCAGTACAGCTTATTGCTAGTTAGGCTGGGATTTTTTTTAAAACAGGGAATTCTTTAAAAATATACCATGTTTCATGCACCCGTAAATTATTTAATTTGATGCTGGTCATTTTAGACCTCTTTAAATTACTAAGCAGGTATTTTTAAACCTCTAAGAAGTAGTATCCACAGACTTACTTTAAAATAGGGCAATGATAGTTTTTAAATAAAAAAAATACATCAATTTCAGTAATGTAAACATCTCTGATCAATTAATCATCAATTACCTACTCAGAATAACTAAAAAAAAATGCTGAATTGGCTTATTGCAACGATTATAGAGTTGCTAAATAGTCATTTAAAACCATTGAACAAAGAGAGGCATTGAAGTAATGGAAAGAAGGTGCAAAATTCCTGACACCAAAACTTCAAACGTTAAAACATCAAATTGAAAAGATAAATGAATTTCAAAAACTTCTCCATAAAATTCTCCTGATGAAAAAAAAATGAAAATATATTTAAACAGTAATGGACGAAAATATATTTATATCAGGTAAATAATAATTATGTTAGATTTATATATTCAGGCACCAAAACTAATTAATAAACGTCTAATATTAAACTGTAGAATAGTCTAAATTTCAAATGACAATTAATTTACTTTGACCATTGATAATAAGTTACTATTATAGTCTTGATAAGACACCTCCTTTTCCACTGTGAACTCCTGCAGATATAATGTGTAATATACCGCAAAATTTGAGAGAGGTAGAGAAGAATAAATTTAGGTTTTCCCGCATTAAGTTTTTTGTTTTGATAAGACGCATTAAATGTATTGAAAAAAATCTCACATTATTTTTCTAAAACAACTTAATTCACACGAAATGGTTTTTTTATGATGACTTATTAAAAACTTTTGTGCTTATTAAATAAGAGGCCCAGTGACTTAGTAGTAGTATTTCGCATTGTCATGCCCCAGGTCCTGGGATCAAATCCAGGATTGGGCTAGGTTGACCCATCCTTTCATCCCTTAAGTGGGTTGATAAAATGGTGACCAAGCGTGCTTGGGAACAAAGCAATGTGGGTTCATCATGAGCTGACCACCTTACCTGGACATATGCGTAACATCCCTGAGTTCTGGGTCTAGAAAGCTTAAATGGGCATGGCAGGCCTTGGCCCACTAATGGGCTGTTGTGCTGAGGAATTTAGTTTATTAGCTTATTAAATAAATGCTTTGAAATATTTTCAGTTACTGCAAACTGGATTAATTTTTTTTTGCACTTCTCTAACGTCCAACTTTGTGCATTTACAGGTGAAGATTTCTATTTATGGGGTATACCTGAAGGCAGTTGGTTATACTTGGGTGGCAATCATCCTCTTATCATACATCATTTGGCAAGTGTTCTCTGTTGGTACCAATGTCTGGCTCAGCGAGTGGGGTAACGACAAGAAATTAAATGGGACAGAAGAAAATGATCAGAATATTTTTAGATTAGAAGTGTATTCATATTTTGGATTAGGTCAAGGTAAGATTTTCTAAAATTCTTGTATGTTTCTTGTTGGCTGTGAGTTAACAAGTATAACTGATAGGTTTCCAGTATTTTTTTTTAAATAAAAAAATAATTATTTAACAAAATTAAATTTATTGTGTTTGTTGCTTTGTAACTTTACAAATATCTGGTTCAGGACATTTGTCTCTGTATTAATAAACAACACTTTGTTGTAGTCTTAAATTATAAGAAACTTATTTATATATTTTTTATAAGAAAAATAACTTATTTTTTTATTTATTTTATTTTTTTCTTAAAAAAAAAACTGTACTATCTTAATTGTACTAATATAGCCAAAATAAAGACTTGAAAAACATGTTTATAATTAAATAATTCAGTACAAAGTAAAATTCCAAAAAAATTTCCTTTCCATTACAAATTCACAAAAATAATATATTTTTGAATGCATGTAATTAGAAGTTTTTATCTTGAATTGTACAAAATTATATTGCACTTCTGTGGGAAAAAGGACAAATGATCTGTAAAATTTTTGTTATTGAAGTTTCAGACATCTGTTTGTATAGTTTTAATATTCAAAATAGCTTATTAATTAGAAAATAAAGCCTCTTACATTGCTTTACCATTTTGAAATCGTTTTCCCCCGATAACTAAGCCTAATCACTTTCCAGCCCTTGCTATTTTCGCCGGCTGCTTTGCAGTGGCCTATGGAACCCTCACTGCCTCTAATGCCCTGCACAATGGGATGCTGATCAATGTCCTCCGATCTCCAATGTCTTTCTTCGACACGACCCCTATTGGCCGAATTGTGAACCGCTTTGCCAAGGACATTGATACCATTGATGTCACGATTCCGATGACCTTGAGGTCTTGGCTCTCATGTGTTCTCCAGGTCATCTCCACCTTGATTGTCATCAGTATGCAGACACCAATGTTTTTGCTGGTCGTGTTGCCCGTCTCTGTCATCTATTTCTTTATCCAAGTGAGTGCCATTTCCCTTTTTGCACAAATATTTAATGATTATTTTTCATTTTTTTGTGTTTTGCGATTTTTTTTATGTTGAGGTTTTTGTGTTAACCCCTCTCAGGGGGGATATGCAAATTGGCTGAAAGGAAAACAGCATGAGATTTAAATTAAAATTGTTAGCTAAAAATTCAATTTTTAAATTTTTTTTGAAAGTTATAATTCTGCAGTTGATGGCTATAAATGGCTTCTTCTTGCTTTAAATGCTGAAACTCGATATAATTATTAAATTTATTAATTTTTAAAAAATTATGTGCGTTGCTAGAAAACCTGGCATTCAGTCAGGTGACATGTTACGTCTGTATCACTCAGAGTATTAAAAAGTTTTCAGAGTTTGTAAAATGACCTTTTTAAAGTTTTATTTTTATTACAACTGTCTCTGAAAGTTTAACATACACGTGGTTGTAAATTAGTTGTTTTACAGTAAATCTTCTGGAACGACTTTGGTTCCTGAATCGTATTCTGGTTTAATTTTCATATCTTTGTAAATTGTATAATTTCTTTTAAATTACTACAATTAATAGTATTTTATTAGTCTATCTTTTTACATGTTGTTTTAAAATTTTTTTACAGAGATTTTATTTATCAACCAGTAGACAGTTAAAGAGACTGGAATCAATCACCCGATCTCCCATATATTCTCATTTCTCTGAAACTTTATCCGGTTCCAGCACCATTCGAGCTTATAAAGCAGAAGAAATATTTTGCACGCAATCTTCAACTTTCATTGATAATAACCAAATATGCTACTATCCTAGTATTGTTTCAAATAGGTAAGTTTATTTAAAAGCTGCTTTAAGTGTTTGCTATAGATCTTAAATTATATTTGAAATTTTTGTGTCTACTTACTGTACTAAATATATGATTTTGTTAATTTCATAATTATTTTAGAAATAATTACAGAATTAAAACTTTTCCTTTATTTAATACATTTATCTTTGCCAAAAAGCATGTGCATGTATTTGTTCTTAGAGCCACTATATTTGTATTTCCTTTGTATAAGTTAGACTTTTCTTGCATGGATGTTTGTAACCTGTTTCAATTTTTTAGTAGTTGGTCCCAATTTAATTTCTGTTTATTGCTAACTAAAAAGTTACATGTTTCAATGATATAAACATTATAATTTGAGTTCTTAATTTTATTTCTTGTCTTATATTTATTATGGGAATATAAAGTATTAGGCATAATTCATTGTTCCCTTTATATAAAAATATTTATTCTTACTATAATAATAATATATAAATTTGTTCCTAGGTGGTTGGCTATTCGTTTAGATCTTTGTGGTAATTGCATTATATTCTTTGCCTCATTGTTTGCTGTGATGCAGCGAGACACCTTGGATGCCGGAAAAGTTGGATTGTCAGTAACTTATGCTCTCATGGTATGAAATTATTTTGTTTTTAAAATTTTGTTTGTTCTTTAAAAATCCTTATTTTAAACAAAATTATCCTTTTCAATTTTCCAAAGTGTTTAAAATCACTTTTGAAATTATGCAGGTTAGCATCCCTTTTATTTTGTGTGTATAGTTTAATACAGCATATGACGTATCGATCAAATATGACTTTTCAATTTATGAATGATATAATATATATAACATTGAAGTATCTAGTTATTAGAGCAAACCTTAAATCAATCGGTAGAATTGTTGAAATGCAGTGAGTGGATATTTATTTTTCTGCAATGAAATGATTGCAGCACAAAAATTTAAAAAAGGAATAAATAGTTTGTTATTCGTAATGGTTTGGTTAGTGGGTTTTGATATGAAAGTGTCAAGTAAAGCATATTTTGAATTTCACAATATTTAAAAAGAATGTGTATATTTGTGCCCTTAGGTTTTAGCCTACATTAAAGTGTTTTAATTTCAGGTTACTGCTACAATGAATTGGATGGTACGAATGAGTTCAGAATTGGAGACAAACATAGTAGCTGTTGAAAGAATTTTGGAGTATTCATTAACTCCTACTGAGGTACTTGGTACTTATTATTTTTTCCCATTTTGATATCATATTTTTTTATATTTACAATTTTATTCATAATTTCTAAGTCATAGTATTTACGAATAATTGCTTATTTTTATTTATTTACTGGGATTTTGAAATACTTTCTTCAATATAAAAAATTTAAAATAAACATCAATACTAGATGTCATACAACTGAACCCCAATTGTATAAAAGTGAGAAAAAAATGTATACATAAGAAATTACTCTTCTTTGTTTTTAAAAACTTTGTCCTTGCATTTTCCTCTAACAGATATGAATTTACTAGTTAAGGTTGTTAAAAATTTCCAAAATTGTAGTATCTAGCAATTAAGCAAAGTCTTAAATCAATTTTGAAAAGGCTTCAATAGGCCAATTCTTTTCTTTTTGAGTGAAATATGAAGTATTTCTTAAAATTTTAATCTAAAATTAGACTTCAAATTTAAAATGTAACTTGACCACTGCACTCATTTTTACCAATAGGGACTTAAAACTGATTTCTTTTTTTTCTTTTTCAATACCCATTTAACCGCTAAATATGTTTTTTTCAATCACTAGGCTGATTGGATAGTGGAAGGCAAGCGACCGCCTCCCGAATGGCCCCAGCAAGGAGCAGTGGTGATGAAGGACTACTCCACTCGCTACAGGGAGGGCCTGGATTTAGTTCTCAAAGATATCTGTTGCAACATTCCACCAGGAGAAAAGGTTGGTTCGGATAGGGTAGCATAACATAGGTTAGGTTTGAATTACAGTAGACTCCCTCTTAACCGGCTTAAACGGGACCAAGGGTAAGCCGGTTAAACAAAAATCAGGTTAAACTGGAGAAATGAAATAAATTGAAATTTAGATGTTTATTTGATTACACTTTTGTTAATTGATGATACCTGCCTTGTGAAATACATGTACAATTGAAATAAGACGTCATTTTACAGTTTATTTTATATATTGTTATTAGTATTTTACATTTTTGATTACATGCCTTAAAAAACGACACTGAAAACCGATTGAACTAACCAAAAACTTGTAATTTTAGCTATTTTTAACATTTTAAGGGTGGAAATTTTTTAGCGCGGTTAAAGTGGAGATCCGGTTAAACGGAGGCTGTTTAAGATTGAGTCTACTGTATCGTCGCACTAGAGCTACACAAGGGCTATTGGCGAAGGTCGTCGTATTTTAGAACCACCGTCAAGTGACGAGCCAACACCTGAATAGGTACCCAACGCAACCGTTAAGGTTGACATCGTACGCAGCGTTAGGACTTTGAAAGATATTTAACGTGCACTCCCTTACACGGGGTATTATTCGTCGGACATTTTTGGCTGCACAGGCCGTTTATAGGTCGGCAGCTATTTTAGCTATTCCTAAACCCGAACCTGGGACCTTTCGCATGCTAAGCGAGTGCCTAACTGACTGGGCTCCCCAGCCTTAGCATAACATAGCAAAAGTTGCACCCTATAAGGAAAGAGTGTAGGCTATGCAACCCTTTACCCTGTATGCAAAAATTACAAAAACATGTTAATGTTCCATTTACTCAATTTGCAAATAAGGGAAAAGTGGTGATGATATAGGAAAGTATCGTGTCAATATTGCATGCCACACACCCTATATAGGATGCAACGGTGTAGTAGACATTTTGATTTACTAATTTTTGCGTTATTGTTTTCGTTTTTTACAATCCTTTCAATTTGGTAAATATTTAAAATAAAGGGTATAAGGTAACTTAATTATCATAATTGTTCTCTATTCTGGGGAATTTCAAAAATTCAAACAAAATAAATTTTAGGAAATGAAAAATTAAGCTATAGTTATATGGTTACATTAATAAATTTTTGTAAATTATACAATCTGGAATCTCAGGATCAAACATGGTAAATATGATATTGATTATAATAAATTTTATGTAAATAGTCGTTCAGCAATTGAATTCCTTTTCATTTGTCTGTTAGACAGTTTTTTGGACAATTTTGTGAATAATTATTAAAAAATTTAATGAACTAATAAAATGAAATATTTTCAAATAGATTGGCATTGTTGGCAGAACTGGAGCTGGCAAATCTTCTCTGACACTTGCCCTCTTTCGCATCATCGAGGCTGCAGCAGGTACCATCAAAATGGACAATGAAACCATCTCTGAAATTGGATTGCATGATCTGAGATCAAAAATTACCATCATACCTCAGGTATAATCACACCATTTAACATTTAAATGTAGTACCAACAACTTTGTGGGATTTTATGCATACACTGTAAAAAATTTCGGTTCAACGTAGTACCAAATTTTGGTGAAAGCTGTAGGTTTTTTGCCAGTTTCACCAAGATTTGGTGCGTCGTTAGGTTGAACCAAAATGCCCGATGTGCAAAAGATCTCAATAGCACCAAATCTTGGTTCAGGGTACCTCGATAAACTTGACAAGTTTTGGCAACAGCAAACAGTCTCCATCTTGTTTGTGACTTCGCTTAACTCATTTTTTATATTTTACTAACTGATATTTATTTTTTAAGGACACTCTGTTAATAGTGTGGTTAAATCTGATTTTTCGTTCGACGTTAAATTAAAATTTGGTACTTAGTTTTACCATTTATTGGTGCTACCACGGGCACCAAGTTTTGGTTCAACGTCGAACCAAAATTTCGTGTCATCGGTAGCACCAAGTTTTCGTTCAAGGTGCGGTAGCACCAATAAATGGTAAAACCGAGCACCAAACTTTGGTTGCAGCTGGAATTCACAAAATTTTGGTGTAAGGTCGAACCAAATTTTTTGCAGTGTACATTTTCCATTTGTATAAATCAATTGCATTGTAATAGCTTACTAGTATTACTATTATTTTTTCGTTTGGTGCTCATGTGATTCCTAGATGATATTTCCGCAGGCAAAAGTCACTGATAATTTCTTTTGGAATTGTGCTTTTATGTCAAACGATTTGTAATTGTGCTTTTAATACAAATTAGATGTAGATATTTAAGAATAATAAAAACAGTTACAAGCGAATTAAATATTGATTATTTGTTTTTGAGGACTTTGAAATAACATTTATGTGCTATTATTTTTCAGGATCCAGTGTTATTTTCTGGTTCCATCAGGATGAATTTAGATCCTTTCGACGAACATCCAGACGAAGCTTTGTGGTCGGCATTAGATCTCTCGAATCTGAAAACTTTTGTTTCAAACCAACCACAAGGGCTCCTCACTTTGGTTGTTGAAGGGGGAGAGAACTTGAGGTAAAAAGCCTTTATTTATACTAAAAAATGTTTTTCATTAAAAAGTTACTGCAAAAATGTGGTATTTTCCTGTTTTAATATAGACCCTTTTCTCAAAAACATTAAGTAATGGATAAAGTGCAACTTCATAATCTATGTAAGCCTTATAATTATAATTAATAACTTTGTCGTATTACATTGTGGTAACCCCAATCCAAACAGACTTCCAATTTAGATTTCTATACAACTTTTTTTAGTGATTGTAGCCATTGTATGTCTAAAAAGTGTTTAAATTAATTTGCATTAAATGTATGGCTAATTAGTAAGATTATTCATAATGTTGAGTTTCTCCATTTTAAAATGTCTTAATCCTGTATTAGGGGGTGTGGCATGTTTTTTTAAGGATGTAAGTAAAAGTGTAAATTAACACATTTAAAATTGATTACAATTGAATTGATAAACAATAATGTAATACCTGGTTTGCTTTCATATATGTTGTTAAAATGTATTTTTGGCATTGGTAATTTTGACATTGTAAACATTTTATTACAGTATTATAAATTAATAAAATCAAATTTTAGTAACACCATGTAGTTAATAAATTTTTTTTTCTATCTTCAATCCACATATTTATCTTTCAAATCAACAGGCCAGTGACTGCTATTTATTATAATTTCTAAAAATAACATTTTTTTACTTAACCCCTCAAAATCTTATATTTTTAACCCCAATTAAACTTAATATTACCTTTTTCACATATCCTTAATATCACTTAGCACTTTAACATCCCAACCACACCCTGTCGCCGACAAACGGTAGCCTAGATCAATTGTTCTAACAGAAACATTGCTGAGTCATCTTTTCCTCACACCTTTTCACACAAATAATCTTAAATTTGATCTGTCAGTGGGGGAGAACTAGACATTCCTCACCATGTTTTGTGGATTATTCCGTCCCACTCTCTCCGTCAATTTAAGACGACCCATCTATCTTCTCCCAATGTCTAACTGTTAAATAAAAAAGACTTAACTACTTATTCTACATATATTATCCCTCCCTAGTGTTGGACAGCGTCAGCTGATCTGTCTAGCCAGAGCCCTGTTGCGCAGGACCCAGGTCCTTGTCCTAGATGAGGCCACAGCAGCAGTTGACCTTGAGACAGACAGCCTCATCCAAACCACCATTCGCAAGGAATTCAACAACTGCACTGTGCTCACCATCGCTCACAGGCTCAACACTGTCATGGATTACGACAGGTAAACTTACTTGTAATCTTGTGGACTTTCCTTGCTGGCCCCTATACTGCTAAACAAAATTGCTCAACTGCTACACAAGGATTGATTTGTGTCGCAGTTGAGTAGTTATGTTTGCATTTTTTTTTAGTTTTTAGTTCCTACATTTAGATTAGATATGCAAAAAATAACTGTTTACTTAATATAAAAGTATATATTAGAAGATAATGCATTGCACATCAAATTTCACAATGGATCAAACTGATATTTTTTATTTTTGGTCCGATTTCTGTAGTCAAGAAAATTGTTAATTTCAGTCACGAAAAATCATGAAAATTCCTGAATTTGGGACATGACATTACATTTTTGTAGAAACTCTGAATTTAATAATTAAAAAACTTTTAAAGGCCTTTAATATTTGTACTTTGTTCTACAAAAGGAACTTAATTTTTGCTTATACTGCCCTACAAAAAAAAAAAAAGTGCTGATTTTTGTAGTTACTAAATAAGGTTAGTCTGTAATTGCCTAAAGGTTTTGGTCAGGGTAATTTAAGTTTAAAGTAGGTAATTTAAGTACAAAGCTAGTGTGTCTATTTTCTTTTAAAAATTAATACTTGTATTAGGAATAAATGTAATTATAAAAATGAATTAGGAAAATTAGTTGAAATATTGTTGGTTTATCCCCCAAATTAGTATATAAGCTATCCATTTCAACAATCCTAATATTTTGGTTGACTTTATTTATTTAGTTATATTTAATATAACTTCCTTGTCTTATGTGCACAAAGCAAGTTTAGAGATAAATTACAATTTATGTTGTAATTTTGATTATGGGGACACTATTGTTCTTTTACATTTTTAAGAATTATTTTTTTGCAATAGCAATGTTAAAAGAATGTATTTTATTATAGGATAATGGTACTGGAACAAGGTGAAGTAGCAGAGTTTGATTCACCTCAAATTCTGTTAGAGAATACAGAGTCTATATTTTATGGAATGGCAAAAGATGCAGGACTTGTTTGAAAAATGAGAGATCAGTATTTTCTATTGCGATTATTCTATACAGAGTATTAAAAATCAAACACAGGAGTGGCAGAGCCAGGCTCGTTTGAAAGTGTCATTCTAGCAGAAGCCATTAACTTGAAGCATTTTACATTAATTGTTTAAGAAAGAGCTGAATAAATTATTTAAAAAAAGACATCAATGCTTCAACACGTACTTAATTGAAATGACAGAATTTGAATCTATCAAATACTTAACTATTCTAAATAAATATGTTTTTTTTATCAATTTAACTGAAAAGTAATTTTTTAAAATGTACTAAAATTCTGTTAGAGAATACAGAGTCTATATTTTATGGAATGGCAAAAGATGCAGGACCTGTTTGAAAAATGAGAGATCAGTATTTTCTGTTGCGATTATTTTATACAGAGTATTAAAAATCAGTATAACCCAGGAGTGGCAGAGCCAGGCTCGTTTGAAAGTGTCATTCTAGCAGAAGCTGTTAACTTGAAGCATTTTACATTGATTTAATACATTTTGATTATTTAAAAAAGATTTATATTACAATTACATTGTGTTTCTCAAACAGAAAGAGCTGAATAAATTATTTAAAAAAGACATCAATGCTTCAACACGTACTTAATTGAAATGACAAAGTTTGAATCTATCAAATACTTAACTACTCTAAATAAATGTTTTTTTATCAATTGAATTGAAAAGTAATTGTTTTAAAATGTACTTAAAAATCTTATATGCAGTTTATATTAAATTTTCATTATCTAAACAATCAACTTTTTGTCCTATTTTTATGTTTTCAAAGTAAAAAAAAACTATGTTAGCAAAGACAACCATTCCCCTGTTTGGCAATGCCTTTTGTGTGAGATGTCTTTATTATATCATTTCATTTTGTATTTATGTTCGCTGTGATGTTTATTGTTGACCCAATCAACGCAAATTAGTATTTTTTCCTTCCTTGTTATCTGCATAAAGGCTTGTTGTATGTACTTAAATTTTGAAAAATTGTCTTTCTTGTTTACCTGTTTATTCATTTTAAAAGTCGATGTTTTTGAAATGTGGTTGATGTTTTCTTTGTAAATAAGATACACAAACCCAGGAAAAAAGCAGTTGAAGCATTTATGTTAAATTAAAAAAATATATAATATTTTAAATAAAACACAGTATTTTCTTTTTTTAAAAACTTATTAATCTTCAAACATTAATACCAATAATATAAAGGATTTTTTTATTTAGTATTATAAAAAAGCAGTATTATAAAAAGTATTTCATTTGTAGCCCTAACAACTAACTAGTTAGATTTGATCCTGTTAAAAAAAACTAAAGCTGACCCACACATACAAGTAGTATAAGAAAATATAACCAAAGTTATATGTGCATTAAAAGATAATTCTGTAATCTATAAACTTATCATTTTATTTAGCAGCTTTAATTAAACATCCTCGTCAAAAAAAAAGTGCTTAGTCTAGGGATTGGTGGTGAGTTTAAACAGTTTCAGATTTCCCTACTTCTGTGTTTTTGCACATTCGTGGTTTTTATCATTGGTTGACGATATAAGCTATTATGTTTTAAACATTAAAAAACCATTAAAGAAAATAAGCTACCAGATTTTATATTTTTGCGAAAAAGTATGATGAAATTTATCTGATGAATATGACTATATGACAGGTTAAAGTTAGTTAGGCTGACTATAATTGAAAGTGTGGGATTTGTATTTGTTTTTAAATAATTAAATATTTTGTTTACTAGTTTCTCTTAAAAAATAGCAATCAAAATGTTGGTATTTAAAAAAGCTTAAGAATGCACTGCGTCAATGCAATAAACACATGACATTACTGGCGAAAAGAATATGCTATGCAATAGGAAATTTTATATGAAGCAGACAAATACACAAATGTTCACTAAGTTTTCTTTTTTTATTGTCACAAATTCCTAATAATACTCATATTTCAAGTGTATTATGCAAAAAGTTTGAGTGAAAGACATTCATAGAACAGTTGGATCTAACCCTAAAGTGAATACATTTTAGATCAAAGAGGCTGTATAGACATACATATAGATATCAGTTGATGTGAGAATTGCAGCAAGATTCTATTAAATAGAGTATTTCAGGTTTAAATATGACAACATGTGTGAAGAAAATGGACAACTGGAACGGTGACGTCATAGCTACGTCAAACGTTGTCTTCTACCACACAAACAAACCGACTGTTAATTCGTCCTAATTCGAACGACCAAGCCTACGGTGACGTCACAGTTGTATCAAATATTATCAACCCCCCCCCCCAAAAAAAAATAAACAAAAAAAACATGCTGCACCCCGTTCGAATTGTCCAGACGATTTAGAAGGAGTAGGTATTTTATTAGTGTATTTAATACAATTTAAACGTAATGTCGCAAGACTTTTGGAATGTTATGAAAAATATTTTTATTTTCGTTTGATTTCCTAAGGCATAGTAATCTACTGAAAATTTAAGGATTTAGTTTTAAAATTATTTCGGTTTTTTTACAGACCAAAATTTATCGACATTTTAAAACCATGCTTAGATTTATAAACGAAAATGCATTCTGAATTTTAGTAACCATTTTCATTTTGATAAATAATTATCATTTGGTTCTAAATTGGATTATTTAAAAATATTTTTGATCAATACGTTTTTATGCTTCCCTATTGCAAGGAATAGCAATAAAAAACCAGATACAAAGAAAATAGTTATTTAAGTTATTGAAGTATGTATCACAAGGCATTTAAGAGCACACAATGCGTTAGCAATATTACATCGCTTATTTGGTAGAAGATAGCTCAGTGTTCAACATTATACCATACAAAAACAATGACAGTTTATATATTAGTAATAAAATTAAACACTGCATTTAAATAAACAATACAAAATAATTTTGTTGTCTGTTAGAATCGGAGATTTTACGTACAAATTATAAACTTAAATTTCTGTTAAATACTCTTTCTTTTTGTGATAAAAAAGGTAATATGTTTATAGCAGTTATCTTCAATCAACATCTCTTTTGAAGAAGCCTTTGGTCCGACGTCGCTTTTATAGTCTAGCCTGACGAATCGTAATTACTTATATCACTGCCAAATCCAAGAAGAACGATTCCTTGTCCGAGACAGACGAAAGTCACAAGTACAGATTACTGCTAACTCGAGATTGGTCAGGGTGGACTACTCTCACTCCGTCACTTGATAAGGCCTTCTCTATACGGTCCGTTTCACATGCAACGGTTCCGGTAAAGTTCGCCGTATCTGGTGACAGATGTTTCCAAATTCCAGTGACTATGTCAAGTCAATTGGACTTTTCACATGCGACGGATGGAAGCGGGAACAGTACTTACGGTTTTACCTGCGGTTGTCAATCAAGTCGTGAAAATGTTAATACATTAAAAACGGTTCGTTTTTAATGTATTTTTATGTAGAAAATTTTTGTTCACGAATTTTTGTATGTAGAAAATTTTTGTTCACGAGAAAATGAACTTTCTGGTTAAGTTTAATCAAATAAACAAATATCCAATAAATGAAGACCAAAGTCCTGAACAATTCTTTAGGGAAAATTAAGTTAAACAAAACGCAATACAAAAGATTGAAAGCAAACATTTATACTTTGAAAAGAAAGGTGTTAATGAGTTAAACGTTCCTGTAAATGCCATGTATAGCAGGAAAATTTTTTTGCCTTTAAAATTCACTTAACATTGCCACAACTTATTTGAGAACCACTAGCACTACCTTAAGTACTTTTTAGCTTCCCTGGCATGTGAAATCTGCAATTGACTTTACATTGCCACTGGAATCCGTAAGTGCGGTGAACATTACCGGAACTGTTACGTGTGAAACAAGCTTAACACGGGGTGCTTCTGCTGCATCAGTGCAGTCCGTTGCCGACCGATGCCGTGCAGTTGTTGGACGCCGTTCTCCTGTTGTCGATGTCGGTCCCCGGCGGGGGGACGTTGAGCGACGTCGAGGACGACGCCGCCAGCGGGGACTTCATGAGCAGGGCCTTGATGATCCAGGCGTCGTTCTTGAACCCCTTGCAGAACTCGTCGCGGCTCAGCTTGCCGTCGCGGTCCTGGAATGGGAGTGGAATACACTCTTAAAACAAACACTCCTAATTTAACTCAGTCTGAGTGGATTTCACTCCTCCAGACTGGAAAATGCACTTCTCCTTTTGGAGTGGATCCTTTGCGTGTTAAACCTCAGACAGGATCACTCCAAACGAGTGATTTTAACTCAGTCTGAATAAATATGCATGCCTTTACTGTGTCGAAAATGCACTTCTGCAACTGGAGTGGATTTCACTCTTTTGTTTTAAGAGTGTAGGTATTACTGGAAGTTTCATATAAAAATATTACCTAGTCCTTACTATTACAATGCAAGCTTGGCTTCCAAAATAGGAAGATACCTCCTTGATGTTGTGAAAGGTGTCCGCTTAGGCGTCGGAATCCTTACTTGAACGCGTTTCAAAATGTTAAGGTGCTTATGAAACCTCTAAGAGCGACCAGCCTCCCGTTTCCTAATAAATCGGTCGCAAATGGAGGTTGGTCGCTTCTAGAGGTCCAAAAATGAGTTAGCTAGAAAGGTGATATATCATTTTACAACCTACTATTAACCATTAAAAATTACAAAAATCGATTTAGCATCAGAAGTATTTATTAATTCGCAAATACATGTACATAAAATCATACTAACTTACTTTTGAACAAACTGTATAAATATGTTAAAAAAATACTACAACAACTTTTTTTTTCACAAACTAGTATGTACGAATTAAACTTTAAAAAAAAAAAAAACTAAGTAGAGATTTCTGACTGTTTCATTTTTTTCGATTTTTCAAAAACCACCTCTTTTTCTAATTTTTAAATATTTTATAATTTTTTTTAAATGTGTTGGAAAAAGGTCAATTTTCATGAAATGTGATTAGAAACTGGTCGTTTGGGGAATGAGATTTGGTCTCTCCTAGAGTGACTTCTAACATTGAACACATAGGGAGAAAAATCGGTGCCTTGAAAAATTGGTCGTAAGTCGAGGTGGTCGTTTAATGGATGTGGTCGGTCTTAGAGTTTTCACTGTATTTAGTTTTTATTATTCAACTAAAATCAAATCAAAGAAGGCAACTTCCAATAGGGTCACCGTCACTCGTATGGCGGAAGTTGCCCCATTTGCCCCTTGCCGTCTTGGAAGAGCCTAACAAAGCGACAACTGCTGGTCTTGCAAGTAAATGACCAGTGTTGCGTGGTTTGCAAGTGACCGGAGCAAAATTAATCATTAGACTATATTATAGCAAAGATTATATATTGTTAGTGGATTAGTAAAGAACCATACGAGTTCATAAATCAATGGCCATTCTCATTTTCCTGATACTGCTAAAATATTTTGTGAATCAAGAAATATTTTTCGAGACTGTTTGGATTTGATTTATATTCATTTGGATATTATTAACTACTTGTTTTAAAAAATTTGCAAGACCCTTACTCTTCGGTGGCTAACAATCTTGCTACTCACTCTGGTCACGAGGGCTTTAATAAAAAATAACCCGATATTTTTACTGTATGCTTCATTGGGATAAATAAGCATTGTATGTTTGTGTGTAATAAGGAGTTTTTTCCATATGTCATTACACTCTTAAAACAAAAGAGTGAAATGCACTCCTATAGGAGAAGTGCATTTTCGACACTGGAAAGGAGTGAAAATTAACTCTTAAATCGCCTTAAATCACTTCTAATCGCCTTAAAATCGCACGTTTGTTGCAAAGATTGTTGAAGGCTTAACAAAACAAAATAGTGAAATCTACTCCCATAAGGGAAGTGCATTTTCGACACCGAACGGAGTGAAAATTAACTCAGACTGAGTGAAAATCGCGTGTTTGTTTTAAGAGTGTAGGTCCAAAGAGTAAGGCACAAGAGTATACCGTGTCCAGCTTGGTGAATAGCTCGTCCACCCTCCTCTGGGCGGCGTCTCTTTCTGCCGTGTCCCCGTCCTTGCCGTGCATGCGGTGGATGGCGCGTACGATGTCCAGCATCTCGTCGCGGGACACGAATCCGTCGCTGTCGAAGTCATACAGGCTGAACGCCCCTGTGAAACATCGGACGTATTTCGAGTATGAATGGACCGATAATAATACAATAGTATAATAAGGCTAAAGATAGTGAAAGAGTACTCTTGGGAAACGACAGGACGACATGACACACAGTGAGACAGTTTGTTGAGTCATGTGGACTGCGTTTGAATCCTACTGCCGGGTTGGCTGGTAAACTACAGTATTAGACAATTGACTTGAACCATTGATGTAACTCCAACACATTCGAATGCATACTAAAGGACTGATTATTTCAGAGTAAAAATGGGGCTGGGGAGTCCAGTCGGTTAGGCACTCCCCATAGCATGCGAAAGGTCCCAGGTTTGGATCCGGGCATCGCCAAAATAACTGCCGACCTATAAACGGCCCGTGCAGCCAAAAATGTCCTACGAATATTACCCCGTGTAAGGGAGTGCACGTTAAATATTGGCGACGGGCGTCGTATTTTAGAACCACAGTCAGGTGACGGCCTATTAAGGTGTTTGCTCGTCACTTGACTGTGGTTTTAAAATTCGACGCCCATCGCCAATAGCCCTCGTGTAGCTCTAGTGCGACGATAATTCAAACCTAACTTAACCTAATCAGATTAAAAATTGTTCAATTTATTGTTGTAGTTACTGCAGTTTATCTGCCCACGGCAGAGTAGTCACTTCTGTCCATGTGCTGTACCTGTTTTGTAGATAGACTGATCCATAAAATCAGCTATTTAACTACCAACTATATGAAGGCTGGACATTAAGTACAAAAGGAGTAGTTTTCAAATAACTAAGTGAAAAGTTTTGAAAATGTCGAAATTCTGCTATCAGATAATCATGGCTACATCCGCTATCTAATGCCAGAATTTTGGCTACATTACATCACTTCATTGATTTTTTTACCACACTAATAGCCTTTTCACTTCGAGTGCTCTTGGGAAATTATACCCATTATTTGGAAGAGTAGTTCTCATTTTTGGAACTTTAATTATAATCACCCTATGCTGCAGTTTCCTTAATTCTAATCGCTAAGAAGACGTTTTTATCATATAGTTAGGTACATAATTGGGTAAAGGCTGCTGTTTTGGCAACTGTCCTGGTTATGGCCAAATAATTATTGTGACAAGTTGATGATTGAGTAGCGAATACGTAGAGAGGAGGATTGGGGGAGAACTTAGAGCGTGCCAAAAACTAAACTCCTCGGCCCAACAGACCATTACTGGGCCAAAGCCTGCCGTGCCCATTTAAGCTTTCGTGACCTAGGGCTCTGGAGCGCTAGGTCTATGTCCCGGTAAGGTTGTCAGCCTTACGTGGAACCCCCAGTGTTTAGTTCCCAATCATGCCTGGTACTCAATTTATAGACCAACTCAAGGGATAAAAGGATGGGTCAACCCTCGGCCAACTTCAATAACAAGGCCAGAGAAGCTTTCTCAAACATGAGCTAGACGGAATTTTTGACGCCACTATTCCGAGTGCCGAAGATTGAGAAACTAATTCGGATGCATTCGGAACCCTAAAAATGTGGTCAGCCGTGAACGAGTGTTTCCGAACAGGTTTCGAGACCGGTAATCTTCACTTTCGGAACAACGTTACTCGGAACTATGACGTCAAAAATTCCGTCCCTGAGCGTGTTTAGAAGAGCTTCTTTGGCCTTAGTATTTGAGTAGGCCGTAGTCAACCTCGCGCAATACGGGATTCGATCCCGCGGACCAGTGACGTGGCAATGCGAAACACTACCACTAAGCCACTGGGCCCTTAGAGCGTGCTTTTCTGAACAAATTTTTTATCGGCAAAACAAAGCAAGTAGGTGACGCCTCTACAATCACTGTTAATTTTCATCAATGGGGCAAGATTTTTTTCACTCACAGACTCTTTGTTTGAAACGAAGTAATTTTAATTGCATCATGTTTTTTTTTACAGCGAATAAGTAGCATTAAAGGCCATGCCACTATTCATCGGATTGAAATAGCTTTATTTTTCATATACACAAACTTTTGAAAGCTAAAATTATTCGTATGCAGTCTATTACTTAGTATTATAGATTAATTTAGTTTTTTTTGTATGAGTGTTTCCTTTTAAATATTTTTCATACTCTTTTAAAAGTGTTTGGATTGCATGTTATAGTTCCGCATTTAGTTCAATAACTAGAATAAGTGCTTAGTTTCAGATGATAAGCAAATGCATCTTTTAAGGAAATACCTGCGTGTAAAAGTTTTATCTTTTTAACAAAAGACTAAAAATTACCTCAAAAAAAGTATAAAACATAAATGGGGAAAACTTAGTACTGTTTAAGATTTTTTAAAAAAAATAACCGTAACTTAGAAAACCCAATTGTATTCCCATACAAAACACTCGTCCACTTTTTTTTATAAATTGGTAATACTTTACGAAACAAAAAAAAAATCTCCTTTTTATTTGCATAAAAACAACTAATATCATTTTGGTTTACTGCATTTAATACTTAGCAAACAACACAAGTTATCAAAACGTAAATGTCGTTTTCACGGCATTCTGCACATATCTGCACGTGTGTTTATCTAAAATTTAGACGTTTAAAGTACTTTTTAAGTTTTGTTACTTATTGTTTATGCAGGCAGCATCCTTTGTTATAAGGTTGGACATAGGCCGGCTTTTTAAATAAGGTACAGAGTTAATGGTCCAGAAAATACCGAAAAACTTTTTGTTGCTACAATGAACAAAATGTTTACGAAGAGTTTGTTTAATGTGATGTAGTTTAACGACTCGCATCCTTTGTGAATAATGAATCTTTGTATTTCGAGAGAATTCCCGAAACTTTTGGGAATTCTTTGAATGAAAAGAATATTTCTGAAATTTAAAAAAATTAAAGAAAAATAGGTATAAATATTTTTTTTTACATTATTTATTTAGATAAAAAATATATAAATTAATAAAAGCAATGAAAATAGTCATTGTGTTTCATTTTTAAAAGTATTTACTGGACAAGCTGTTATTAATTGCCTTAGGACATAATATAGTTCCTTAACTCGACTGGGAATTAAAACTTTAGAACAACAAGAAGTTTACTTCAATCAGTTAAACTCCTAATCTGTCTTAAAGTTTTAGAATTCAAATTCTTTTTGCTTCCATCAAAACCCGAAATTATGTATATAAAAGTTCAATTTTCTCGAGTTCCAAATTCTTGTGGTTTAAATGAAAACTAAAAATATATAGTTTAAACTTAAAAGTGATAATGATTTAAAAAAAAACCTCAACTACTTACAGTTTAGTTTTTCTTCGATAGTTCCTCTCGTCGTAATGGAAATTGCAAGAATGAATTCTTTAAAAGTAATAACGCCGTTCTGAAATTTAAAATAGACATTTAATTTGTAAATTAAATTACAAATACATAAATAGATTAATTGTTGTCGTAAAAATTTACCAGTTGCTTTACAATTTCATTAAAAAACACAATATTCTTTCAAATTATTTTGTTAATGTAAGATGCTCTTTTCTAGAGCAATTGAGATTGGAAAACTTTTTTTTTGCGAAAATGCATTTTAGTTTTTAATATTTGTTAAAATGTAATTAGTTATTTGGAAACTATCAACAAAATTGGTTGGACTGTCATACAAATTTTGCGATTTTGGCCTCCATCATTAAAACTGAATAATGTATATAAGCCAGGCACTTAACTCAGTTTTAAGAATAAATAAGGCGACAGATAATAAAAAAAGTTAAATTGTATTAGAGATAGGATAGTTTAAATTTCTATTTAAGTACAGGAAGTCAAGACATATTATTTTATTTTAATGTAAAATATATTTCAACCATATTCCAAGAGAAAACAGTTGTCAATGTACGTTTTGAACTTACCTTATCAATATCAAATACATTGAAGACATAATCTACGAAACGAGTTGGATCACCAGTGGGAAAAAATTGTCCATAAATGTGCTTAAATTCCTAAAAGAAGAAAAGGAAATTATAATGAAATATTTCTTGGGACTCTTATTTTGAAATTTCTATTAAGTTTAGTCTTATTTGTATGTAGATAGTGAGAAGTGAGTAATTAAAATTTAAGTAAGAATTAATTCTAAGATTTAACCCTTTCAGTTCCAGTGATGCCATTTGGCATCATCATGTTTCTGATCATAATTAAAAAAATAATAGGTATGACATCTATTGGAATTAAAAAAATATTTTCTAATAGGAAAAAGGTTGAAGAATCGAATGATGTGATTTTTGATGTCATAAATGGCTATATCATGTCTAATGGCTGACGATCAGAAAAAAATTCTTAAATGATGATGCCAACTTGTCATTGGGACTGAAAGGGTTAAAGTGAGTATAGACAATGAGATTTAATTCTAAAGATTGAAATGCGATTCAATGCATGTATTCAAAATCTTTTTTTTAAATGATTAAAATATTTCCCTTTTAAATATTTTAAAAGTATACCTTTACAAAATACTTCTAGTTTACATTTTTAAAAATTTATCAACTTTAAAAATAAAATAATTTGCTTAAAATGTTATAGAAGGTTTTTTAAAACCATTATTGTTTAATCATGTAAAGATAATTATTTATAAAGTAATCTTAACATAATAGATAACTTACTTCTTTAGTCATATATCCTGAAGGGCAATCTGCTATAAAATCCTTGTACCTAGAAAGGAATTGCAACAAATAGCTTTTAATATTTTATGGTTGAAAAGTTAGAGTTTTAAATGCAACATATACAACTGAAAGAAAACTCAAGAATAGAGAAATCACTATCAAAAATGACTTTAAAAAAATTATTTAAAAGTATATTGTAATTAATTAACACAGAGGTATGCACCTATGCCTTGGAATTATGTTAAGGGGACTCGGTACCCCCAAAACTTTTTTCTTCATTTTTAGTAAAACATCCACTTTTTTGTGATGAATGTGTATAAAATGGTCTAAATAAGACATTCCAGTGGCAAAAATTTAATAAAATTTTTTCAAAAAAATTTAATTAATTGTTTTTCAAAAAATTAACACTTTTTAAAAAATGCTTCTTCTACTTCAGATTTCAATTTTTGTTAAAGATTTTTTTTCACAAGCACCATCGATCTATTTTTAATAACTTTAGGTATGGAATTCATCATTTGAGATATGGTTCAGGAGAAAAAAATAATTAAGTGAAAATACACCTGAATTTCTTTAAAAAATGCAAATTTTCAACTTATTTATTTTATTGAAAAAAAAAAACTATTTAATATTTTCACTAATCCATACCTATTTTTATTTATTATACATTTTTGGGCCCCTAAAAAAAATTTGGGACTCTTTTATGAGTATTTACTCTAGTTTTAGTATTTTAAGTAAGGGCATGTTTCAAAAATTTTAAAACCGAGAAAAACCAATTTAAAGTTTTTATTGCTAAAAATTACTCATAAAACATTTTGTTATTTGATTGATATTATTTTTCCTTAATTCATTATACATATATAAGGCATATTTAAGAGGTTTTATTAGAATTAATAATATTTTAATAATATGTGAATATAAGAAGTTTAGCAAGTTTTGCTTCTTAAAAACGTCGAAAACTGAAATTTTGAATATCATTAAACTGTATACAAAAGTAGGTTGTTAAAAACTATAAAATATGCTTTAATAATTACTTTTGATATAGATTCAGTCGAAAAAATTTATATTTTATGAAATCAAAGTTTAAAAATGTGTCATTTTTTTATCAAAATATGTTGTTTGTTTTATTAGTATTCACACCATTAGTTTAGTATAATCAATTTCCATGGGTAACGACTTCTTTCTTTTTATACTCTTTTTCTCTCTTAGGTATGGCCATTTTGATAAATTTACGGGCACGGTGTAATTTTAAGTTTTGACTTATTATCTAAATTGATTTTTGCGCAAATCGAGCATAGTCGATAGCTGTCGTGTTTTACATCCTATTGGCAAACCCAAGTTTTCTTGTTGGCTTATAATGTTAGAGGAAATACCCTTGTTGAATTCGCACACTGAATTTGTGACTGTTGTCTGTGACAGAAGTTTCCTTTGAACACCTAGACCAAATGATACTGTGCTAACTTTCGTTTGCGTTTTGCGTGGAGCACCTCACACATCTTTCTAGAAGTTCATCTGCAGCAAGCCTTTGATATATGGGTAAAATTTTGGCTAAATGCGTGTGTGTGTTCTTCATTGATAGAAGTGTTTTCACGTTTTTTATGAGGTCTTATCATGCGCCACAGCAGAATTAAAAAAAAACACCAAGACTTTTCCCCAGTTGGACACTTTGAGTGCTGTGGTTTACTGTCTGTGCTTATGCTGTGATGTGATACTGGGTGGCATAAATTGCAATTCTCAAAGCTTGCACGTTACCCTTGTTTTTCAAAATTGCATCCTGGTAATAACATGTGAGCCTCTTTATTGTTTTGTCATGCAAACTACCCAACGCAACCGTTAAGGACGACATCGTACGCAGCGTTAGGACTTTGAAGGATATTTAACGTGCACTCCCTTACACGGACTTATTCGTCGGACATTTTTGGCTGCACGGGCCGTTTATAGGTCGGCAGTTATTTTAGCAATGCCAGGACCCGAACCTGGGCACTTTCGCATGCTAGGCGAGTGCCTAACCGACTGGGCTCCCCATCCCCCACCATTGCAGAGGGAGAGCCATTGTAAAAAATGGCTTTTAATGTAAAAAATATTTTTCCAATTGTCTTGAAACTTTGTGACGTCATTAATAAAGGTTGTAATAGTATTTTAAGCCAATAAATTTTTTTTTTTGAATTTTTCACCGATTTTGGGGTACTGAGTCCCCTTAAATGTGTTACAAAGGATCTATGAACTAAATTCATATACACATATATATTTTGACATAAATTTTATAAATTCTGAACAATAACATTTTAAAACACACACTTACCATTGCCTAAGTTGTTTCGTATTAACTAAGCAGCACAAAAATAAAAAAAAATACATATAAATAATAATTTATCTTAAAAAAAAATATTGTAATGATAAGTGAAGAAAAGACAATATAATAAATTGTAAGTTTAATTTACTAGTACTTTATATAATACAAAAATAGTACTATATTACATTTATTATAAGAAGGTCTTAAAATAAATTGTACAGTAGCATACTAAAATGACTCTTAAGATATACAAAAATTAAAAAAAACCGAGAAAGTTTAGCTATTTGCTATAATTTTTTATTTTTGTTTACTGAATTTTGACTTAAACTTTTAACTGAAGGGGACGCAGAAGTGATCCACTGAAAGCCTTAGAAGCATAATAAAGCAAAATTTAGAAACAATTAGAAATACTTAATTACTTAAAAATTCAAAACTAATGATAAAAGTTCATATTTTGAAACAATATGTGTTTGGTGATGGAACCAAATTTCAATTCACCTTACCCACTTGGATTTTTCTTAGAAGAATTAACTTTTTTAAGGTATTTTTTAAGGTAAAACGGTCTTTAAGAACGACAATCTTCCCCCACACTTAAAATTATAATCTTTGAGCTTGTTTGTTGTTTATGGAGTCAACCTTAAACCGCACTATTTTTAAATTTAAAACGGTATTTAAGAACGACAATCCTCCCCACACTTAAAATTTAAAACCTTTGAACTTGTTTGTTGTTTATGAAGTTAACCTTAAACCGTTCGATTTTTTAAAAGAATTCATATGAAAGATTAATTTCAATTTTTTTCATAAAATAAGTTCCATTCAAAAGTAGGATTTTTTTTTCCAGAGCAAGCGATATATTAAAAATTTCAGTCTCCTTGACAACTCCATGGAATTCTGCCAAAAGATAAATGAGTAAGGAATGTCCCGTACTTGACAGTGAAGAATTTTTTATTGGACAAATCATGTGATCCTAACTTTCATAAAAAAAATCTCTAAAAAGAGAAATAATTTGATGCTTCAAATCTTGAAAATGTAATGGAATGTCATGTAAACGACATTCAACACCAAAAGTTTAAGACTACATCAAAGCTCTGTTTCAGGTTTTTGTTGTTAGTTTTACATTCATGAACTTTCATGAAGATCGCATTCTTTTTTTTTTACCGTCTGGTGAATTGATCAGTTTGGTTCCTATGAAAATAGCTAGTCTCTAGCGTGACAGAGCTCTTTATAAATGGCGGGAAAATAGAATAGAAGACACTTTGAGTTTCAAATAAGTTTGGGCTGCTGCCAGATGGCACACATTAACTTCAGATACTGATGTTCATTCTTCGGCATTGAAAACTGCATTAATGCTTTGGTTCTATATTCAGAAAAAAATAAATATTCAAAGGTCAAGTATTTTTTTTTAAGTTTTCAGTAGTTTTTTTTTATCTTGCACAAACATTTAGATTTTTTTCGCAATAATTAAGTTTATTTGTAGTTTGAGTAAGTTGTAAATTTCAAATATACTCTTATGGTCATGTTTCAGTTGTGAGTGGCAACAGTTGTTATCATTTTTTGTCCTTCTCGTTTGTTTCAAATAATACAATATTTTCTTACCTTCCTAAAACGATTGTTGGGCACACACTTTTTATTTGAGTTGAAAAAAAGCTTTTCTCTATTTGTGAATGGCGTTAAATTGAGGTCCCACGATTGTGCTTAATTTCTCCACAAAATATCATCTAAACCGAAGTCTTCCAACAATATTGACGGTTTAGTGATGATTTGCATACTTTCAGTTGTGAGCGGCAACAGTTCCAGCAGTATTGTTATTATATATGGCCCTTCTGTAATTACGTTTGTTTCAAACAATACTATATATCTTACCTTACTAAAACGAATGTTGGGCACAAGCTTTTTATTTGAGTAGAGAGAAAGCTTTTCTCTATTTGTGAATGACGTTAAATTGCGGTCCCACGATTTTGCTTGATTTCTCTACAAAATATCCTCTAAACCGAAGTTTTCCAACAACATTGACGCTAGTGATTATTTGCATACATGAAATTTAATCGAATTAAAGCCGATAAAGTTTGATAAATTACAGGAATAAAAAAACAAGTCGCACGTAAAGAAATTTATCTAAAAAACAGACGATAAAAACGCCCATACTAAACTCCGTGCCAACCTAACTTGGGTAAAAACAAAGAGTAAAAGGGTTAGAGGGATGTTTTTTTTAGATGGATTCACAAATAATTTATGGAACTTTTTACATGCGCGGAAGGATCTTCTCCATAGCATATTTCTATTTACCCAACTTAGGCTGATAAGGAGTGTAGAGTGAAATCGAAGCAAACAATAAATGTGCAGGGGGTGCAAAAATGAAAGCAGAAGCGTTACATCATCTGAAAAAACATCATTAGTGTGGGATATTTAGGTTATGATTGTAAAATAGTGTTTCCATAATTTCCTTGTTGAAAAGTTGTTTTGAAAATGTTAGGGAAAAACCATGTATTTTCCCCGACCTGCACTCACGAGCAATATGCAAATTCTTCCGATTTATTTTGCACGCCGTCATCGGCTGCGCGATTCGCCATATGATGTAACGGTGATCGCATCCGCTGGCAGTCGGTGATTGGTGTGACGCAATTACCAGGTGAGGGCGTTTCTGCCATAGCGGAGCTTAAATACTTTTGCCTGATTCTCTCGGTGTGACTTTTGATCTTGTCTGGTGAGATATTTTAACATCCTTCATCGCTGCACCAAAACTGCCACCATCTAGTCAAATATATTTATATTTTAATAAAGTTTAAGTTCTTGAAGATCTGCAATTTATTTCAACTCTGCTGCCCAACATTCACACCAATAGAAATTTAGATGATAAATCTATTATTACTTGAAAATGTCAACTTTAGCCTTCGTAACATATCCAATGTATACTTTCAAACATAGAAGTCCAGCCTAGTTAATATAAATGTTAAAAGTATAGAATTTTCGGGAGGGCACTTAGATAGAAACCCTTAACAACGTAACTGATGAAGAAACATTAAAATCCAATTAGATTGCTATATGCTCTGTAAGTTAAAATTTACAGGAATTTATTAAAACCATCTACTTAATATTTTAAAAAAATGTAAAAAAAAATACGACTACTCTAATTTCGGTTCCCAAATAGGTAATAAATATTTATGTCAAACAGAATAAATTTCCATTTCAAATAGAATTTTTCTTTAGAAAAAAATCCACGCAGTTCTATCATTTGGAATTGAGTTGAGTTGAGCAACACTTTTGCTGCTCTGGAGAAATGAATGAAGATAACAAACAGCCAGATTTATTATACCAGAGCAGTTTTCTAAAAGTCCATTGGTTTGGTTCATTTGGCAAATATGCCCCAGGCAATCTCAACCTATAGGCGCCTGGATTCTCTTCCGGTAAAAAATTAGGCAATTTAAAGACCACTTCATCACCGAAGGGAAAAAAAATAAACAGATAAATAAAACAGAAGAAGATATAAATGGAGTCATCAAGTATCTGAGTTTCTGTTGAATCAGACAAGAACACTCGTAAAAGAAGATTAAATTGATGAAATTTTATCTTTCAATCTTTTTTCTTGTCTATTGTGCAATTAGAGTTAAAGTAGAGGTTTTTTTTGAGGGTTTGAATATTTAAAAAACTTTTGTTGAGTACTTATATGACTTGTTTAGATAATAGTTTTTTTTTGTTTAATGAATTTTAAGAAAAAAAATCTAAAAACCCATTTTAATATATCAAATATTTAAACAAAAAATACCACTAAATTTTACAAAAGAAATATTTTCAGAAGTGTAGTAAAACTTTTAAATGACCATGGTTTTCATTTAAAGCGTAAATAAACTTAAATGATTTACGCAAAACCTTAATATTTATTGATGATTTTTATAGACCATTCAATTTTAATGTTATCCTAACAGTAACACAGAAATGTACCATATTTGTATTATAATGGCTCTCTGTTCTGGGGATTATGCCGAGTCTGCAAATGGCTTGATTCAGAATTTTTTAAAAAAATAAAATTTAATTTACGCATTTAAAAATAAAAGGTTTATAGGAAATAAAACTTTTATTAGATAGCTTTTCTTAATAAGTTTTATTATAATGTGTGTAATGTGTTTTCTTAGTTTCTTTTATTATAATGTGTTTGGAGACTACTACGAAGTATACTAGATAGCTTGCTTGAACTACACTTGTCTTAAATAAAACATTAAAGTTTTGTAAAAAAAAAAGTCTATGTCTGGTTCAAATAATAAGAAATACACTATAAAAAGCTTCCAAGTACCAAAGTTACTTTAAAAAGAGACTTAAAATACCTAAAGTGACCAAATATACCCCCTTCTTGTCTAGATACACCACTTCTGTATCAATCCCACCTTTTCCAACTGCGTTTCTGTAGATGTTGTTTTACTGCGAGTATTGTCTCATACCAGGAAGCCCACTTGCAGAGCGTTCTAAGAGAAAGATAGCTACTTCGACTTATGTGATCTGATTTTAGTTTAGCTGCTACTTGTTATGTAAGTAGATGAAAGATAAACCAACAAATCGTTATTAAAAGTTTTTGTGCAGTTTCTTTCATTTGATATGAAAGTAATGTAAAATTAAAAAGACAAGTCTTTCGATTATTTGTTTTATTATCATCTATTCATTTGTTGATATTTGAATTTGTTAATTAAGACAGTAAAAAAGGGCGGTCATTTTCGCAGATAGAAGTAGAAATTATAAATCCTCCTTACTATTTTCTTATTTTTTAGCACTTAAATTTTTAACATTCTTTTATTTATTTATATATTTTTTGTGTTATTTACCGGAAAAATAAAACCGATCCTTGATACCTTAATACATTAAGCAAATAAAATTAACAAAAAATACTATTTCTGAACTATTCGTAGAATTTCTTTTAAATGCATACCATTAATCTTTTAATGAATACAAATTATTATATATTTGTCTCTTACTCTAAAAAGTTAACTAAAATGTTATTGATATAATTATGAAGATTAGTTTCATAATTTTGTGCAATAAAATAATTTAACATTAGAAATAAAAATGATGGTTTGTTTCGAGCAATATTTTTACGATAAATTTAACACGGGCACAACATCTATCAATATCTAATTCCTAATTATAATTATTTCTAATTATATGAATAAAAAATACGTGTTTTTCTTGACCTTTACTTGAAAGTGTAACATTTGGGATAAATGTCTGTTCTCGTTGTTGTATTTCAATTATCCCTAACAGAAAAAAACCCAACTAAAACATTTATCTGGACATAACTTCACTATTAGCGGGAAGTTAGGTAAATCTGCTTAGAATTAATCACTTTTTGCTGCGATCTCTTAAATGACAATCACACTATTAGACATGATGGGGTTAAAGCGATTCTACGCAAATAAAATAAAGTCTGAACTGTCATTGTGTGTGAAAATTGGTATAATATATTACAAGGATTTTACCAAAGATTGATCAAGACTTTATATCTTTTTTTTAATTAGCAAAGTCAATCCAGGGGCTTTTTTAATGTACGGGCATTGCTTTACATAGAATAGAAATCTAAATGCTGTTTAGTTTGAAAAATTAAATATTTTGTTGCAGAGTAGCTTAGCAAAATAAGACTTAAAAAAAGAAAGACTCTATTTATATTGTTGCAGTTTAGTGATGAAATGTTTATTTCTAACAGTTTTGATTTAAGTTAATTTATTTCTTTAAAAGATTGAGATTTACTTACTTATGCTAAATCATTTGTAAATACTAAACAATTGGCGCTGTCATTCTTTGAAAATACAATAGATTAAAATATATTGCAATATAAAATAACGGCAGTCTGTTTTCTTCTATAGAAGTTCTCGCTAAATAATATTTAATAGTTTCAGTAGTAGTTTTTATTTTTAAGCCATACACTTCACCGTAGAAAAGCACTTAACGGATTAAGCCTTTTCTATTGTGGAGCTCCACCCCGAAAACCACTGCAGAAAGAACAATGTGTAGAACTTGCAGTATGGTTCACTGCTATAGGAAAACATACTCCTTGTTTTGATTCATTGCCAAGAGGATATTGGATCGTATATTAGATCTGCAGGGAGCGATTTGTTGAATATAAATTATATAATATCAAGATCGGGAAATGTTTTAGGGTAAAAGAACATAAAACACTTTTATCTTGGATCTATAGAACAGTGTCTTTGTCCCTTGACTGTGTATGTTTTAGTTAGTTTAAGACGTCGCGATTTCTATATTTAGAAAAAGAAACATTGTTTAGATAAATATATTTATGAAAATAATAGGAACCTTCAAATATTAATAATAAATATAATTGTATCTTGGGTCTATTGAACTGTCTCTTTGTTTAACTATGTATTATTTAGTTTAAGAATTGTTATCTATCAATTTATCAATCGTTTAAATTGGGAATATCTTCCATAAAATGATAATATAAAACCTTATAGTTAAAAAAATGGGTTTCATCTGGTTGATATTTGGTATTAGTTGGTGTATTATTTAAAAAAATAATCAACTTTATAAAAGGTTTAAAATGAGTTGCAACTAAACTGGACACGTTTAAACCTCGATCTTTTACTTAAGTTCTAAATGATACGATAATATTAGCAGACAATTGAAGAGCTTAGTGGAAGAACGTGCTAAGTGACATTTTTGGAAAATTAGATATTTTTGTGCCAATGAACAAACATATTACTAACTCCCTTAACGATAACAAGTTTCACCTTTTTCCTAAACTTTAAGTTTAATATATTTTTTGCGATTTGCAAGTACCGTTTATTTAAACAGATCTGAGTGAAAACTTAAAACTTTAAAGCTCATTTTCTCGTGTTCACCTTTTTGTCACGTAGCACGTTCTTCCACTAAGCTCTCTAATTCAGGGACATGAAAAATGTCGATAAGTCTAGTCTGTAATCGAAAATAAAAACAACCTTTCAACCCTCTTACCAACTCTGAATAAGTTTTTTTTTTTGTATGGAAGCAATAAAAAGTTACAATTAACTACAAAAAAAATAACACACCACAAGGCACAATAAACATCAAAAATGAATTATAACAACTTCATACATAATTATGTAATTTGCTTCCCTTATTTGGAAATATATTTTTTAAAAGTACCAATAAAGTATTTCTGTGGTCCCAGTTGACCCTCCACATTGTTTTGCATTCAATGTTCCACCTGAATTAAACGATAAACGTTAGAAATCGCGACGTGTAAATGACGCTAAGTTCTCTTTATTAGGTGTTGCGTGATTGGATAAGAAACCCCTGTTGCGGAATCGTGATTGACCAAGACCAACGCCCTCAAGATGAGAAATGAGGATAAGGTTTACAAAAACAGTTATTTATTGGTTATGATCTTTTTTGAAGTGTATTTTACTTAATTTGTTATTTTCAGAAGAAACCGAATTTCTCAACATGATGTTGTTGTTGTTTTATAAAATTAAAACATGTTGAGTTACAGTGTACAATATTATCTAAATGAGTTATGTAATAAAAAATTTTAGGTAACAAAATCACATTTAAGGTATGTTTCTGAAAATTAAAACGTGAACATTTAAGTCGTCAAATATTTTTTGAGTAAATCTTTACATATTCAATAAGGAAAGCAATTGCTTTTTATAAATTTGGATTTAGTTTGAACTTCTTTGACTGCATACTTCTAGACTCCGATAACATGTGAGTTGATATCCAAAGGAACTTCAAGTGGCATCGTACGATCATGCCATCAGGACTTAACACTCCAGAAATATAATGAGAAGGTATAGGTCCCAGTAAATTCAATTCCTCTAGCAGCAGCCATAAATTTAATCGTCTATAAGACTGACAACATAAAGTCTTTATCGTACATTGGGTCACAATATTTGTGAAAGAAAATAAAACCGAACTTTTTTTTCGAATACTCCTCTTATAAACTGCAACGTTGTCCGAAAGAGTCAACCATTTAAAATTCAGAAAAATATTAAACAAGTCCTACAAATACGTTTCAAATCATCAAACCAACCCGTTTTAAAATTTAACGAATGTAAATCCTGCAAAAGAACAAGTGAAAAAATAGGCTCTTTTTGCTTTAACATTATTAATCCAGACCCCGGAAGGTTCCTTACGTTTGTGGCTGTCGTATCACTTGAATGAGCAATTAATTGGTGAAATTCATTGATGAAGTGAGGAATTTTCTTTTTCATTTCTTTTAAGTATAAACCACACCCGGTGTGTGACCTGATTTGGTATAGGGTGGGGGTGCACGCTTTTACGTTAATGTTTTTATTCTGTAATTGTACGATCTTTCGGAATTCAACGTTGTCAAAACGTCTTTAATGCATCGCATATTCTCTAAAAAAAGTGGCGGAAAAATAATTATTTAATATGGAATGTAAGAAGTTTTATGTTGACCCTTTCAGTCCCAAAAATTTACTACACTACAGAAACATCTGATATTCACAAAATAAGCTTATTTTAGGTCAAATATACGAATTCCATAAGAAAAAAAAATCCATTTTAAAAATTTTATATGGTTTTTGAAACAATGCCAAAATTCTTTAACTGTGGAAAACAACAAAATAAAAAAAATATATATTACCTAAAAACACTTCGAGTTATATATATTTTAAGGTATCTGACCATATTATTAAAAAAATTTTAGTAATTATTTCAACCGAAATAGTTTAAATTGTGTTTTAAATATGTGGAACTGAAGTGAACTTATCAAAAATCAGGAGAAACGCTTGTTGACTATTTTGTAAATAAAAAAAAAATAGTAGTTCTGACTTCTATTGAGATTAAAGTAAAATTTTGTCTGATAGAACAAAGTGTGAAGAATCGAATGATGTGTGTTTGGATGTCATAGCGGGACATAAACATTTTGAAAAAAAATATTGAAACTGATGATGCCAAATGGCATCACTGGGACTGAAAGGGTTCACTACTAGATTTGAGATTTCAATTTACAGCATAGTTAGTAACTGAACGCAGATACAAAGCTTTGCAGCTTAGAGTGTTCTAACCATGGTTAGAGTTTGGTCTACTACTCGGTTACGGTCTACTACTTCACGATGTTTATTAAGAGTTTTGTCTATTTGATGAGCTTCTTTTATTGATAATATATATTTACTTATTTTAATCTAAAAAAATTGGAAATGAGAAAGTACGAAAGTACCAGTAATTGGAGAAGTTGCAATTATGTTTTTCTTTCTCTACTGGATACATAAATGAAGGTACTGAGAGGTCAAAACCTTAGGCAACTTCTAAGAATTGTAAGGAATTGCAATTATGTCCTATGCATGATTATACCTTGACGATTATGGTAGCCATCATTCCACTACACTCCGTGCCAACCTAACTTGGGTAAAAAGCGAAGAGTAAAATGGAAGACCGAAAAGCGTGATTGGTCCGTTAGTTGGAAACTCTTGCAAGGTAATATTTACATACAAAATGATCTGAATACAATTTAACCAAAATACAATTTTCATTCTGACAAAATTGCCAAAATTTCTCAAATAATATTCAAATCTGTTAGACCTTAAACGGAATTAATGTTTTAATCATGTTTTCTGGATGGATTCACAAAAACATTTATGGAACTCTTTACATGAGCGGAAGGATCTTCTCCATAGCATATTTACACTGCTCACAACAATTAGGGGAGCACATGGTTTAAACCCTTTCAACCTCAATGTTTCAATTTGGAATCATCAGCTAGCGATTTTTTTTCTCACTCAGTTGAAGCTTGCACTAATTCATCGTTAGATGAAAGAATCATGTCTTTTGCGGATGCAAATAATGTTCGTTTTTATTAAACCAGCGGGTGACCGAGCTCTGCTCGGAGAAAACAGGTATCGAAGCTAACTCGAAGATTTAAATTTTCAATTGTGATTTATCAAAACAATTGTGGAATCAAAACAATTTGTGGAACCATTGGTGAAAAGATAACCGGTTAAAGTTAATGTGACCAGATTTTCAAAATCAAAAAGTGGGACACTCCATCACCCCCCCCCCCCCCCCGGTGTATTTTTTAAGTATTTTTTTTTATGCACATAGTAGTCCCTTCACACAATTACACACTTGGTATAAGAAAGTTAAGGAAGGCGCGTTCAACAGCAGAAGTGGTTCCAGGCAAACAGAAACCATACTCCACCAATTTGTTGATGACTTTAACTTCATTTAACAATTTCTAAAGACGTCATAGCGTTTTACAACGATTATTCATAGAAAAAAAGTCTATTTTATTTACAATTTCCTCGTTTTTCGGGACATTGCGGGACTTTTACAAAAAGCGGGACGTCTTGGCGGGACATTCGGCCCGCGGGACAGTAACACAAAAAGCGGGACGTCTGGTCACATTAGTTAAAGTGCACCATTGTAAACAAAGTTAGAGTTTGGAAAGGGAACTATTCTATACAAAGGTAAAGTTTTAAAAGTCATAGGAAATGAAATGTAATTGACAATTGGCGTTTCCTTGAAAAGCAACGAAAATGTCGAAATGTGGTAAACATTCCATTTCATACTTCATTCAACTCGATAGGTATAGCAACCATACGTTAAATTTTCAAGATCGCCAAAAATCGCCAATGAACAGAATAGAACTGAAATCGTCTGCTGATTGGAACTAAAAAAATATTCATGTTACCATTTCAGTAAAACTCAATAAAGTTTAAAGCAAGGTTGAATTTATTTAAATTTGAAAAATTAAAATCTTAACTAAACATTTATAGCTTAAGCAGAGGCTTATAGTTTTAGCAGATGGCATCAAGAAAGTAGCCATTATGGCGAACTAATGAAGTTTGAAAATATCCTATCTGTAACTCCGAACTGCTTGACCGTAGCGCTTCAAAACCTGTGCCAATCGATTCGTCGAGGCCAAAAACCCCAGACCCCCAAGTTTACCGGAGTTTATTAATTCTGGGGCGATTTTTGTTATACTTTATAGTAGTTTAAGTTCAATTTCCCATGTCAACCTTTCTTTTATTCTGAGTGTTATAAGTTATAACTCTTGATCCGTTTAACTGTATACTTTAACCTTATTAATTTAGGATATATAATGTCTGTGTTTGAAAAGGGGTGTGTGCTCTCTAAGACTAGATATGGTTTAGGCAACTGTTATGCCTTTATATAATTTGTTCTTTTATTTTTATCATGGCTGTTTTTTGTAAATAAACTTTTCAATTTAAAGAGTTTCTGAACTTTAATTTGACCAAATACGCATATTCCACTGCCAAAAAGCCTGACAAGGGGTTATGGGCCCAGCCCAACCTCTGGTAATTCTCGAGTACTTCGACGGGGGCTGCTACTAGTTTAAGATGGAAGCTCGTAGCTCAACGGTGCCTTTGCTGACCATTGATAATTACGGAGCCTGGTCACGAGAAGTTAAAGTTCTGTTGATGGATCGTGGTTCATGGGGATTCATTGAGGATTCTGAAGCAGCTCTAGATGAAACGGCTTCTAGCAGAGAAAAGACCGACTACAACTCCAGGAAGACGAAGGCGTTTACAACCATCTACTTTTCTATCTCTGAGGAGTTCAAGTCACTTCTGTCTTCAACCACGGACGGTAAACAAGCTTGGTTCATCCTAAAAGAACACTTTGAGCCGAAATCCAAAGCCCGCCTGATGCAACTATTGGATCAATTTTTCGGAACGAGGATACAGGAAGGGGAAACCGTGGGACTGTTATTGTCACGAGTAAAGAAAGCCGCCCAGGACTTGGCCGATGACGACAACCCTGTTCCGGACTTGTATCAAGCGTTCCAAGCTATCAGATATTTACCGGTATGTTACCAACCTCTTGTACAAAGTATCTATCGATGGGATGATAAAAATTTTAATCTAGTTAATATTGAAAAGGATTTGATTTTGGAAGAACATAGACTACGTCAGTATGATAAAGATTTAAATGAAAGTTTAAGTGTAATTAGTTTTTCTAGAGATAAAGCGTTAGAAACTTCTGTAGTTAAAAAGCAATTTGATAAACCTAAAGTTAACTATAAGAAAAAAGTTGGTCCTTGTTACCGTTGTAAACGTATGGGTCACTTAATTGCTGACTGTGAAGTAAAACTAAAAGATGGTAATAAGTCAAAACAATTCAAGGTCAAATCTAGTCAGTTAGTAGAAAGCACAGGTACTTCAAGTGATATGGTCGAGAACTCGGTATTTAAAACTGAAGCAAACGTTAACCTAGCTAATGAGCAGGTTACTAAATTTAACTGGGTTGTAGATACAGGTGCTACGGCACATTTTTGTAATAATAAAGATATTTTTACAACTTTTCAATCCGAGACTGGTACGACCATGACACTTGCAGTTGGTGATGCAAATAATGAAATTATAGGAAGGGGAACTGTAGAATTTTATGTTAATATTAAAGGTAAAGAAAGAAAAGTAAGGTTGAATGATGTTATGTATTCCCCTAGACTGCGACGAAACCTGATAT
This sequence comes from Hylyphantes graminicola, assembly GCA_023701765.1. Lineage (NCBI taxonomy): Eukaryota > Metazoa > Arthropoda > Arachnida > Araneae > Linyphiidae > Hylyphantes > Hylyphantes graminicola. The sequence goes on from CM043113.1 coordinate 51,205,036, forward strand.
CAGCGTCTGCATTGGAAAAGGAGGGTTGTCATTTTGTGGGATCAGGAGGAAAAATGAAAATATTTTCCCAGGATTGGCAGTTGTTGTTTTACGCTAATCGAAAAGAGGGCTTGTACTTTTTGAAACCAAAGTATAAGTTGAACAGAAACCATAATCCCGAAAAAGATGAATCTGAAGTCTATAACTTCGCGACCCATGCAGACAGTGATATCATGTTGTGGCATAATAGGTTTTGTCATGTAAATAATCAGTATATTATTAATACTAGTAATTGTTCTGGTGTGAACGGCTTGCCAAAGTTGGCTAAAACAAATGATGACTGTGTTGCCTGTAAGTTGGCTAAGTCTAAAAGGGTCAGTTTTAAACCCGTGGCAGGCATCCGTTCAACTAAACCTTTACAGTTACTACATTTAGATGTATGTGGTCCTTTGCCGACTCCTTCCTTAGGGGGCAATCGATATTTTTTAACTATCATTGGTGATTTTTCCCGAAAAGTTACAGTATTTCCCATGAAAAATAAATCCGATGTCTTTGATTGTTTTCTTCGCTTCCAAAAGAGGGCAGAAAAGTTTTTAAATACTAAAATCGTAACTATCCGAACGGATAACGGCATGGAATTCTGCCATAGCCAGTTTTGCAACTACCTTAAAAAAGAAGGAATTCGTGCCGAAAGAACAAATACCTATACACCTGAGCAAAACGGCGTTTGTGAACGCTATAATTTAACAATTATGGATAACATTAAAGCTATGCTTAATTTAAGTGAGTTGGAGGACTCTTTTTGGGCAGAGGCGCTTTTAGCCTTTACTTATGTGTTTAATAGAGTGTGTCACAAAAATCAAAGTAAAACTCCGTTTGAGTTGTACTGTGGTCGTAAACCATCCGTTAGTCACCTTAGAGTATTTGGTAGTCGTGCATATGTTGGGGTTCCAAAACAGAAAAGGAATAAATTGGATATGCGTGCCAAAATAGGTGTAATGGTGGGTTATGCTTTAAAAACTAAGGGCTATCGAATATGGCTTGTCGATGACCGAAAGCTTGTAGAAACTAGTAATGTTAGATTCGATGAAAAATTTCAAAAGGAGGAAGTCGTACTGGACCACAGTAAACATAAGGATGATCAAAAGGTTACTTTCAAGAGAATTTCCTATGAACCTAATTATTATGATTTTTATTCTGATTCAGATGATGGGACTGCTGATGCTGAGAGTGAATCATCAAGACTCCCTTTTTCTGATCACCCAAAGAGGGAAACTAGTCCAGAACCGAAAGGTATTTCTGAAACGGAATTAAGTTCTTGTGAAACTATTCCTTGGGTAAGAAATGTAAAGGAAAGGAAGGACAAGAGTCGTACAGACGTTTATTACGGTATTGAAGGCTCGAAACTAAGATTTAGCTGTGCTAAACAAGTTAAAAAGTACTGTAAATCTAAGAAAGTTCAGTACGATTCTAATTTGTTTAATTTTAATCCAAGATACACTTTTGAAGGAAGAGTTACTGACAAAAATCATGAGTTAAATGTTGCAGAAATTGTCATTCCTAAATCTTTTAAACAAGTTTTTAAGTCTCCCCAAGCCTCCGATTGGCAACAGGCCATGGAGGATGAACTTAAAGTTATGAAAGAAAGGAACGTATGGGATCTTGTCCCACGTCCTAACAATAAGAAAATTTTGGGAAGTAAGTGGGTGTATACTGCAAAAACTGACGAAAATAACAAAGTTGTTCGCTACAAAGCTAGGTTCGTAGCGCAAGGATTTGATCAGAAAAAGGGGGAATCGTATGATGAAGTCTTTAGTCCCGTTGTAAGTTTTTCTGTAATCAGATTGTTTTTTGTCATGTTTGTATGTATTTTAAATTGGTTTCATTTTCAAATCGATGTCAAGTGTGCGTATCTTTATGCTGATCTAAGCGATGAAGTTTATATGTACCAACCACTTGGTTTTGTTGATAAACAGCATAAAGACTATGTTTGTCGTTTACAGAAAGCAATTTATGGACTCCACCAGTCAGGCCGTGAATGGTTCTTTGAATTGGACTCTGTTTTGGAGGAACTTGGTTTTTCTAAACTAAAATGGTGTAATTGTGTTTATATGTATGAAGATCGAATTGTAACAATTATTTATGTAGATGACATCGTAATTTTTGGTAAAACTATGAATGATGTCGAATTTGCCATATCTAAACTGCAATTAAAGTTTGATTTAAAATTACTTGGAAAAACCCGTAAGTTATTGGGAATAAATTTTGTAGATGAAGGTGGTAAACTTTTTATCCACCAAAGTGATTATATTGATAAGATTTGTAACATGTATGAAAATTACGGGTATACTTTGTCAAAATTACCCATTGCAAAAGCCACAATTTTGTCTAAAATAGACTGTCCTACATCAGAGAAAGAAAAGTTGGAAATGGCGATTTTGCCATATCGTAATATTCTAGGTTGTCTTTCTTATATTGCCAGTCGTACTAGACCTGATATATGTTACGCTGTTAACGTGCTGTCCCAATTCCAGGAGAATCCAGGTCTTACGCATTTTAATTGTTTAATAAAGTTACTTGGATACCTTCGTGCAACCAAATTCTTTAAACTTAACTTATCAAATGTCCAGAATTTTAATCTTGTATGCTTTTCAGATGCGGATTTTGCCACTAACCGTGATGATAGAGTTTCGATGGGTGGCGCTATTGTCCTCATTGACAATGTACCAATATCATGGCGCACCTTTAAGCAGAAATGTGTTAGTCTATCTACCATGGAGGCTGAGTATGTCGCCATGACTGACGCCTCAAAAGAGTTAATCTGGGTAAAGAATATTGTAGATGAGTGTAAGAGGTTCAGCTTAAATTTGGATAGTTCTACGATGTTCTGTGACAACCAAGCAGCTATTAGTTTTTCAAATTCTTCTATCGAGAACATTCGCACAAAGCACATTGATGTGCGCTATCATTTTATTAGAAGATTAATTTATGATGGGGTTTTCAAAATTAAGTATATACCAAGTAAAAAGAATTTGGCTGATGTCTTTACTAAGCCTTTAAATTTTGATCAACTTAATGGTTTTTGTAGTAGTATTTTTCAGGTGTCTTAGAATTTTTAATTCTGAACTATTTTTTAAGATTTTGAATAGTATTTTCGAAGTATTTTTGATTCAGTGTATTTCCCAGTGTTTTTTTGTCTTGACATGTGAAAGGGGGCTGATTGTTATACTTTATAGTAGTTTAAGTTCAATTTCCCATGTCAACCTTTCTTTTATTCTGAGTGTTATAAGTTATAACTCTTGATCCGTTTAACTGTATACTTTAACCTTATTAATTTAGGATATATAATGTCTGTGTTTGAAAAGGGGTGTGTGCTCTCTAAGACTAGATATGGTTTAGGCAACTGTTATGCCTTTATATAATTTGTTCTTTTATTTTTATCATGGCTGTTTTTTGTAAATAAACTTTTCAATTTAAAGAGTTTCTGAACTTTAATTTGACCAAATACGCATATTCCACTGCCAAAAAGCCTGACAATTTTCGACTTGGCACCAATTCCTCGTATTATAGTATAAGATAAAAACATGAAAACATGGTAAAATAAAATTCACTCCCAAAACAATTTATGAAATAAATTGAACCTAATTTCTTCACGCTTGCATTCTCAGATGTTTAAAAATTGATTTTACCTTTTCTTTGCAAATAAAAATTTGAAAATATTATTGTTATAATTTATTCATAATTTATGATTCCAATATTTCCCCCCATAAATTTTAGTTAAAAAACTTATATTTTCCTACCTGCTTTTTACCATTTCATTCTGGATGTATAACGAATCTATTTCACAAATTTTAGATTTTTAGAATGAAAAACAAAAAGTTGAAACTGAAAGGGTTAACAAAAGTACGCAAAGTGCTCCCCTAATTGTTTTGAGCAGTGTATATTTACCTAATTTGGCAAGGAGTGCATATGGTTTTAAACAAATATTGAATGCACAAAGGATACACTAAAAACAACAAGGCAAAATACACCATTTAGCTTTGTATGCACTCAACATTTTCTACCCTGTTTTTAAAGATGGCTATCAGTCTAACACAAGAAAGCCATTAAGTTTTTGTACACATTGTCCAGGAAATTACCCTTTTGTGTACACTTTTGTGTGTAAAAAACACTGTTTCTTTTTCACACCAGGTGTCCTTTTTTTTTTAGAAAAAAATGGATTTAAAAAAATATTAATTGAAAATGTATTAACAATTTAAAAAATGAGTTTTAATCGAGAAATTGTGAAATATCATCAAGATTCGTGTATGTTTTAAATATCGTGACTTTTTCAATTTCAAATTAATTTGTTTTACTATTCTTCTTTCTAGTATTTTATTTAAAGTTAAGTTGACATTTGAAGGCCAGATATAATAACAATAATTTAGTTAATTGATGTGAAGCGATAATACTTACTAAACATATTATGAAAGAAAATTGTTTTTGGAAATTAGGTTAAAACGATAATTTGTTTCCATTGTTGGGATTTTTTAGAATATCGGAAATTATGGTGTAGAACTATTAACAGAATTATATGATAATGTGTTGGAGTAAAGCCAGAAAAATTATTAAAAACGCATTAGTTAAACAATATTCATGGAATTTCAGTGCCTATTGGTGATTATTAATAAGATAAAAAAAAATTCAGAAAGTTTAGTTGATGATAGATACCACCTGATAACTATTTTAAACTAATAAAACATGAAAACATAGAAATAACTTTTTTGCATGCTTTTCACTGTTTAAGGTATCCGACTACGTTTGACACTTATTTTTTTAATTAAATTTTAATACTTATATTTTATGTATTTTTTTGTTCACCAACACAATTAGTAATAATAACAAGTAACAATTTTTATTTTAAATAAATATATTCTGTGTAATTTAGGATTTTGTAAGCAAATTGTGATGTTTTTTGCCTTTACTATAGACTTTATAACTAAAAAAATATTTAAGATTTTTTTAAAATAATAATAAATTAATAAATCTTAGTTTGATACCTAGGGAATAGACTACAATCTTAGATATTTGTTGTACCAATAAAAAGCTATGAGTTGTCGAAGCTAAGTTAAAGATTTTTATGTACTTTTTTTCTACCATTTATGATAGTAAGTGCTATAATTTTTATAATATTGCTTGAAATTACTAGTCTGTAGTCTATTCCCTAGATAATAGTGTAACAAATATGCACACAAAATTTGAAAACATTCAGTTAAGTACTTTTTGAGAAATATGGTTTGTCAAGAAGAAAATGTTCAAAATTTTCATTTTGCAGAAAATCAATTTAAAGTTTGAGGTTACATTCAAATAGCAGGAAAGATTTCTTTTTGGTACATAAGACATTATTCATCTTCAAGTTTTATATTGTTAATTTTTCTTGTAGATCGCAATTTTCTACTAGTGGTCTTTTCTAAGGGATTTGAATGCCGTTTTCGTATAATGGAGTATTAATGGAGTACCAATGGAGTTATAAAATATTTGCCGCACAAACAAAATAAAGAGAGTTTTAAAATCTTACAGAGTGGTGCTTTGTTTTAAGATTATAAAAAAAAAATTCTGTTTTTTGCCGAAAAATACGATTTCAACGTAGTCGGATACCTTAAGATGTGAAATTCGGTAATGCGTATACTTATGTGGGATCGATAGAAATCTAACTAAAAATTTATGTCAAATTAACTCAAGCTGAAGGAGTTTTTCAAGTTATTATTACCATTTGTTTGACATTTTTTGAGATTTGATTTTTATGCGTATTGAAATTGTAGCATAACTTCGGAATATGTCGCGATTTCTTTTACCCCCCAAAATTTTGTAATTAACCATTAAAGTATTCAACTTTATTCAATTTGCAATAAAAAAAAATATTTTTACAGTTTTTCTAGATTTATGAAGAGTGTGCGTTGAGAGATTTGTTAAAGAAAATAGTATTTCTGTTCCATTTTGTTCAAAAAAGTACAAATTTTTTGCTCCAGTAAATCCTTGCAGCAAAGATTTTAAAGACTTGAAATTAAAAATAAAACATTTTCAATAATTACTTTGATAATTATTTAGTTTTCCCGGTACTTTAAAATATGTATTTTAGAAGAAATCAAAAATTTATGGGAGTAAAAGGTTAAATATACTTAACTTGAAAAAATATATTAAGGGGACTGGGGAGGCAAAAAATGTCAAAAATATCGATTTTGGTATTTTAATAAAAAGTTATAGCTTGAACTTTTATCTTTAAGAACATATCTTACTTTTAACGATCCGAAAAGAATTCGAAATACAGTTGGAGTTTTCGTAAACAGTGTAATAAATGGAAGTTATTATTTTATTTACTTGCCTTTTTCTCCATAAGTGTTTTTAGTGGTTTGTCGTACATTCGAATTGTTCCTTGCGATTCAAAAAATTGTGTATTGCTTTGAAATTGTGGAAAATTGTTATTGATAATCTTTCAAACATAATTGTGCATGGATTTAGAAATCTGATAAAAAAAATTTAATATTTTACTCAGTTTTACTTTTAGCATATCACGAAAAAAATCGAAAATTTCCAAGTAACATAAATTTTTAATTTTAATTAATTAACCAATGGGACAAATAAAAAAATCCATGCACAGTTTTGTTAACATATATTGAAATATCTTTTATAAAAAATATTAGATATTTTAGAAAAAAATTGAATAGCAAGGAGCATTTTTAAAAAACGTAAAAAATTAATATTTTTTTAATAAAAAAACTATTGCATATTTTTCTTTTATTATTTTGTATTTTTATAAAATTTTATGTCCCTGAGCTATAAAAAATATTTCATCCATTTCGGTCTGTAACTTAAAAATATTTTATATTTGCCTCCCCAGTCCCCTTAAGAACTTATAGCCAAGCATTAACTATGTATTTTGGTCGGTTGGTTGGTTGATATAAATTTTCAGGCTTGTGTGCTTGGTCGCAAGGACCCACTTATAAACCATCGTCAAGTAGGACAACACAAGACACACACTTACACAAATAACAGATGCTGCCATCTGTCGTCACCTCCACAATTTAGACATGTCCCTGAAGGGGAGGGAAATTTTCTCCAGGGACCTGTACCCGTAGGAAACTGCGCAATGACCGCCCACAGGACTTTCGGACCCAACAGATTTAACGAGCACGTACTCCGCACATACTCGAGAAACACAAACATCCATGCCTCAACGGGATTTGAGCCCGGACCCAGCAGCTCCAAAGGCCAATGTCTTAACCACTACGCCGCCGGATCGGCACTATGTATTTATTTGTACTTCCTCTCTCAAGTTGGAAAAATTGTGATTTATCCTTACGTTCTAATGCACATATTTGTTTTGTTCTGGAATATGTAATCACAGCAGAAGAATCGAACATCTTTATTCTTTCACCTCCATGATACCATTAATTCTTGTACCAAATGAATTTCCCAAAAGAGTTGGCAATGGAACCACGAACTTTCAGAACTCGAACAAGTCTTTTTGGACCTCCGCCAAAGCAGGGGCGGCGGCAGCGGTGGGGATAGGGGGGCTCAAGCCCCCCTGTCGGGAAAGGCTAGCCCCCCCGTCGGGGAAATTTTAAATTTCGTCGGGGTAAAACTAACTTACGATATCGGAAAAATTTGAGTCGGAAAAAAAATTTCAACGGTTTCAAAACTCAACACTGTTTCGCATTTTCCAAAACTGTCATTTCAAGTCGTGGTCATTTCAAGTCGTTTTCGTACGATTCTTCAATTGACCTTAAGTGCATACCCCTAAGCGGCGAAATGTAACTTCTCTCTCATCGTCCCACCACCCCAAACAGGGAGGGGGATGGCTGTTGAAACCCTCTAAACGCTGGGAAAACAAAACCCCACTATTGACAAATTAATGGGTTCGGAGAACTTTTCGGTGGGGGATGCATAGCCTCCTTCGCAAGAGGGTTCATTACCACTAAGACATTTCTTCCGAACGGATTTACTTAGTGCACTTTTAAACGATTTGCTTTTTCGTCAGAATAAATAATAAGAAAGTAAAGGAACACACTACTTGTGGTAAGTTTAACCTCAATTAATTTTATTGGATTTTTTCGGAAGTATTTTAATACATATTTTTTATTTTAAAAATAATGGATTTCCTCGATTATTGATATTTTTTGTGCTAAAATTGAAGAAAAAGCAGTAAATTTGTTGTTTGTGCTCGTCTCCTCACGTAAAAAATACTACGCAATTTGAAATTCCTTTAAATGTTGTTTTCAAAACTGAATTCAAATTTTGTACGGTTTTTTTAATATAAAATATGAAAATCCTAATTGTTTAATTACTCTCAATTGTCAAAGTGTAAATGAGTATATATGGCTCTTTGTTTCTAAACATTGAAATAACCCTCAGTTTAATGACTCTTATGAACTAATCTAAGTAAAATAATGCCCTATTTTGACAATTTATTTAGACCATGCAGCGTTCGAAGAATAATCGACTGTACATTAAATGATCTGAACAACTATTCCTTTGAATAATTAAAAAATTTGAAACTTTTTCAAAATGGGCTAAAGACGGAAGCTCAAGTCAAAGCCAACTTTAACAGAGATTCCAATCCTTTAATTCTTCATATTCTAAAGGTTTTCATTCCATGTGTACCACTACCACGGTATTTTGGAGATAATGATGCAAAAAAATATAATCTGGAACAATCTTAGACTAACTTCACATCCATTTAGTCGTCCAATACCTGTACAGTTTCGTAAAGGAATTAGCACTAGCTGAATTTACCAACATTAGGGAATAATTGGAGCTAAAAAATATAGTAATTTTAGCCTAAATTAGTTTAAAAAAAGAAAAATGGGGCCTCATACTTCTAAAAACAGGTAAAACTAGACGTTTTTAGTCCATTGGAAAATTTCAGAGCCATGTTTGTACCCCTTTTGGCAAAATGTGCATCCCTAAAAAATTATTTGTCAAAGCATCCTACTGTTTGTTTTGTGGAAATTTTTGAGGATTTGTATATAGTTGGAAAAAAAATCTGAATAGTAGCGCATTTAGCTTTAAAAAGATAGTTTGAAATCGAATTTTAAAATTGAACAAAGGTATTAATCGATTTATAAATTTTTTAGATTGTGTTTTTTGTTTCATTTGTGAATATTTATAATAACCGTGCGAAGTGTTTACGGTTTGATGTTGATTGTTGGTTATATTTGGACCAATTCGAGAATGAATATGCTAAAAAAACTTTAATTTTGAATTATACCGAAGCCCCCCCGTCGGGGTAAACTAGCCCACCCGTCGGGGAATTCCTAGCGCCACCACTGCGCCAAAGATTGGTTCCAGGAAACAGGAGTTTTTTGCCTGCTCAATCGAAATTTCAAATTCTGGGACTCTCGAAGTTGTTGTATTTTCAATGGAAACGGCAATACTGATATTTATGACGCCTTGAAATCTAGAATTTAAGTGTATAATGGTGTCATCAAGTAAAGTGGCATTTTTGTGATTGCTATTTTAAAAGCTAAAAGTTTGTTTTAGGCTATTGAGGATATAATTCTAAGAAATTGAGTTTTATGTTTTTTATGTTGTCGTGTTTTAATACTAATTTTTTGTTTAACGAACAATACAATGCCTAATTGCTTATCTATTTTTGTTTGCCAGCTTTTGCCAGAAGTTGTGCATTTTGCCATTTAACATTCAAAATCTTTCACTAATTAACAGTTTTACGTAAAAAATTATTTCAAAGTTGTGAATTTTTATAAAATATTCAAATTTATAGTACACCCTAAGTTTCCTATTTGAGGCAACCTTTGAAGAAATAATGAAAATTTAAGCTTATTGATAGAATTTGTCGTAAACAACTAGTAAATACAGGTTTTGATATGATGTTTACCAAACTCCATGTCACATGTTCTCGAACAGAATAGTTTTCAAAAAAAAAAAAATATATAAGTCCATCTTTTAACTACATCGGAAAATTAAAAAATTTTCAAAGCCTATTTTAAGTAGAAGGAAAAATATTTCGACTTCTATTACCCGAACGGATTTTCAATTACACGTTTCAACACATATCTCTGTGAATGAGATAAAAAAAATAAATAAAGACCTTTGTGAATGAGATAAAAAAAAATAAAGAAGAGAAAGAAAGAAAAAATAAAGAAAGAGAAAGAAGAAATATATACAAATTTATATTTGTGTAAAGTTTTTTTAAAAAAATATTGTTGAATTATCAAAGCAGTTTAAGCTATAGTCAAATAATTTTTTTTTCAAGTTGAATAATTGTTTTATTCGTGTTAATTTAATATTATTAAACACTATTAATATTTTAGAGAAAAATTTTGCAGGACAAAACACCATAAGTTTTAATGTAACTTTGAAATAGCATTAACACTTTTGGTTTAAGCTTAAATGTGATTTATTTTTTACGCTATAAACACCGGATATCGACTCTTCCTACTGTCTGGAAGCTTTACAGATATTGGGAAGCTCTAGACAAGTTGAATGCCCTTACCACCTAACCACTTTATTTATTTATAACTTTATTGTATATGTTTTTGTCTTTTCCTTGATTATTTTTCCCTTTGATGTTTTGTATGTTTGTTTCATTGATCTGTGGTCTCAAATTTGCTGATAATATTTTATTTTTTTATCTATGTTGAAGCAGAAGATAACTGTCTGTAATTTGCTTACAAGAAACAGCAACACAACAAGAAAAAACACTCAATCTAAAAACTAAACTTTAAGCTAACATTTTGCAAGCTATCTAATGTATAAACAAACCACATGAAAAATAAACTATTTTCGGTTACATATTTGAATATTTTTCAACCCTATTACTAAAAACGCATGTTAGCTATATATTTTGTATTTATAAAAGGTACACATAAAATATTATGCTTCAAACATACAAAAATATAATATACGTGAGCGGTAAAGTAAATATGCGTAAGTTAAAAAAAAAGATGGTTTTCAAAAATTGAAAAAAAAACCCTGCAATTCCACTTAAGGCTCTCATTTACAATCACAAAGCCATATAGCTGATTTTATAAGTTGCTAAGTCAATCAGCCTTTAACTTGAGAACTATTTTCTGGTACTTTATTTTCGCTCAACAAATTGGAAAATTGGTTTTGCAGACTATTTTGTACCGTTGAAATCATAACACTTTATTCAAGCATGAATAATTTCAGACGTTTATTTCACGCCTCAAAGCTCCTATACTATAGACATCAATCGATGGGATTTTTGACTAAAATCCAAAATACTGTGTCACAGCTGGTAAAAACCCAGACCCCTAAACAGACGAAATCCCTAAAAGTCACAACACAAACTCGGACAAATCGTTCTCGTAATTAATACCAACTCATCCAGGGTGTTGGCAACCTTAAGACCCCCGGAAACCCCGGCATTCAGCCAAAGAAGGCACGTAACCAAGCCAACACACAAGTCTGAGAATGCCAGTCATCTTAATACTGGCCTTCCCCCATCATTGCAATGTGGGTCAAGCATCATTGGAAGACGAGAACTATTAGGAATCCATTAAAGGTTTCATGCTTCCTTCTCCAGAAGGAATTTATAAGAGATTTTCATTATTGGAAGATTTCTTGTATTGTGGGAAGTTAGAACAGAAATATTGATTTCTGCATTTGATTGTGTAAAGTGTATCATACCGTAAAAAAAGCTGCGTTTTTGCCAGGTCATCAAAATTAGAGACTAATCTATTTGCTTTTAATTAAAAAAAATATTATTTGATCAGTTCATTTCAATAAGTATATCATTTCATTTACCCTTAAAAAATAACAGGCTTTCCAAAATTAAGATGGTTTCTAAATAAATTTCTGACAAAATCTCAGTTGTATATAGTGACAAAATACCAATGGTCCTGAGTTTTTCCCAAAGTGTTTTGAATCAACTTCAGAAACTAGAGCATTACTCGAAATTTTTCTTAAGAACATATATATATTTTTTAAATCTGATTTTCTGAAACGCCTAAATTGAGTAAGTTTTTTATGAGTGTTTCATCAAAAATTTAATAAATGTTTATCAGTTATTCTGATATGACTGACGAAAACAATAGTATTAACCTAAATTAAGTAAGGCCTATACGGCCGGTCCACTGGCGCAATGGTTAGTGTACTAGCCTTTGGAGCTGCTGGGCTCGGGTTCGAATCTCGGTAAAGGCATGGATGTTTGTGTTTGTCAATAAATGTTGTTATTTGTCTATGTGTTTGTGGCACCCTTCTTTGTGTGTCTCTTGTGACTGTCTCTTCTGGCGAGCGGGGTAATGGGCTATATAGCCTACGCCCTTCCCTTTTAGAGAGCGCAATCACTGTCATTTGTCAAGACCTAGACGCCTAAATTAAGTAAGATTTTTTTACGAATGTTTCATCAAAAATTTAATATTTCTCGGTTATTCTGATATGGGCTGACGAAAACAATAGTATTAAGCGTATATCTCCTCTAGAATTTATTTTACTTGCCATCAAAGTAAAATTGTAAAAAACAGTTTGTTTAAATTATAACCAAAATGCACAAAATACGTACGTCATGTATTATTACATCTATATGACGTACATAGAAAAAAATAAAATTACTGGCAGTCTGTCTGTAATAAGTGTAGTATTTATATAAAAATCTATATTGATCTACTTTAAATTGACATAACAATATATTTTTTAAAATTTACTGTTATTTCATATCTTTTTTTTAATATCAGATTAGATACTTTTAAAAATATCTATGAAATATTGAAAGAAGTATGCACCTTACCATAATTACTACTCTTTTATTTTTACGTGAATTCTAGTCTGGAAATATGCTCATTAAAAAGAGATTAAATGTAGAAAAAGCGGAATGTAGTTTCGAACTAAACTAATTCGTATCGGAGAGAAAAGTTTTACTTCTCGATGCAGTGAAGCATGCAGTGTATGTGTTCAAAAAAGATAAGGATCGAGTTATATATTTTTTCGATCATAAAGATTATAGTTATAGGAACATTTGCGATGCTATTGTAGGTAGCAGTAAAAAGTGGACATGTTTCTGATATCATATCTTTCAAACAAAATAAGTTTTGAAAATCGGCTCATTAGAACGAAAATTGAACGGGATATGGACAGTCTTAAAATAGACGGACGTACAGACAGATGGACAAAAAGTATTAAAAAACTTTGGTCTCTGATGTCATGCCTTTCAAATCTGTTGGTTAGGTCTGAGATCCAGTCAAGTGAATGATGAGGGTCACCATTTAGGTCTGCCAATGCTATTTTTATCATGAACAGTTAATCCGTTTATTTGACAGTCGTCTATGGGCGTGAACGTAAATAAATATAAAGAATTAAAAGACCATTTAATTTAATCATAATAATCATGAACCAGTAAGTATTTGTTAACCAATAGAAAAAGTAGACTTAAAAATTTTCATGGGGTTTGACAAAAAGTGTTTTTAGACTTGGGAAAACGATGGTTTATTATTTTTTTTAAATTATGGAATGAAAAATTCCAACTGTTTTATAGTAACAGCTAAAAGTAAATCTATCTCTGCCTAAATTTTTTTGAGCTTCGGTCGTATAGTTTCTGAGCCTATTTGTCACCAACTTCATACATACAAAAAGTTTATTTTACTTAAAACTTACTTTAAAAAAATATTTTTAATTAACTCGATGCGCATAAATTACTAGATTCTTGGAAAATCCACTTAAAGTACGTGTTAGTGTTTTCTTGCACGGGATTTAAAAAAAAAGGCATTGAATTATTCAATAAATTAATTATTAATATAATAGTTTACATTAAATAAATTTTTATGATTCGTAATATAAACAGCCGAAAATTGGCAACAGGTTTTAAAATATAGGATTTTTTTTTAATTCCTGAACTTGAATCTAACGATATTTTGCATACGCAATTTTCTTGAAAACTTATAACTGTGGTTACTCGAATAAAAGCGATAGGTGCTGTGTTTCAAATCGAAGTAAAATATAATCTGCAATGAATTCTCGTAAGTCATTTTTTTTTATCTTTATTAATGCAATTTTAGATTCAGTTAGCTTCTATGCTTAGTTGCTAAAGGAACAACTTAGCAACAAGACCGAAAGTTTTAGTCATCCTCGTTCTATTGCCTTTACTCCCAACTTCAAAAAAATCCCAGAAATTCTTCAAGTTTAGAATTTTTTTTGCCTGTAACTCTCTCCTAGGTTTTTCTGGTGGGTACTTATATGATATAATGGCAGGTATTGGCGACTTCTGGTGAGCTTGAAAGTTTAACGGATTTGCAATAAAAATCAAGTTGTATGTAATATGAAGTGGGAAAGTTTACCGATTTTCCCCATTTTCGTTGCCTTCAAAAATGGTAAAGCTAAAGAATCGCGGCCACATATGGCGGCTTTTTGAAAATGTCGCCAGTTCGAAATGAAAACAGAACCCCGGCACTTGACGAGATGTTTGTCATCTCGAAATGATCAAAAATACAACCTAATTTCAAAATGGTCAACTTAAAGCAACGGAAAAATTCATCAAATTGCAGACAAGATTTATAAAAAAAGTTGAGCGTTAAAGTTGAAAAGAATTGATTTGATAAAAGTAAATAATTATTAAAAATCCTTAAGCATATAATTAATAAAATATTAGTGTAAGAAAACTTCAGAATAAATAGCAAGCATTTTAGATTTAAATGTATTAACAATTCGAAATTGTCAATGCAATTGCTAATTTCGCCAATGGTTGCCATAATACCAATTTTTCGTGGTTACCAGATTTGGCGTAAAATTGACGGTCACGATCCTTAAGTTTAACCGGAAAATATTGAGAATCGCCCCATTGAGACCGTTATATCATAGCAGTTCCAAAAAGTGAATTTATATCACATAATACAGAAAAAAGCAGGCAAATGGTGATATGACTACAAAATAACTAAAAATTCATTAAGTATTTTCCTACAAATTTGGTGCAGCTCTACTAAAATAAAGGTTACTTAAGTTTCACTTTCCCTCTCTTGTTACTGTAGATTATCCTTGGCGTGAATACACGGCCTATTCTTCTCCTATGGCGAATGTAGTTCGTTATCCTGAACAAACGTTCTATCATGCCACTCCTCACTACGCAAACGAGCAATCAAATGCCTATTCAAGCAAACCTATGCGCACAACGTTTGTTTGTAATAATCCAAGATTTGCGGACGGTTCTAATATCCCAAGATCTGAGGTTGGTTCTAATATCCCAAGATTTACTGTTGAATTTAACAACCCAGGATCAGCGAGAGATTATATTAGCCCTAGAACAGTGAGCAGTTTTAACAACCCAAGAGCACCAGTGAGTTCAGACAACACAAGATCAGAGAGAGATTATATTGGCCCTAGAACAGCAAGCAGTTTTAACAACCCAAGAGCAGCAGTGAGTTCAGAAAACCCAGGATCAGCAAGAGATTATATTAGCCCTAGAACAGCGAACACTTTTAACAACCCATGGGCAGCAGTGAGTTCAGACAACCCAAGATCAGAGAGAGATTTTATTAGCCCTAGAACAGCGAACAGTTTCAACAACCCAAGAGCAGAAGTGAGTTCAGACAACCCAAGATCAGAGATTAGCCCTAGAACAGAGAACAGTTCTAACAACCCAAGGGCAGCAGTCAGTTCAGACAACCCAAGACCAAAAAAACGTAGAAAACATTCAAAAAATCCCAAGAACAATTTCGATGAACTAGTAGGGCAATGTTACCACTCTCATTCCTATCAGGATTTTAATCAAAGCTACTCAGGGCAAACCGCAATTGCTCAAATGGTTCCTGATTTCTGTTTTCCCTATAGCGGAATTAACCCTCGTAGCAGTATAGAATCGAACTTAAATAATATTGAGCATGTATATACCAGTACCTCTTACAACGGTAGAAATTTGGTTGAACGTGAGCATTTTGTTGAAACAGTGGCTGAAAAATCATCTTTGCCAAATCATTGTGAAGCAGAATATTTCGTAGGTGGCATTTCATCAGCCCCCCTTTTGAATGGTACAATTCGCAATTTACCTAATGAAAAGTTTGAACAAACCTGTAGTAAAAACACAATAACAAACTTTAAGAATTCTAAAAATATGGAAATCCAACTTGCACAACCAGTTATGAATACGGGACTTGACCTAGTTGTGGATCGTAATCTAAATTCTTCTACAGTTTCTACTAATATGGAAAATAACGCAGATCAAATTAGAGATGTCATCAACGCAAATGCATCCCTCTTAAGTGGAGATGATATGATCGACTTCAAAGGCTTCATCGACAATTCCGATAATATTGCATCTGAAAACAATAATTCTTTATTCGCTAATTCTGAAGCCAATGAACAATTAATTGAGGATCCTAATACTGATCAACTTGTTAATGAATTAATCAGAATAGCGTTTGAATTCGAACAATCGTCGCAGAGTAAAGGATCTGAAAAGCTTTTAACTACTTCCAAACAACAAGACATAAATCTTTCAGCGAATAAAATTGCAGGAATTGAAAATCTAGATATCCTAGAAGACCCATTTCTCTCCATTCTTGATGGCGAAAAATTAGACGCTTTGCTAGCGACATGTCTAGAACCAATTTCAGTATTAACGGGAGAAGCAATTTGTGAGTATTTCTCCTCTGATGACAAAAATTCGCAAGTTAAAATGCACGATCTCAATGCAATAAGTATTTCAAACTACAATTCCAAAGCACAACAAACAGACTTTACAGTATGTGTTGATGCCCAGACTCAAGTTACAGCAGAAGATTTTGGAAAAGATTTTGAACAAGTCGTTACACGAAACGACGAAAGTCAAAGTGAGGAAGTATCAAACTTGAAAGATTTACCCTGTAAAAATACTGGTGAAATAAAACTGAGTCCAAAAAAGGGTCACCAAAGCTCATTAGAATTCAAACAATCTGAAGATCCTATTGAGACTGCATCATCAAGTTCTATTGAATCTGAGTGCAAAGATTTACAAAGTAAAAATGATGATGGAATGAAAAGAAGGCAAAAAAGAGGCACATTGGAACTCATAACATTTAAAGATCATATTCTAAATACGTCATCAAGTTCTATTGATTCTGTGTGTGAAGATTTGCAAAGCAAAAACGATGATGGTAGGAAAAGAAGGACAAAAAGAGGTCGCCATAGCGCATTGGAATTCACGCAATTTAAAGAACATACTGCAAACACGTCATCAAGTTCTACTGTATGTGAAGATTTGCGAAGTAAAAATTATAATGCGATTAAAACAAGATCAAAAAGAAGTCGCCACAGCGCATTGGAATTTATACAATTTGAAGATAATATTACAAACACGTCATCAAGTTCTATTGATTCTGTATTTCTGTGTGAAGTTTTACAAAGTAAAAAGGATGATGGACCGAATTTGAGATCAAAAAGAGGTCCACATAGCGCATTTGGATGCCAACAATCAAGAGATCATGTTCAAACCATGTCATCAAGCTCTATTGAATCCAAGTTTGATCAAATTGATGCAGGTAAAAATAATCTTCAATTGACAACCGAGAAAGATTCAACGAAAACCCCTAGAGATCTCAGAAAGAGAAAACGTAAGAGCAACAATTTTCTAAAAGTTAGTATGGAAAGAATAATCTAAAAAAAAAAACTATTACTTTATGTCTGTAATTTAGAACGAATGTCAAATTTATTCAAAGTTAAATTTAGTTTAAAAGATAATATGTATGACATTAAGGTGTATGTTTATTTAAGATATCAATCATTTAGGACATTTACTATATAAGAAATTAGTTTCTAAAATATTTAATGCTAGACTTGTGTGAAGAAATGTCAATGAAATTTATCAATACTATAAATCGCATAATGCGAAAATGTATTTGTTAAGTTCATTATAATATGGTATTACTTTTTAAATGAATGAAAATGAAGGAACACTAAATAATACATCAGTTACAATTTTTTTTTTATAAACGTTTTAAAATGTGATATTGTTATAAGACTTTCGACTTTTCCTGAAAATTATTTTAAGAAAACATTTATAATCTCTTGTCATTTTAATAAAGCTTTTTTATAAAGTTTGTTTTCATTTCTAGGTTAAAGGTTCTCCTTATAACGAATTTGAAATTTTGAATAACTAAAGCTTTGTTTTTAAATAAATAGCGGACAGACAGTTAGACAGAAGTCCGTATTGATGTGCCTTCGAAAAGTATAAAAGTTATGTGCCTGATGTGTGCCTAATTTTCAAACAATTTTTTAATCAAAATTTCAAATCGATTTTTAAAAAAATTATTTGGATTTAAAAAAAAATAGAAAGTCATTTAGAAATTATTTCAGGCACTTTTAGACGCACAATCTGTTCGAAAAAATCGGTGAAAAATAAAAATACTACAGTTTCCGAGTAGGTTTCTAAAACTATTTCATATTGTCAAGATCAGTTGGATAGTATCTTAAAAAGTATTTCATGTGGTATTGTGCAGTTTAGTTGAAAAGGCATAAAAATAACCTACACGAAAAGGTTCTTTTTTAATTCAATTTCACACTTTACACATTAACTCCTTTGCGAAACAGCGATCGAATCTGGCAATCACAATAGAAGTACAGGAAAGGCATGCTTTCACCGCTTCCACCTGCCTTTGGAAAAGTGCCACAAGGTCGTACTATGACAAAACTGGAAGAGACATTTGTTTCGGGTCAAAACGAGTTTTATGATTGCGAGCTTAAAATTAGTAAATAACAGTTTTTAACCAGTTAGTCATTATTATAAAATCAGCTATTATTAAAAATGAAAAGTATTATTTCTCTGCCATGCGTAATTTCGGGTTGTTAGAAAATATTGGCATCAATGAACATATTCAATACAATAAAACTCTTATGTATTTTTGCATAGTAAAACACATACACAGTCCAATTCGGTTACAACGGCATCGTTTACAAAGACAACTCGTTTATAACACCATAAATGTTCGATCCCTCGAACTGTCCATAGACCTCAATGCTGATAGAATATCGTGCTTACAACGACAATTTTTAATTAACTCTTCGTTTTTTACTCTAAAAATGCATTGGACATTCAAAATGCCATCTTGAAGATTTTTTAGAAAATTGGATAGACTATAGAATATCGTGCTTATAACGACAATTTTCAATTAACTATTCGTTTTTTACTCTAAAAATACATTGGACATTCAAAATGCCATCCTGAAGAATTTTTTTAATTAGTTTTTATTAATTGAGTTATATTTAATTCGTCGAATGATGCCAAAAGAGAGTCGCCAAATTTGAAATTTATTTCTCAGTAATTTTTTTTATTTTGACTGGAGAAGGAGAAATTGAACTACTTCTAGTAGAACGTAAAGACAGAATCTAGACATATATTATAGATGTAATTTTACATTTGTAATTGTTAATATGAGTACTCAATACGTATTTTACATGATTTACTAATCTTAGTATTCAACTTTGTTTAAACGTTTTACTCGTTTTTAATGTCATAAACTTCTCGGATGCTTGAATGAGACTATAATCGGGTTATGATGTGTGGTTATACCCAATGTGATTATACCCATTGTCCCCATTATTACGTTTTGAAAGCAAAAACTAACAAAATTTGGCAAATACTAAATTTTTCATAACTTTTTTGATGACCTTTGATAGATGCGTTTCATTTTCGAACATATTTTACTCTAAATCCGTCAAGTATCAGCTGTGACTTTGTCAACCCGACTGTACGACACATCACTGGCCTAATGATCGCTTTTCCCATTGAATGGTTCGGAAAAGTTAATATGCCGAACCTATCTTTTTATAGCGAGTTTGGCCTTCAAAGGAAAACTGGTGACCGTCACCCCTTAGGGTTTGACAGTACTTGGATTTATTTCGTTTTCACTTGTTTTTGTTAATCTATTCTTTTTGATTTGTGTGATTAGTAGAGTATAGTTGAACTGGGGTTTACTTTTGTAACTATAGTTTTGAGAAAGTAAGTAGAAGGATGTAATAAGTGTAAGGGCTGGAATATATACAGTGGTGGCCAAAAGTGTGGACATTTTTTAAAAAGTTTTTATGGAACTTTGTGTGCTTGTAAAATATATTAATTTTCACTTAAATACAATCGTTTATATATTAAATTGAAGGTAATTTAATCTAGAATTAAGTAAGACCACTGTATGTATCCACCCTACCCCCCCACCCTAATAAGTGAAAATTATTTGATTTCTCCTATTTAACATTTCATACATACTTTTAATTACTAACCTTTCAATGAATTATAAGTTATCCTTCTATACTTTTTACCTGTTTAAAATATATATGAATGTATAAAGAGAAAACATTTCTGTGTACAAGACAAACGTAGTTTTATTGACCAATAACAATAAACTCAGCGGTCAATAGTTATATTGATCAATATGCCTGTTACCTTTTAACTATAACTTTATTTTCTTTTAAAAATCAATGAGTAGGGTATAAAAAGTAACTGAACTTGCGTCGTAGTAAATACGGCAATTGTTATATTATTGATGACAAATATTGGTGCCATATTTTACTGAAAGTACTAGTTTTTTGGAACCACTCTGTGCGTTTTCAAAAATGAGTATTATGTTATGAATGTTGACAATATTAAATGGTCATAGAAAAAAACCTTCAGAAATTAAATAACAGATTTTATTACTTTGCTATAGTTTAGTTATCTCGTATTTTAGTTATATGATGGATTGTAGATGCACTGGTAAAAATGAAATTCTCTTAAAAGAGTACTACAATATTCAAATTTTATTGTGAAAACATTGTTTAAAAGCAATTGGTTTTTAAAAATATCAAATTTACGACCATGTTATTAAAATTCAACGACTTATTGTTGGTTCGAGAGTGAGCCGAAAATATATATTCTTTTTCTCAATCATTCTAAAAAAATAGGGACTAACATGTTTTAAAATTTGAGGAAGATATATTTAGAGCTATTTTATATCAATGATGTGGTAGACTAACCAGTGAATGAACGTTTAAGACGTCACGTTCGCCAGTGAATGAACACCAGGATATAATGACCAGCACAACCAACCATTGTCAGATAGCTTCCTACTACATGGAAGGAAGTCAGTGTTGCCAATCCATATAGTGGAATGATTTTCAATCCTTATTTTTAATTATATTTACCAACTGTTCATTCACTGGGGCCTGTTCACTCACTGGTCAGTCTACCCTATTCCCAACATTGAGGAAATATTCTCAAAATCGAGAACCCACACTCTTAAAACAAACACTCCTAATTTTACTCAGTCTGAGTGGATTTCACTCCTCCAGACTGGAAAATGCACTTATCCTTTTGGAGTGGATCCTTTGTGTGTTAAACCACCGACAGGATCACTCCAAACGAGTGATTTTAGCTCAGTCTGAGTAAATATGCATGCCTTTAGGGTGTCGAAAATGCACTTCTCCAACTGGAGTGGATTTCACTCTTTTGTTTTAAGAGTGCATTTTAACAATGGTGCTCCCGATTAATTACATTTAGCGCATCAAGCCCAGATAATTAAGAGCCTAACTTGTTGCTTTGAGGGAACAACATATGTATTTATACAAAACTCTATTTTAAACCAACTCCATCCATAATTTTTTTTAACCCACTGAGATAGACGTCATCTGACCAGTCAGGTTTTCCAGCAAGACACAATAATTCTTCAAATTTATAAGTTATATAATTTTACTAAATTTTAAAATGTAAAACATAGATGAGATAGTTATAATTATCTGCCACTGTAATAAAATTTTAATCTCGTGCAGTTAAAACAAGTTTAATCTTTAACCAATTTGCTTACCTCTCAGATGGTTAAAAGAAAAAAAATTATTTGAGAACGTCTGAATGCATTGCAAAATATTTGCATGAGGAAGCAGAAACAAGATGAATTTTTACAGTATAAAAATGTTCAATAATTGTTATAATACCAAAATTATCTGTACTAAACTATGAAAATATAATTTATTCTGCAGGATAGCAATTTCAAAAACGCCCAAAAATGAATAACAGAAAGTTTAAGTACCTATTTTAAAATTTCCACCTTGAAGTTAATTCATTAAGTATTTTATGAATTAACTGAAATGTAGTAGTGCTATTTATTCTTTCAAAAACTACTTAATAAGGTATAAACAATGCAAAAATAACACAATAGCGCTTACATTCATGAAAAAACCCTCATTATTAACTTATTGCTTTCAAAGATTCTTTGAAACCTATTGTGTAAACTCGAATATGAATAATTTCTATAATGCTTTGTTATTTAAGTTACGCATAAAAATAGTTAATTTTACCAATATTCTTGAATTTAATAGTAAATAAAATTATATGTTGGACACACACATTGCAGATAAGTTATCGACAACTTGAAGAATTTAAACAGTAAATAAATTCAACTGTCAACTTAGTACATTGTCAATAACAATAGAACAAATAATTTTTTATAGATTTTTTTACATTAGAAAGTGACTTATCAACGGAATAATAGTTTTTAGGACATTTGGAATGTCGCCAATGAACCCGAAAAATTAATCAATCGTTCAGAACGAATTACACAAGATTAATTCAAACAACTCTAGTCTGAAAGGACAGAGAGTTTTGTCTACAGAAATTTCCTTTTGTAAATAAAGTTTTTTTTTGCGCTCGGAAGAAGCCACATTTGAAGAAATATAGCTCTATGTATTGATATTTATATTTACAATGAATTTATAAAAAATATTTTTCTATCTTTTTATTCGAATTTTTTTTTTTAATAATTAAGGGTGAAACACTGAAATAGTGTTTTTTATTAAAAAATAGTATATTTTACAAATCTAATATCGTGTGTATCAGGAAATACGGACACCTTTTTTTACCCAAGTAAAACATTGTTTTTAATTCGGAATTTTCTAACCATTAAATTCATTACTATTATCAGCAAAGTTCTATAGTTAATAAAATAGTCTTTGTAAATGTATTTTCTATATTTACACTAAAAATTAGCGTACTTATATTTGTTTTACATTTTTCTCTTATAGAGAATTATCTTATTTTGAAATTTAAAAGTTTAGAACATAAAAATATAGTAGAAGTTTTATAACTTTATAGAATTATGCATTAGATTATTTTCGTGGAAAAGACGATAAAAATATTAATTAAGGAAAATAACTCGATAGCTGTTTTCAAACTCTGAAAATCTTCAACTTACTTTTTAAATTATACACGTGCTTCAATTTTAGGCATGTAAATTAACAGTTAGATGGATAACAATTGGAATTTAAGAAATAATTCTTAAATTTTTACAATAGAATGCTGTCATGTGAATTTGTCAAAAAAGATGTAGTGCTTAAATTTTATTAAGAGGGCGCACATGCCTAAATTAATCATGAGTTAAACTATACTAATATTGAATTAAATTCAGAAGCACAAAAGAAAGTTATTATTTCGTTATTCCTCTCAATATGTAATTGATCCTCGTTTGAAATTTCATAATGGAACATTTCTTAAATTCATATATTAGAAAAATTTCATAAGTGAACATATTCAGATCATTTGTTTGGGGTCTAGAAAAGTTTTTTTTTAAATATGCAGAATATGTTTTTACCAATATTGAAAACACCCTTTAATTTAAAAGATAAGAAAAATGTATTTTATGCACTTCATTGAAAACTATTTTGTTAGAAAGCAATTAAAGCAAGCAAGCAAAAGAAGACAGTTGCATTTATGGACAACTAAGTTCAATTCATTACTATTGGAAACTTTCAAATGAAGATTTGAACTTTTTTAAAGATTTAAATATAAAATTCAACTTAGAATAATCGAACTCACAGTTGGTGAGCTCCTCGAGTTCTTCCAACTCATCCTTCGTCAATTTACTGTTGTGTTTACCCATGCCTTCAGAAGGACATTTTTTCGGCACCCTCAGAACACCCCGGATGAATTCCACGGTGAATAGAATGCGACGGAATCCGTCTTCTTTTATTTGAGGAAGAAGAAGTGCAAGTCCAACTCAACCCAAAGACGGAATTATCGTGCGGACGGACTACCCTCAAGCTGTGCGACGAATGAATGACCATTTCCTTCTTTTCGGAAAATCGTCAACACAAGATGGTTGTCATGGTGATGACATTGAACGCATGCGTGGCAGTGCCGCTCGAACAATCGTAGGAAGAATAAAGAAAATAGTTTTTGGGACTTTTCTGCTACTTTGTGGTATGATGTACAATGGGCCGGAAAATATGTGATTAGAGTTCACTTAGGCTGTACTTTTTTTAAGTTTAGATTTGAGTAAGTGGAGCGAAATGTTCGACTTTAAGTACCTTTAAAATACATAATATAATGTAATTGTTAGTTTATTTAATATAAAAATAGCTTTTATTCTTTTTTGTGTACAGTAAGGGCTAGGGTATGTAAGTGTGAACAAAATAATTCACTTGAACAAAATAATTCAGGAACATCTTACAATTACCTACCAAGTAATCGTTCGCATAAGATTTTTCATGCCAAATGGAATGCGATAGTTGGCTTAATTAATGTAGTGAAAGCGCTGGATTTAATACACAATAGATTTTTGAAATCCACAAAATAATTTTGAAATAATTAAATTTATTTTTCACAGACCAGCTGATATACATAAACTATGCATGCATACCAAGTGTTTTTTGTTTGAATAATTTAATTTGTTGATTTCTACGATGCTGAATTTTTATGAAAATGAGTCTTTAATCTAAGGAAAATACTAGAATGTGGTACTTTAAAATAGTTTTACTTGACCACTCTAGAACGTAAGATATGGCTATGATTTTAAACAAGGTATCATTCAAATAACATTTAAGTAGCTGTTAATTGTTATATTTGCCCTTACCTCTAGTCATGCATCTAGGTGTCTTGCTTGTGTCTTGATATTCCATCGTGTATACTATACAGAAAAAACTGCGAGTGACAAAATAGGTTTTTGATTTATAAATTGGTTTGGCTATTTTCTTGGATCAATAGTTACCGTGTTGAGTTTATAAAAAAAAAGAGCCATCATTCTTTTATGAAAGAAATTAAACAAAAAGTACATTTGTAAACAAGTCGTATGAAAAATAATCTTTTTGTGGATTCCTCATATTCCAGCACATTGTGAACCTCGTATTCAACAATCATCAGAATTAAATTTTCTTTAATATGAAAATCAATGAAAATAATTTAAGTGTATCATGTAATAAAAGAACATTTTCTTTGAAGAATTGTATTTTATTATTATTATTAGTTAAAAGGAAATGAAATAGAATTTCCTTAATATACTTATACCATTTTCAGTGGATCAAACATATACAATAGACATTTTTTTCACTTAAAACCAAAAAGTGACCTTATATTCTGAAGTAATCATAGGCGATAATGGTACATTTTATCGTCTTCAGCGTGCGTGACTTGGCAGTGTTCCACAGAAGATCAAAAATTCGAAATGTATCTCGACGTCCTCGGCCTTCCATATTTTTCGAAATGTGGAAAATTTACATAAAAGATACTAGCTTTAGGGTTCGTTTCATGAAGAATGCATGAGGAGGGCAGAGAGATAAGTGCTGTATGAATGAATTGCTGGTTAAGCAATCTATGGCTATTGATTTTCCCGTTTGCGGAAATTGGTTTTCAATATACTAAATACATTTTGACTTGTAATTCTGGTAGAGATGAGAGGTTGAGTCATTTTTAACTTTACGTAATCGTCATATGTTGCGAATATAAACGATTTATTTACTAATGTTGATAAACATAAGTTGGTTGGTTGGTAGACATACATTTTCAGGCTTTTGTGCATGGTCAGAGACCCACTTATAAACCTTCATCAAGTAAGACAAACATAGCACACACATACGTGACAGATGCTTCCATCTATCGAGCGCCACCTCCACAATTTAGACATGCTCTCGAAGGGGAGGGAAATTGTTCCCAGGGACCTGTACTCGTGGGAAACTGCGCATGGACCGCCCACAGGACTTTCGGACCCAACAGATTTAACGAGCACGTACTCCGCATATACACTCTTAAAACAAACGAGCGATTTTAACTCAGTCTGAGTTAATTTCACTCCTCCAGTCTTGAAAATGCACTTCCCCGAAAGGAGTGGATCCTTTGTATTTTAAACCTCCGACAGGATCACTCCAAACGAGTGATTTTAACTTAGTCTGAGTTAATATTCACTCCTTTCCAGTGTCGAAAATGCACTTATCCTACTGGAGTGGATTTCACTCTTTTGTTTTAAGAGTGTACTCGGTGGGTTTTCGGTGGTACCGATACTCGATCTCGGGACCTTCTTATCCAGAGCTTGAGATGCTAACCACGAGGCTCCTCACAGCCCCTATAACTTGGTTATTCAGTTAATAAATAAAAGTGCATGTTTGAAGCTCATTAAATAAAGTTCGGTAATGTTCAGTAAGAGAATAAGTAAAAGTAGCGCTTTCATTACGTCTGTCCCCTCCTCTCTTTATATACTGGATAGTCGCAATTACATTTACGACAACTAATTGGAAGAATTGCTATTTACAAGAAAGAAAAGGGGTTGATGACATGGGATAAAAATGTTCGAAAAATTTCTATTAGGGAAATTCGTGACACTGCAGGGCTTTCAAACTTAAAATCCTCATAAAATCTATACCTATATAGCCCTTTAAGACCTGAAAAAATTTCATCCAAATATGTGACTTTTTTCTAGTGTTTATCTATATACTAGTCTTAATGATCCTGAAAAAAATAATTTTAAAAAATTGAGGACCCCTCTAAAGCGTGGGGGGTACCCGCACTATCGTGCGGGTTAGGTCTTTACTTATCCCCACGATTAAGGCTTTTAGTGTGAAAACATCACTTGTAAAATTTTACATTTTTCCATCTATAAATAAAATTGTATAAATTTAACTGATATCGTTACAAATAATTAATGATTAGCTATTATTTAATTGATAATTAAATATTATTTATAGTTAACACTTATATTTATTATTTGATTATTTACAATAAGATACTTGACATAGAATTTACATTTGTCTTAGCAATTAAGTATTACTTTGACAAAATCCCATGTTAAAAGTCTTTAATGCACCACTGTAAAAATTTTCACAGCAAAATATGTCCTCTGGATTTTCATAAAAACCATTCTAAAAAAAAGGACTAACTAACCTAACATTACGGTCTATGGGAATCAATCGTAACCAATAACGCCGAAGTAGCACGATCGTGCGGGTCAAGAGATTTTACGCTCTAAAAGTAAAATAATTGATGTATAATTAAGATTTCTTATCATTTTTCATTTATTGAGACTTAAAAGCAACTATTTGTATCCAAGCAATTTAAAATAGAGTGATATTTAAATTTTTGCGACAAATAAATTCTTTAGCTGTTTCCTGCTTACATGTAAACAACGCTAAGATTGCCGACTGGAACTAAAATTAAGACAACTACTGCAATCTGTTGATCAAAAGTGAAAGTCCATGTTCTCCAGAAACCCACATGATCGATCGAATCCGATTTATTTTACAAATGACTGCACGAGAAATAAATAAAATAGTAGATATGCAAGACGCACGATCGTGCTAGCTCGGTCGGAAAGGGATAGAGGAAGATGTCCTGACTGACGAGTCAAGTAGGGGAGAGTGTTGTACCTTGGGACGCTTGTACCTTGGGACACTGACAATTTCTAAGAATCTATTGGCAATATTCATACATTGTTTATTTCTAATAGTAGCCTTAACCAACAGACATCATCATAATAAAATTTAACACTAGCATCATTGAAATGATGAAATGGTGACAAAAAATAATATTTCATTACCCCAAAGTAAATATTTTTCTCATTCAAATATAATTTTTTACCTTAGTACTCTTACGAAAAGTCAACTGCATTTTATTTTCTTCATAAAAGAGAAGATTTTAAAATATTTTGGTTATGAGAAAATAATGATAATGCATTTGGATTGGCCACTATCTTGCTTTTATTTAAACCATGTAGTGTGTTGTACCTTGGGACAGTATTAATAATTTTATTAAATTCTTAATAATTTGGATAAATAAAAATATCTTTATTATTTATTTTAAGAGCAATTCCACAAAACATGTAAAATACAACTCAGCTTTGTTTTGGATATATTTTATAATGATTGAAGTTTGAAAATATAATTCTGGCAACACCTGATAAATCTTCTTCCTTCCGTGTGATGGAATGTTCTAAAGAGCACATTTTCTGATGTATTTTGAAATAAAGTTTGTTTCCTGTCACAAATTAGTTCAAGTGTATGACTATTGACTGAATTATAAAGCATGTCCCAAGGTACAACATCATGTTGTACCTTGGGACAGTTTATCCTTTCTACTTTAAATGAGTGGCAATTTTTTAATTTCAAGCTTCCAGAATTTAAAAAAATATATTATAGAGGAATATATTGGTGTGTTGAAATGCTGCTTTGAAATTTTTATTTTGACAATAATTATCGAAGAAAAAAATTAAAATGTAAAAATTGTCCCAAGGTACAACACTCTCCCCTACACTCTTAAAACAAAAGAGTGAAATCCACTCCAGTTGGAGAAATGCATTTTCGACACCCTAAAGGCATGCATATTTACTCAGACTGAGTTAAAATCACTCGTTTGGAGTGATCCTGTCGGAGGTTTAATACACAAAGGATCCACTCCAAAAGGAGAAGTGCATTTTCCAGTCTGGAGTGCATTTTCCAGTCTAATCGCCACAATGAGTTGCACCATTTTTGCTCTAAAATAAAAATAAAAGTTCCAGTATATTTTCTTACCGGTTAAAGTAATTGAGTGTTTGCAACAAAGGTCCAAGTCACTATGGAAGATACTGCAGTTTACCTTATCACGGCAGTGAAATCCACTCAGACTGAGTTAAATTAGGAGTGTTTGTTTTAAGAGTGTATCAACACCCTGCCAAAACTATTAGAGGTACAGATTCCAAATTTTAGAGGCTTACTGCTTTTGTACTGAAAGCGGCATTTAAGAAGCAATATTTCGAAATTCCAACCCAAACGGCTCTATTAGAGCTAAAATCACGGGCCTATTTCTGCCGATATTCCCCTAGGATTAGCATTGCTCATTGTTGTAAGCATACGGTTAATAGAGATTTTTATTGGAAAGAAATTTCAACAAGAACACAAATTAGGTAAAAGCACAAAAAAGTATGGGTTTTTAATGAAATCATAAAACTCTAGTACTGACCAGAGACATAACATAGAGTGGACTGCGCATTCATAGTAAAGCAGCTTAGGGATGGAAAACCAAAACCGGTTTTCAAAAAACCGGTGGTCCCGGTTCTGACTGAAAACCGGTTTTTTGTATGAGGCCCTTCGGAACCGAAAACCGGTTTTTTAGGGAAAAACCGATGGAAAATGGAAAACCGGTTTTTTCTAAAAAACCGCCATCCCTTGCAGATTAGCATTATGTCCTAAACATCATAAATCGCCAAGAGGGGAAAGGTTGCTACATATGGCAACTTAACGCTACTCTTTCGTTACGAACTATTCCAAATTATCGCAAGACCTGAATATCAGCTAGCAAACCGAAGTGGAGACTACCATCAATGCCCAAGTCACGTGGGTTTCTACAAATCACGGCAGCTTGAATTTTTTTCAATGTTTTTGCAGACGCTTTTTTGAGCATTGTTGGTATTTTTCTCTTTTGGCTTTTATAATAAATATTTAATTACATTCTTTTAATCTCTGAGCATGTTAACAATCGTGAATGTTGTACTCTTAATTCAGTAACGTTTTGTGCAAGATGCCAAATGCTTGTGAATTCCTAATTGTAAAGAGGGGTATAAAAAAGGATTAGTCACACTTTCACGGGTGAAATGTATTTAGTTCTGCATACATTTAGTAATTGTGTGTTCTTCTTAAACTATAATTTCTATCGAGGGAATTTATTCTAAAAGCTCTTTTATACTGAAGAATCATATTCATGATTAAATCAACGTTGTTAGAACTCTAATTATAACAAATATTTTGGGCCAAGTCAATTAAATTAATGGTCTGAACATTGACAGCTTAGTGTTGAAATTATTTGATTTGTGGCAAATTCGCCAAAAGTTTGTAACTTGCCGATTGGCAACACTTCTCTTCTCTCATTCCTAAAAAACAACATGTGAAAATAAAGTTCTGAGTGCGTGTATTTTTACGAGTTATTTTTGTTTTAAAAAGCAAACTGCAATATTTATCTTCAAATTTACCCTGAGTAATGAATAAACAATCGTAAATGCTTTTTGTTTATTTCCAACACGTTATCAGCACGAAGAGCTCTAATAATTTGAGGATGGAACTTTGCTGTTGATGTTCGTATACTAGCCGAAACGAAACCTGCCTGACGAAGTAATGGTGTTAGTTGAAGAAGTAAAGGTTTTTATAACGAACTCGCTTTTGCTTTTTATTCTTGAAGATGGATGACTACAAAATACCGAAGTTAAACGGTGAAAATTACCACTCATGGGCTATTCGCGCTCGGGCGGCGATGGTGCAGAAGAGATGCTGGGAAGCGGTAGATCCGGGATACGGGGCCAACATGGAGGATGGCGAAAGAAGACGTAACGATGAAGCGCTAACACTCATGTTCCTGATTGTTGAAGATACCTTCCTAGACGACATCGGCGATTGCGAACGTGCCGCGCAGGCTTGGGAAGCACTGAAAACGATGCACACGAAATTTGGACTTCTTCACGTTCTACAACTAATGAAGGACTTTTTTAACGTCACCATGAAGCAAGGTGAATCAGTCCAGTCATACTTAGGCCGATTGATGGACATACATCGAAAGTTATCATCTAGTGGTTATTCCTTTACTGACAGAGAAGTTGCTTTGGTTATGCTAATCGGGCTACCAAAAGCATATGAGTCGCTGATTCTGAACCTGGAAAAGGATGAAGAAAACCTGACAACTACCCTTGTGAAGTCCAGCCTCATTGTTGAAGAAAAACGAATTCTTAGAAAAGAAACCAAACAAGAACCTGCTGAAGAGAAAGCCCTCTACACAAGGAATGCACACCAGTTGCCGAAGAAGCCATTGAAGAAATGGCATGCCAAAAAGAACTTCCAAGGATCAGAAGACGACCAAGGGAGAAACAAGGAGAAGAATATAAGGTGTTTCTCTTGTGGTGAGTGGGGACACATCTCTAGAAATTGTGTAGAAGCCCAGCAGAAGGGACATAACAGTGCCAAGGCAGCTGTCAACTCGAAAAATCAGGCATTATCAGCAGTCCACATGCACAAAAGCCGCGCAGAAGCCAAGCAGAGTGGAAATAACATTGCTAAAACAGCCGTCGACTTGAAGAATTGTGCACTACCTGCAAACAGTGGAAACTGTACATCACAGTGGATCCTTGATAGTGGAGCTACAGAGCACATGACATCAGACAGAAATAAATTTGTTTGCCTTCAACAGCATACATCCACAGTGGAAGTTGCCAATTCCGAAAAGCTTGCTGTCACTGGAAAGGGTGAGATCTTGCTTTCCGAACACCTGGAACTTCACCTTGTCAGATGTTCTGTATGTGCCCAACTTGGAAGGAAGCCTACTCTCCATTGGACGAATCGAAGAGCTTGGATTCAAAGTGCAGTTCGCTGGTGGTGAAGCTAAGGTTATCGACAAAAACGGTGAGACTGTTTTGACAGCAAAAAGAAGAGGAAGATTGTATATAATTGAAGAGAACCGACCCTCAGTTTTTTTTGACGAGAGCTGAAAATGAAGAACTGTGGCACCGCCGCTTGGGACACCCACATAATAGTGGAATCGAAGCCATTGACTCTACTGAAACCAAACAGAAGACCAAACTCTCAATGAACAAACCCTGTGCTGTGTGCATACAAGGAAAAATGAAGAAGCAGAGTTTTCCCAAAACTGCAAGTAGCCGAGCAGAACATGTTCTTGAGATCATCCATTCAGATGTAGTTGGCAAGATTTCCCCACCTTCACTAGGCGGTTCGAACTACTTTGTAGTTTTTACGGATGATTTTTCTCGTTACACAACTGTCTACCCAATCAAAACAAAGGATGAAGTGCTCACAAAATTTGATGAATTTAGACGTATGGCAGAGAATTTACATGACAGAAAAATCAAGATCTTAAGAAGCGATAATGGAGGAGAATATAAAAGTGAAGAGTTTACTGAATATCTCATCAGCCATGGAATCCAGAGGCAACTCTCAGTGCCAGAGTCACCCCAGCAGAACGGAGTCTCGGAAAGGATGAATCAGACGTTAATTAATTCTACCAGATGTCTTTTGATCGAATCCGGCTTAGAAGCAAGTTTTTGGGCTGAAGCCGTCTCAACAGCAGCCAAGCTGAGAAATAAGTGCCCATCTACTGCCATCGCGGGAGACATCCCAGAAAGAAAATGGTCTGGAAAAGAAGTCAACTTGGACCACCTTAAAGTCTTTGGTTGCAGAGCCTGGAGCCATGAACGTTCATTCTCGAGGAAGAGCAAACTTGATCCTAAAGCCAAAGAATGTATCCTAGTGGGCTACCCAGAAGGCACGAAGGGGTACAAGCTGTGGGATCCCAAGAAGAAAACTTTCCTCATCAGCAGAGACATAATATTTGAAGAAGATGTTTTTCCTGCCAAGCTAGTGAATCGTGACCAGCAGCCTCTTGAAATCAGTATGAAGTTCAACTTTTTTGAAGAATCCGTTGAAGAGATGGAACAAAATTTTGACTTATCTGATCAGCCAGAAGAACATCATTCCAACCAATTACCTGAGGACCCACAAATTGATGAAAATGAAGAGGTTTGCACAGACCAAAGTGATGAGGAAGTTGTGGAGCAAGACATTTTTGACGAGTCAGCTACACCTGAGGTCAACAATCAAACGAGCAGAACCAGAATCATCAAGCGTCCTCAACACCTCGACGACTATGTTCTTTACAAAGCAGAATGTCCTCCAAAAATTAAAGCACTTGAGAAAGATCCTACCACTGTAAAAGAAGCCTTGTCTTCTCCTGAAGCTGAGATGTGGAGAAGAGCTATGAACGAAGAATTGGAAAACCTACACCAAGCACAAACATGGGAGTTAGTTCCAAAGCCTCCTAACGTCAAGCCCATTGGGTGCAAGTGGGTATTCAAAAAGAAGGTAAATGCTGCAGGAGAAGTGACAAAGTTTAAATCAAGACTGGTAGCCAAAGGTTACTCACAAGTCCATGGAAAAGATTTTTCAGAGACATTCTCTCCTGTCATCAAGCTCAAGTCCATCCGACTTTTAATAGCCATTGCAGTGGAACTAGATCTAAAAATTGAACAAATGGACATCACAGCTGCTTACCTAAATGGTACTTTGAAGGAAGATATTTTCATGTACCAGCCTGAAGGTTCCAAAGAAGAAGGAAAGGAACATCTAGTATGCCATCTAAAAAGAAGCCTCTATGGATTGAAGCAGTCTGGAAGAGAATGGAATAAATGTTTTGATGCCTTCTTGAAAGATTTTGGACTCCTTCGCTCAAAAAGTGATCCATGCATTTACTATCACCCAGAAAAAACCATGTATCTTGGAATATACGTAGACGATATGCTAGTCGTGGGCTTACAGGATCCCATTGACCAGTTCAAGCTTCAAGTGATGCAAAGATTTCGAGCTAGAGACCTTGGAGAAGCTGAAGAGATCCTGTCAATGAGGATCTGCCGAAAACCTGATGGTTCTATCACGCTCGACCAAACAGCATACATTGAAGAAGTTCTGGAAACATTTGAAGCAAGCTCAATCAGAGGCGCGTCAACTCCATTAGACCCTGGGACTAGGCACTTCAAAGTGGAAGATGCAGAATGGATTACCATTAAGGAGGAGAGTGAGAAGATACCATACAGGCAGGCCATTGGTAGTCTACTGTACCTTGCCTGTGGGACTCGACCAGATATAGCTCACAGTGCGACCTACATGAGCCAATTCAACGAGAGACACTCCGAACTGCACTGGAGAAGTGTGAGACACCTCCTGCGCTATCTCAAGGAAACAAAACACCTGTGTCTTAACTTCAGGAAAACCGGCAAAGTGCTTGATGTGTTTTCTGATTCAGATTGGGGTTATGACCGAGTGGATAGGAAAAGTTTTTGTGGTTATGTGATTATCTTAGGTGGTGCAGCAGTGTCATGGTCTAGTAAGAAGCAGTATTGCACTGCGTTGTCATCTGCCGAAGCAGAATATGTTGCAATTGCTCACACAATGAAGGAAGTTTTGTGGTTTAGGGGACTTATACAAGAATTGGGCATACAGCAGTTCATACCACAGCCAATAAGTGTGAAAGTTGACAACCAGGCGGCAATATTTATTGCCAATAACCAGACTACGTCTGAGCGTAGCAAGCACATAGATATCAGGTACCATTTCATTCGTGATTACATTGAGCAAAATGTTGTCAAATTGGAATATGTGTCATCGAAAGACAATGTTGCAGATTTGTTTACTAAAAACATAAGCAAAAAGGTACTTTTCAGCTTAAGAAAACATTTAGGTTTTAATGTTTGATACCAGTTGTAATTAATTTTTGGTTACTTTGATAATTTGCAAGAAAATTTGTTTCGTTGATTGTTCCAATTTGTGTTTCTTAAATTTTTTCTTTGTTCAATTGCATGTGTAAGATATTTTTGGTACCTATATATGTTCCTATTTTGTGTGAAATTTGTCAAGGAGGAGTGTTGAAATTATTTGATTTGTGGCAAATTCGCCAAAAGTTTGTAACTTGCCGATTGGCAACACTTCTCTTCTCTCATTCCTAAAAAACAACATGTGAAAATAAAGTTCTGAGTGCGTGTATTTTTACG
The DNA here is from genome assembly GCA_023701765.1 of Hylyphantes graminicola. Classification (NCBI taxonomy): domain Eukaryota; kingdom Metazoa; phylum Arthropoda; class Arachnida; order Araneae; family Linyphiidae; genus Hylyphantes; species Hylyphantes graminicola. The sequence goes on from CM043113.1 coordinate 51,239,730, forward strand.
AGTTATTTTTGTTTTAAAAAGCAAACTGCAATATTTATCTTCAAATTTACCCTGAGTAATGAATAAACAATCGTAAATGCTTTTTGTTTATTTCCAACACTTAGAAGTAGAATCATTTTTTTACAATTTGGTCAAAACGAAACCTGTTTTTGCAATCGTAGTTTTTGAGTTATTTATATTTAAAAAGTAGAGCATTTGCTGAATTTGGAATATATTGATGCGTTTTAGAAAGTTGATTTATTCCAGGTGAAATATTTCAAAAAAAAAAAAAATATAGATATATTTGATATTTTTTTTAAATCGGACCGTTAGAACGAAAGTTATAGAGACGGCAGAAAATATTCAACATGTCTATAACCAACTTATATTACAGCAACACTCTACATAAACCTACTAATGTTCTTTTAAATTAATTTTTAATAACGAGTCCACATTCAATTGTTCAAGTAACCTTAAAATAGACGCACAAAATCAAAGAAATAATCTGATATCTATTAAGAGGATCTTAAAATACTAGCGATTCATCCTTGCTCCTTTCCAAGCTTCTTTATCATAACATTAGATTGTCGGCCTCTGTGTTCAGGTCGTTGTGGAAAAACTCGCCAAATGGTAAACTCGCCATAGATGCGAGCCAAACGCGACACAGTCATGTGACTGTGTAAGTTAGATGTTTAGGACACTTTAGGTTTGCCAATGCGCAGTCCACTCTATGTTATGTCTCTGGTACTGACTTTCTAATTGAATATTGTGGTTGGTTGGGTAAAATAGCTGGTTTGTTGCTTCGCCAATGGGCGTGCTTATACCAGACTTAGTTTTTCTTGTACGGGGGATTCAGTATGACTACGTATTGATGATGTTAGAAAAGGTTGTTTATGAGAATCTCTTGGTGGATGATATGAATTCGATAATTGAATATTGTTTACTCATAGGTCCAAGAAGAGTTGCATCAGTTTTTTTGTTATGAGAAGTTAGTTTGAAAAGCTTACACTCTTAAATTAAAAGAGTGAAATCCACTCCAGTAGGAAAAGTGCATTTTCGACACTGGAAAAGAGTGAATATTAACTCAGACTCAGTTAAAATCACTCGTTTGGAGAGATCCTGTCGGAGGTTTAACACACAAAGGATCCACTCCTCTAGGCGAAGTGCATTTTCTGGACTGGAGGAGTGAAACTTAACTCAGACTGAGTTAAAATCGTTCGTTTTAAGAGTGAAAAGTTATCCTCCAGAGCTACAAAGTTACTCCATTGGACAAAAGCCAAAGGCATTTTTAAAATTTGACGTTTTAAATAAGTTTCAATTAAGAAATTATATAACTAGACATTGCCAGTTTGAATAAGAAGAAAAACTAGTAATTTTTAAAGAAGTTTATACGCTTCTCTTCTAAACTCTCGATTTAGTTGGATAGCCCTCATGTAGCTCTAGTGTGACGATAATTCAAACTAAACTAAACTAAACTCGATTTAATTGGCGCATAACCAAAATTCTTTCTGAGTTTATCAGAGTCAATATTTATGCAAGAGTTGTAAGATTTTACGAAGAAAACATGTGAATAACGCTTTTTTAGAGTTATAAATTACTCAAAGATGAAAAGTTTCGAAGAAAAGAAATAATATTTAATTATTCACTAGACAAATGAGAAATTTTATGTTGAAAGGGAATTTCAGATGAAAGCATGACATAGTTGGAAACCACTTGTTATTATTTTCTAATGCCATTCAAATGCACGACATGTTGTGTTCTTGAAACAAAGAAAGGCTTGGAAAATACAAATTTCTTTGGTTCCATTACAGTTAATCAATTCTTACTTTTCATAAATTTGCACTTCGCGTGACCGCGCGAAATTTCCGTCTCACAAACGGGCGACTTTTCATACTTAATTTCATTTTCCGCACCACTCAGAAAGGTTTAAGGTTGTCCGCTTAATTTTATCTGTTCCATTGTACGTCTATCAAAAGAATTATTTTAGGACATTTTTTGACACGTCACGAACGGAGGTGGGCTTGAAGGTGGGCGACTTGGGACCGACTCTGTGGCTGTCCCTGACATTTAAGGAGTACAGGTTTGTACTTAGGTACACTTGTGTACAGAACATTATTGACGTAAAAAATTGATTACGCTTTCAACTAAATTTATGATCTAAAGATAAAGAGAAAAACGAGTAAACCAGTGGAAAAAGGGAAGCAAAATAAGGTAAGTTTCTGAACTATCGTCGCACTAGAACTAGACGATCGGCGAAATATCGTAATTTAGAACCACGGTCAAGTGACGAGCCAACACCTGAAGGAAGACAAATAAAATAGATAAAAAAAAGACGAGTCAGAGAGGGTAATAATGAGCGTGAATTTTTTTTTGATAAAATTAAATATTATATGTTTCATTAATATTTTCTAAAATCTATTTAAAAAATTCAGTGTTACTGGAACATTCTCTGAGAAATTGAAATAAAAATGCTTTCTCTATGAAAAATACTTTTCAAATAGTTTCTAAACTTGGAAAACATATCAGAGGATTTAAATTGTGTTCCAACATGACAAAAAAACAATATATTTTCACCGATTTTGGAGTATTGACCTAATCTCCTTTAGTACAACCTTTTTTTTATTCTAAGCAAAACAAATACAAGTAAAGTATTTCCAGAAAGATTTTCTTCATTTATAGTTATTCACGTTATTCAAATTCAATTTAAACTATATAGTTATACATTATTCATCACATCGACCCTTTTATGAGCTCTATATAACTTGTTCTTATCTTATGCATTCACACTTGAAAGTAACAATATTCTGCCATAGAAATTCATTTTGTAACTAGTAGGAAGTTATAGCTCCTTTAAATTATATTGGCTTTTATAGGCTAATGTATAAAAAAAATTGAGACTGTAGGTATTTGGTATCAATTTTCGTAAATTGAGGGATTAAGTAGACTCAGAGCCTAAAGTATTTGATATTAAGAAAGCGTGGGTTTTGAATTATGGTATTTATCAGAAACTTTCAGAACGTTTACGTTTTCTAATGCTCATAATTATTAAACCATGAAATTTTTTAACAAAATTCGACAAATACACTATTAAAAGAACATTCAATTTATTTAAATTCCTTGTGAATACATGATTTATCAAGTGACATTGACACGGAAAATGGAAAAAGATATATATCCATAAGTTTAACTGAGCAAGTGATTCATTGATTATTGTTTTAAAAAATGAATCAAAGTATGATACAAAATGCCAATCCTTAGTGCTCTTACAAACTAATCACAGTTCCTTTGACGATGTTCATACAAAAGTATGAAAGTTTCAGCATAAAAAAAATCGATTGTTCCATCCATTCGGAAAATCCAAGTACATTTGCCGAATATCCCATTAAGGGGTCTAAGGAGTCTTAAAAATGTGCAAAGAAGGAACTACAAAGCATAGTTTGATCTTTCATGTCATTTTTTAAATACTCAATATACAAGTATAATTTTTTTATATGTAATTCTACAAGATTTATTTAATATGAAACAAATTTTAAAATTTATGAAACTTTAGCCAAAACTAAAATAAATGATATTAAACATAAAGCTATTTGAACACATTGTGATTAGGCTTGCGCGGCAAATTGTGAGGTCAAAATTGAAGACATGACCAAGAAAATAACTTTATATTGTACAAATATGTACAAACTAGAACTTATACCTAAATTCTCAGCTCAATTTTAATTAGAAATAATTTTTAAAATTTTTTTAAATCAAAATTCAAAAATTTTTATAATTTTTTTTAGAAAAAAGTTCTTAAAATAAATTCTAATTAAAATTGAGCTGAGAATTTAGGTATAAGTCTTTGTTTGTACATATTTGTACAATATAAAGTCATTTTCTTGGTCATGTCTTCAATTTTGACCTCACAATTTGCCGCGCAAGCCTAGTCACAATGTGTTCAAATAGCTTTATGTTTAATATCACTTATTTTAGTTTTGGTTAAAGTTTCATAAATTTTAAAATTTGTTTCATATTAAATAAATCTTGTAGAACTACATATAAAAAAATTATACATGTATATTGAGTAGTTAAAAAATGACATGAAAGATCAAACTATGCTTTGTAGTTCCTTCTTTGCACATTTTTAAGACTCCTATGACCCCTTAAGGGAAGGCGAGCGATCGAAACTTACACGAAGGGCGTTTCAGGCACAAAAGTATAAAATGTAACTTTTTAAAAATAGTTAACAGTGACTTTTGTTGCATTGGTCAAACGTTAAGACATATAGTTGATAAGAAAAAAAAAAGTAATGAAAAAAGTAATCATGTTCCGACCATGAAATAAATGGAGTTGTAATGGTGTGAAAATAGTCCAGTAGTTGAATGGGTGTCAAAATGCACATAATTAGTGTTATTTTCATGTAATAGCAACGGTTTGAGAAATATTCATTTCACATCGTATATGAATGAAACTTATCATATAAAGAAGCTTAATGAATCGCTTACATAATTTGAAAGGACTTTATTTTTGAATGGGGCGAAATGTGGATATTCGGGGCGTAATTACGCTTTTATCAAGTCTTTCATACAAAATTAAAATGTTTGAAAAATCATTGATAGAAAATTTCAGGGTACATTATTGTTATTTTATCAGAATCGATCTTCTAAATTTGAGCTCAATTACTGTAAAAACTCGATTTTTCACTCTTTATTCACTACGGATGTATAGGTTTAAATAGCTCATTGGAATTTTTTTTTCCTGAACTCTGTCTGCATTAATCTATAAAATAAAACTACAAACAAATTTTCGACAAAAAATTGTCTTGAAGGTTTGTGCAAATAATATTTCATTTCTCTCGATTCGCATGTACTTCTGCAAATAAAAATTTACTCGGAGAGAACTTATTCTGTGACATAACTTTCCTCCATAATAGGCAGAATTCTACCATGGGCAGGTAAGCTGCAGTAACTAACACATTGACTTGGACCATTGTTCAATAACACTTGTACTCAATAACTCTAAACCATAATAAAATATACTAAAAGATCAGTATTTCAGAGCAAAAATGGTCCAACTAATTGTTACAGCTACTGCAGTTTGCCTGCACACAGCGGAACTCTCGGTACAGCAAGCGTATTAAGGCCTTTCTCGATTCAGCAACTAACCTTTTGAAGCCAAATAGCAAAAACGTACTTAATTTCGCACAAACGTTCCAGTTCAAATCAATAGATGTTTGCATCAATCTGATGCTGATGATTAATTTTAAGAAATAAAAAAAAATCCAAAGTGAATTTATCGATGCCGTATTGAAATTAATATGACCAGTAAACTCCCGATTATCCGCGGAATTGGGTGGCGCTGCATCCGCGGATAAGCGAATTCGCGGAAAATCCGCAAAAGTAAAGAAAATATCCACAAAATTGCTTTTGCTTTTATAAAAGTGAGGTAAAAAAAAATTAATAGTTATGAAATATAAAAATTTACAATTGTACTGTACAAAAAGGTCGGTCATATTTTTTGTTTTGTTTTTTAGACTTGAAACTTCTCATTCTTATTTGTGATTGAAAGTTTGTCTTATTTCTTATGTTATTCGTGATTGTCTCTCATTCTTATTTGTGATTAAAGATTTTTTTAAAAAACTTTTTTGCTTCTCACTCATTTTGCTATCAAAATCACGCAAAGCAGTTCACTGAAATCGCGAACAGTTTATTTTAAAAATGACGCTTTTCGGCAAAAATCTACACGTGATGTGCACCTAGCCGAACACATTTTGGCACACACCAAGTTTCCTATATCATCCTTATTTTAAAGTTGTTCGTTGTTCTTATAATGCATTCTTCGTTTTTTTATATATTCGTCGTTCCTTGAATGTGTTCGTCATTCTTAAAAGGAATTTGCTGTTCTTCGAATGCATTTTTTCAACACGCATTAAAAAAACTAAATTTAATTTTTCTGGGCTTTGTTAAATTATTATTTTTGCAGGGAAAAAGGAGGGGGGGGGGGAGAGAAAAATCATGGCCCGCGGATAATCCGCAAAGCGGATAATCCACCCGCGGATAATCGGGAGTTTACTGTATTTCGAAATATACTTTTCATCTACCAACTATAGCAACCCTGTGCTTACGTTTTCACAACCGCCAAAAGTCGCCAAATAGCATTCCGGCCATAATACGTTAGCTGTTCCGAACTCTCATCCCCCTCACGTAACGTATTCGACACTGGAGTTCTTCGGAGTAGTTCTGCTGTCGTCCCAATCCTCGTCATACCTTGAGGAAGACGAATCCCACTCAGAAGAGGTAGGATAAGACGAGGATCGAACGGTGGAGTTCTGCGACGGCTCAAGTTCCCGCCGTCCGTCGTTGTTGGTGTCGAATTGCTGTCTCCCTTGTCTGCTGCAAGGGATCTGTTCGAATTCGGCGTGGAACCCTCGGTGCACGAAACTTCCCCTGTCGGAGTGGAACATAAGAGTGGCGGTCGAGGAATCGCTCCAGGGAAAGAAGACCTCACCTATAAGTATGGCAAAGATTGATCTTGGTGCATTTTTAGTTTTGTGAAAATAAGGATATCAGCGTTAGATTCTATTTGTAAAGTAATTATTAAGTATAGTATCCATGATGTATAACACATTTCAATTATGTCACATTAAGGGCAGATCACACGGGTGCTCATTCATTCAATCCACCCCTCAATCTTCAACTTTTATATCTTAATTTCGGCTTCGCGAAGTTGGACAGAGAATTGTCAGCGTTGATTTAACACATGCTCGCAAATTTTATTTTCAGGCAGTAATAAATAGAACGTCATATTCATTTTTGAGGTAAATTTAAATTGGGTTATGAAAGTTGGCTGGATATACACAGGTTTTAAAATGGCGTAGCATCTCATCCTTATGATGAAAGCAGTAATCTATATATGAAACCGATTGGTTTGAATACTAGATTGGATCTACCTGGTAGTGTGCCGCCCCGGTGGCACACTCGTTAGGATTCTAGCCTTTGGAGCTGCTGGGGTCGGGTTCGAATCCCGGTCGGGCATGGGTGTTTGTGACTGTCAATAAATGTTATTATTTGTCTATGTGTTTGCGTCGTCTCTTTCTTTATGTGTCTCTTGTGCTTGTGTCATTTCTGGGGCTTAGTACAATAGACTTAAAGTCGCAGTGCTTGGCGATCTTGCCCCCCACCAAGAAAGTCATCAGTCATAAGTCACCTGGTAGTATGGTTGACAAAGTTGAATATACTTTCTACACGTGTTATATGGCTCTTTAGTGCCACTCTAATACAAGAAATCAGCCACCAATTACAAAACATTTTATTATAAAACATGTTATTTCCATAAAGTCATTCATGCAAAGCAACTTTGCATACTTACGAGTAATCTGGAAGAGCTGCGAGTCGCAATACCTCTTCCCGTCCATCTCAATGTAATCCACTATACAATCAGAGCCCGGCAAGACATCAAACTCCCTGAAGTGGATGCTGATGGAGCAGAACCCTCGTACCTGCACGAACGTGAAGATGCAGTGCGAGGCTGGGTAACCTATTGAGGATCCCCTCTGACTTGGGGACCTGAAGGATCCTCTGGGCGACGAGAAGTAGGCAGTCTCACAAGATGGGGAGTTTACTGAGGGTAGAGATCGGCCTGGGGTAGGGGAACCTGTTAGGAATAAATGCTATGCGTTATGGTTTATGACACAATTAGCGAAACTTTTGGTAAATTGTTGATTACCAAAACTGTAGTTATTGAAAAACCCTTTCTAACGCTAGGGCTACAAAATACTGAGGTCGGGATTTTGGCCAGACAATCCAACAACTATTTGTATTCATCGCTATGGTTGTGAGGCATTTGATTAAACAATTGATATTCACCCACAGTAAGGATAATCAGTCATAGATTTAATGAAGTTTGATGGCGTTTAATGGAGTTTGATTACATTAATAGAGTTGCATTGATTACAATGATCATGGAAGAATGGAGGAGCGTTTTAAAATATGTTGATTCAAATGATGAGTTGTCTAAACGAGTTCCTATTAGGGATGTACAATTATACTATTTCCTTTATGACAGCTTGATTCTCAGAGATGTGTATTTGGTAATATTGTCCAAAATTATTATGGATATTTTCTATAGATTAAATTTTATTGACCTTAATATAACAAAACAGCAATTCACAAGTAATACTGTACTAAACTGGGAGCAGTGAATGCACATATTTCAACAAATGTGAAAGAATTCGTATTGAATGAGGCTGACTAAGGGTCATAATTGGACTCAAATTCAAATAACATTTTGAATGCTGTATTTTCCGACTTTAAGGTAGGCGAATACCCAAAATTCTAAAATTTTTACTATTACGTTAATCTTTTCCAAATTTGGCATAGTGATTTCAAATATAATGAACAATGCTTTTTAGGCAATTTTTTTTGTTTAAATATAATTTATTTATTTTAAACTGTGTTTTTCACCTAAAAAAAGGGGTTTACGCCAACAGTTCTAGTATTAAAAGTTATACATTAATTTACCTGAAAATTTTTACAGATGCTATTTCAATATATATCTGTGCCATGAACCTCTAACATCTGGTGTAAATTTATAAGTTTTTTTTAAATGTCCAAGTGTAAGTTAATCGAAAAAAAAAATCCTTTTTTTTTGTGGTTAATTTATGACATTTTCCTTAATAACTTCTTTTCTTGTAATTTGTATGTAACTCTAGAGGGTCATTGCATGTATCAGTTTAAAACGAAGAATTTAACACATAATTAATGTTTATCGGATGAAAATTCAATGTGGTAGACTTGTAAGCGTAAACCTCTTTTTTTAGTAGAAAATCACAGTTTGAAATTAATAAATTATATTTAAATTTAAAAAAAAAATGCCTAAATAGTATTATTCGTTATATTTGAAATCACTATACCAAATTTGGAAAAGATTAAAGTAATAGTAAAAATTTTAGAATTTGGGGGGATTTTGGGTATTCGCCTACCTTAAATCAGTAAACAGTAATCTGCATCAACATTTGATGTGTGAGTTGAGAGTAGTTATGCACTTACCTGAGTCTGGAGACGTCGGCAGTAAAGAGGGTACCGAAGATGGACAGTTTCTAGTTTGACGAATTTTTATAGAAAATCCAGGTCTGGTTACAGCGTGGTCAGAATGAAATACAATAACTTTTGTGCGATCTGCAGGGTGGAATGCGTAGTTACCTGCAAAAATAGTCAAAATAAGAAAATTTACTTTCGAACACTATATAGCTGGTATTCAAAACATCCAACCAAGTGAACCAATGGGTTTTAAGTCCATTGTTTGTTTCTATAGAAAGAACAGTCTCGAAAGCATTTCCAAAATATTGCGTCCTTTATTTTATGTTGCGCTAGTTAATTTAAGAGAAGTAAGCTAACAACTTTTCTAAAAATGTCGCAAGTTTAGACAAACAAAATCATACTTCATCACAAATGATTGCTCAAATTTCAAGAAAAAATTCGTGAATTTGGCGGAACGATATCCCGAAAAAGTTCCTAGTGTAGCCTTCATCACATTGTGGTACGCTAGTGTCTTAAATCATGCATATCATAATGGAATACTTATAAAGGGAAGGGTTGTTAAAAAGAGCGAAATTTTTGGATGGTTGAAAAATTCTTAAAAGCGAGTCTTATTTCTGAGAGTGTAACTTTAAAAACTTTAGAAAACGAATCTTACAGATATCTTTAGTAAATGGATCTTACAGTTATCTTTGGTAAATGAATCTTACATATATCTTTAGTAAATGGATCTTACAGACATCTTTAGAAATGAATCTTATATATATTTTTAATAAATAGATCTTACAGATACACTCTTAAAACGAATGAGCGATTTTAACTCAGTCTGATTAATTTTCACTTCTTCAGTCTGGAAAATGCACTTCTCCTTTTGGAGTGGATCCTTTGTGTGTTAAACCTCCGACAGGATCACTCCAAACGAGTGATTTTAACCCTGTCTGAGTTAATATGCATTCCTTTCCTGTGTCGAAAATGTTTTTCTCCAACTGGAGTGGATTTCACTCTTTTGCTTCAAGAGTGTACCTTTAGTAAAAGTATCCTGCAGACACTCGATACTTACGCACTGATTGTGAGGGAAGCGCCCCACACAGTCTCTCCCCGTCGACCTCCAGGTAGTCCCTCTGACACTGATAGTAGTCCTCCAGGTCAAAGGCGGAGAAGGTCACCTCGAGACCACACACCTCTGAGCTGGACCTTATGACCACGTATCTGCACTGAACATCTGTCGGGTAGTGCAAAGGGTGGCCCGGACTGTGGATGGCGAAGTCGTCGAGACCGAAGCTCTGGTCGCAGCGGAGACCGCCCGCAGGAGGTTGTTGCTCTGTGAGAATTGAAAGAGATGGCGGTTACCACACGCGCAACTTTAATGCATTATTCGCGCTATACCATTCTATCCTGAATGTATAAGCTTCGAAAGCATTTTCCTCCCCCACCCCGCATGTGGTTTTCTTCGAAACGGCGTGAGCTTGTTTTTTCCCCCACCCTACTTAAGTTTGAACTGTCAACCTCACAGCAGAACCTCAAACGCGTGATTCAGAGAAACGCCGCTCCCCCCGTTTCCTAGAAAACCAAGCGAAGGGATGGGGAAGAAAGTGTTTTCGAAGCTTCCCTAGTAAATAGACAAGGTATAGAGGGTGTAGATTTACCACTGCGTTCTTACCAGTATTCTGAATAGCAACGAAAATAGTAGTATATAAGCCGAGGTAACTCATCTCCATTTGGTTGACTGTAGGCTACTGTGGCAGCCTTCATTCTAAATTAAACTCCTCGGCTCAACAGCCCGTTAGTGGGCCAGGGCCTGGCTTGCCCGTTTCAGATTTTGTGACCAAGGGATCTGTGGTGCATGGCATACATATGTGCCGAATAGGTGCCGAGGCTGTTGCTCTGTGGGAATTGAAAGAGGTTGAGGAAAAACAGGAAGGTCTCGTGGCGATTACTACACCGGCGGCTATCAACTTCAATACATCATTCACGCTCAAGAGAAAGCAGATTTACACTGCCTTCCTACCAGTATTCTGAATAGCAACGAAGCGAGTAGTATATAAGCCGAGCTATCTCGCTAAAACAAGTATTCGAATTTTCGATGTTCAGTTGAATGAATTGAAGTTATTACCTTAACTGCAGATGTAGTATATATTTTATGAACAAAGGATTGGGTTCATAAAATATTAAAACTAGGTAACTGTTGTAGGCAATTCACAAGTGAAGAGTACAGGGAAAAGCCGCTTGATTTCGTAGAAGGCTTTCCTCAATGGGCCTCTTCTTTGGTGATGATAGCGGGAAATCGCCTAAACTGGTGTAAAGAAACCGTTTACTCGCTTTGTTTTTCTTTCACTGCATTCCTGATTCACGCCAGAGATCAGTGAACACAAGTCACACGTTTGCACCGCGAATGAAGAACCGAAAGAAAAACCGGCTTCCTGTCAGAAATTCACACATGAAGAGTTCAGGGGAAAAACTGCTTGATTTCATAGAAGGCTTTCCACAATGGGTCTCTTTGGCGATGATAGCAGGAAATCGCATAAACTGGTGTAAAGAAACCGGTTACTCGCTTTGTTTTCCTTTAGCTGCAACCCTTATTCACGCCAGAGATCAGTGGACACGAGTCACACGTTTGTACCGCGAATGAAGAACCGAAAGAAAAACCATCTTCCTGTCACCCAATGTCCGCCAAGCAGACACAATTACGATAAGACACCTAATACTAAATCAAGCGGTTCTTACCCTATCCTCTTCAAATGTTACTTGAAAATTTTAAAATGTATAAAAACAACTATTTATCAAATTAGAAAAAAAACATCCATTCCATCAGAAAACCAAGGTATTAGGCAAGTTTACACATAGTGAAGCACTTTAAATTCCTTCGAGTTATATTATTTAAAACTTAGCATTGGCAAATGAACATAAGAAATAAACAACCGGAAAACGTATACAACATATTACCTAAAAATATTATTGTAAGAAAGACCTATAACTTCTTTGATAAAAATGAAACTAACGTTATAGATGTATGGTCAATAGAACCATGTTTTATAGATAGTCAACATTCTTTCGTGCGTGTTGGTTATTTGGTTGTAGCCACGCGAGATGTCAGACAATGATGTCAGATTGGTCTATGTTAAGCCCGAGTAGGCGAGCACGCTTTTGTTGATCTTTTGTCAATTCCAAAACTTTCCATGCATATTAAATCAGTGATAAAAATGCTATTCACATAATTTTTTTTTATTTATGTATAGACTTTAAAGCAAAAGGATCATGTAAATACCATCAATACAATGTATGACATTCAAAATGGAGGTTATTTTCAACCTAATCAATGAATTATTGCATTTTTCGTGCGGTAAACTGGTGAAAACTCAGAAGGTAGTATAACAAGGAATGCCGTCACAAAATTCCACTAATATTGCAGTCTGGCACAATAACTTTCAAACGATCAACCAGCAAACAAATTACAAACAACACATTTTGCATCTTTGGCAACTTTGGTGACATTGGCTATATGATGTTTGGAAAGAAAAGTGAGATCGCACTATGTTCAAAATATTAATTATGAGACAAACACACACATTTCCCTTAATTCTCAATTAAAATTCAATTAATATTTCTTCGTTTATTAAAATGCAATTTGAAGTGGTTTCTTTTTTTTTGTTGTTGTTACTAAATATTTCGAAAATATTGGTTACATTATTTCAAATATTGGTAATATTTGGTACTCATATTTGTGCCCTAAACGACAAATAAGCATAATTTTTTTAATATGAAAATTATTTTAAAACTCTTTGATCTAATATTTCAAATGAAATTCGGAATAAATAACTGAAAAAAGTTCAATAAAATAAAGTTCTTCCAAATATGAATTTTAAAAAAAGCTAGAGACCGAAAAATACCAGCTGAAAAATGAAACTGGTGTATATGCATCTTAGTAGAAAGAAAGCTCATGTCTAATATGAAAACTTATGACCACAGTCACATGTTTTCGATTGAAAATCATTTGATATAATGTGGCATTATTGGACATCATTTGAACAGGCTGATACTGATTTAACTACAAGGTCACATTTATAAAAACAGGCAAAACTATTTACGAATTCTGGCCGTGTCTGGCGTCATGGGCATGAGAGGAGAAGAGGGGGGCGATCCCCCGCAAGGCACTTGACGGCCCCGTATCACGAATCCGGCCCCTGGCAGCATGTGATCGGCACTGAAATGGATCAGCTTCTCAGAAGTAGAGAACTCGAAGACACCTGAAGTAAAAAAAAATCATTAGAATGTTTATGGTTGTTAATTTAAATTTGATACCTTTTTCATCTTGTATGATAACTGTAGTTCTCTCTCCCTTCTGAATAATTGTCCCTTCATGTTTTAACATCCTGAGTGTGTTCAGATTCATTGCAATTTCAGCGTCAAAATTTTCATTGAGAGCCGCACAGTTGGTGCCACGAAAAAATGACTCTCAGCTCTATGAAATATGCCGATTGGCAAAAGGGACGCCAAGACGAAAATCAGACGAAAATCAGCCCAATCAGACAGACGAAAATCAGCCCAATTTAGAAACAAACAACAGCAATTAGCTTCTAGTAGGTGACAAGATCAGCACCTCTATAATCCTTAAACTGACTGAAGCCCATTTCACTTAATCATGGCGCTCATTTGAAATGGATGCCTTTACAAGGGAATATCCACGGGAATTAAACGGCTGATAATCTTGCTGAGGATCGATGCAGGATCTTAACAATTTCCCATTCGCTCGTACTTTTCTGAAATTAAACTCCCAAGAAGAAAATCGAAAAATCTTGGCCGATCCTATCCTACCCATAATTTTTATACACTTGAGCTCAAAATCGGGTTCATTTCTTGACCTATCGTGTACAGGACGTAACCCTACTGTACTTTCAAGATGGGTCACATATATCTAGAAGCTGCACACTTCCAGCAAGAGTGCAAGACCTTCGCCACCCACATTAAAAGCCAAAATAATCAGGCTTCACCTGAGCATCCTTTGGATTGCATAGGACTCTCTAGGGAGGACCTCATTTTTAAGTTTGTACCCATTGACTTTAAAATTACATTTCAATAAGTGCAACCACCCTTGCTTATTAAAAAAAAATACTCTTATTGCAGCCAATATGAGAGAAAAGAGAGAGTTGAAACAATTCTATTTAAGAGACAGCAATTTCTATTAACTTTTAATTGCTATCTAAACTTCAAAATCTGAATCACTTACGAACTGTGTATGGTGCTATGCTTCCGCAGAGTCGATCGGCGTCAATCCTTAGGTGGCTTGCGTAGCAATGTCTGCTGTCTGGAAGCTGGAACCGTTCGAAGGTAAGTTCTAAATTGCAGACGAACGGTGAAGACCTCCTCACGATATACCTGCCAATAAATGCACGATACAGACAAATTTTTCGCAATGTTTTATCATTAGTCTAATATAAGTTTACTCAAGATGGCAAAATTTTTAGACATCGTTTAAGCAATGGTATGAGTCATTTTTCAATATTTAAAATCTTCTTTTATACGAGACGAAGAAAAAATTGGGGGCGTCTATAAATTGAGCAAAGGGAACTGGATATTTTGGATTTAATTTCTTTTTCTCTCCTTTGATGGTCGTCGAAGCTACAAAGCTGTCCTCAAAGCACTTGATATGGAACTATCCCTAGATTATATTTTTGACTGCCCTGCCGTATTAGCCGAGCTATTTTCTATTGATAGAGCTTTCTATCTTTAACTACTCTACTGTAGGACATGACATGTAACGATAAGAACACAACTTTATTCTCAGTTTCAAAACACAACGATTGTTCCAAAATATAAATCTCATACAGAGAAACGTATGTGTTGTAATAAGCAACTGCGTAAAGTTGGCTCGAGGTAAGCGCGCCATAAAATAACTGCAATAGTCTTACTATACTCTTCGAAGATTGTTGATGTCTCCAGAGCATTACTTGCTAAATTTATTCTTATAAGACTACGCTGTACCACGGCCAACTTCAATAACAAGGCCAGAGAAGCTCTCCCAAATATGAGCTTAGACGGAAATTTTGACGTCATTATTCAAAGTGGCGAAGATCGAGAAACTAGTTCGGACGCATTCGGAACCCTAAAAATGTGGGTCAGCCCTGAACGAGTGATTCCAAATACGTTTCGAGATAGGTTTTTTCCTCTTCGGGACAAAGTCACTCGGAACTATGGCGTCAAGCTTTCCGTCCCCGAGCTTGTTTGGGAAAGCTTCTTCGGTCTCAGCAATTGAGAAGGCCGTGGTTGTTCTAATTTTTTGGACAAAACAACAACTACGATAAACCCTATCCTCAGTCCCACTCACCTACAATCCACACCAGATGTGAGTCCATGCGGGTAGTAGGGGGACCTGAGTTCGAACCCGGGTCCCTGGAATACCTCATCACACGTAGGCGGGGGCGGCAAGCGAGATATGGGGCTACTGGGAGAGCCCCCGCACGGCATCTGCTGGATCTGGAGAAGCATCCTGGGGCGGGGCAGTTGGGAAGAGGTGGCACGGATCACCATGGTGTAGTCCAGGAAGTCATAGTCCCCTGGAAACGGAGAGAGTGGGAATTATTCATCATTATCCACTGCAATTTTTCTATAATTGGAAGGCTTAGAATACAAGTGAACCAAGTTTATAAAATGTTTCTTTGTGCTACACTGCCGTGATAAGGTAAACTGCAGTATCTTCCATAGTGACTTGGACCACTCAATTACTTTAACCAGTAAGAAAACATACTGGAATTTTTTTTATTTACGAGCAAAAATGGTGCAACTCATTGTGGCGATTACTGCAGTTTACCTTATCACGGCAGTACAGACGTTTAAAGTTGAAGTCGCTATAGACAGTAGCAATTGAAAACATTTTTTTAATTGCTGGTTGCCTACCGCATATTATCTGAACTAGGAATTTGTTCATTATTGCACTAAAATTCTATATAGATAGTACTTGCAATTCCTCTGCTAACTCGAAAATGACGAAAAAAGTAGACTCCAATTATTATTGCTGTTGTTTTTTATATTGTTGTTGTTACTTAATCCACTTGTTTCAAAAATCCGTTATTCTCATTTTAATAATCAAAAGATCATATCCATTTCTTTATTATTACCAATCAGTTTCGATTTTATTATCTTTATAGCTGTAATTTTTTTTTCATAATTTTATTCTTTGTAACTAGATTATTCGGTTTTTATTATAATTTTCTTTAATTTTATTGCTTGTAAAAGCGTAAACTCTAAAATTAAAAGTAATACAAAATAACAAAAAATATTAAATAAGTTTAAGTGATAATATCATCAGAACGTAACATGAATAACATTATATTTATTTATAAGAATTTTAATTATAATTTATTTAGAAGAATTATACATATGGAGTAAAAATATTACGACGATTTTTAGCTGTCGTGTGTTAATTTCGATTCAAAAACAATGGTACTTACTTATTGTGTACGAAGGAAGCCTTCCACAAAGAGTGTGCGTTCCAATTTGCACAAATTGCCTTGGACAGTCCCTTCCATCGCCCATATCAAAAGTCACGAAAGTCACTCTCAAGCTACATGTGTCCGATCCTAATCGGTGGACGTTGTAAATACACTGGACCGTCTGTCCGTAATCCCCGGACGGTCCGAGGTCCGGCCATTTGATCTCGAAGTAAGGTCCGGTCAGGTGGCCACAACACACAGATCCGGGCGGAGATACTTCGGTGGGCGTATCTGAAGATAAAAAAAGGGATTATAAATTTTTATATTCGTTTTATGAAGACTTCATTTTTAAACCGGAAAAAAGAACGAAAAAAGAGGACATTTCCCCAATCATCTTCCCCATCATAATATAAACAAGCAAATGACTAAAAGAAACAAAAAACAAAAATTATAGCAGCTTGATTGTACAAAATAATCTGAACTGTGGGCTGCTGTTTTTACTTACAGCGGGCAGTCCATTTCAGAAGCGCCTCCAGAGATCTTGGCTGGCTAGCCTCCTGATGAGAAGGTCAATCGGGATCTCCTTTCTTCACTTTTTATTTTATTTTTGTATTTATTATCTTCCCCATTATTTAGACCAAATAACTCTTGTTTAGAAATAATTTGATAACACCTGAAAACTGTGTGGAAAATGGTGAATGGCACTTCAAGTTAGATGTCTACTGAGTCGTCAAACGAAAAGGACAAGAAAAGTAGCTATATTAGCCAACGGGTAAAGTCATAACCCGTTGGCTTTTTCAAGTAAGGTGTTTGACGGTATATTAATTTATGAGTGTGGCAATGAATAGGTAGTCGTTTTGGTTTTATCCGTTTCTAGGAGGGGTTAGAAATTAGAAACTCACTTCTTGGTGGAGACGGCAATGATGGAGTGCTGCCGCAAGCTATTTGTCTGTAAGTGGCAATGAATCCCTTATCTGAGACAACTCTGTCGCTGACAAAAGTCAAAACAACTTCCCTTGCTGCGCCGAATGGTGGCTCCACTTCTGAAAAATTAAAAAAAAATTGTTGGTCATTGAGAGGTAAAGCTTCTGAACCGAAGAAAAAATGTTCCATTGAGTCAACGTACAAAACATAATTCTGTGCCATTAAAGTACAGAATTGTGAATATTGTTTACAAAAATTATATCTAAAGTATTTTTAATTAATAAAAAGCGGTTATATATTTTGGCATCATATTTTAATATCAATAATATTTACTATTCATCCGAATACCGAAAATAAAATGAAACATTATAAAACATAGTCATCATTGCAGCTACTGGGAACCATTATTATGCGATGAACCCAATCACAAAATTTTTAACAGTGTAAATACTTACTCGTTATCCCATGCAGCTGTCTTCCGCAATACCTTGCTCCAGCGATATCCAGATAATCTCTGGTGCAAGGCAGTCCCGGTGTAGGCGGCTCCAGAAAAAACTCCACGAAGGTCAATTCCACATTGCAGAAGCCCGGCTGCAAATGCACTGTGTTACGGCAAGCGACACTGCTGGGGTAGAGGGAAGGATAGTTGGGACTGGTGATGGTGGAACGGAGATCCGTATGGTGTCGATTGCAGTTGCCGCCTAAAGAAATGTTGGGAAGAATATTTGGGGTTAGGGTCAAGTGGGGTAAGTGTGATTGGGGGTAAGTGGTAAGTGTGATAAACAGGTCTTGTAACTTTGGAAATCATTCTAAAAAGCTGAAAGTTTGCAATATATAACATTAGACCACTTATAATTAAACTAAAAAGAAATATTGACCTTATTTTTTGTTTAAAGAAAGTTTTGAGCTTTTGAATTTAAGTGCAACTGTCTTCTTTTTATGTGGGTTTTCCTATGTGGGGTAAGTGTGATAAAACAGCAATGGATTTTGAAATGCAAATTTTGTACACTTAAAATTGGAATTCAAACATATAATTTTTTTTCTACACATGTATGTTTCTTATAATAATTCACTACCAATTTTAGGATTTGGAATTTACTTGAAGCAGAGAACGAATTTTCTTAATGAAAAATGCAGAAACCCTATCACACTTGACCCTAATATTGAACTTTTCTTGGAGTATGGGTCGTTCTTAAAAGTTTTTAGTATTCAGACCTTCAAATTGTTCAAAAGTACGAAGTTTTAATTTGCGATGTTTGTTACTATTACCTAAACGAAATCTTCCTAACTGATGAAACTCAATAACTGCCGTCAGCACTTTTATCTTAGTGTCCCAATTCAACTTATTGTTAAAGGAAAAAGGTCAAAATGTCTACTCTGTTATAAATTTTTACTGGTTTATTTGAAAAAAAAAGTAAAACAACCATTTTAGTGATAGTTGTTACACTCTTAAAAATTCACTCTTAAATTGAACTAGAATCCTGGAACTTTTTAGAACCCACCACTATTTGGAGCATGAATTCACCAATTTTGTGGTAAATCCATAACTTTGAAACATCACAAAAGAGGCAAATCAACGCTCCAATTAGTGGTGCAGCTAAAAAGTTCCAGAAATCCTGCACAAACTCTTTACCAGTGTATCATGAGCGTGATAGTCTAAAAATATAAAATAATTTTTAGCAATAATCTCAATATAAAAACATGAATTTTATACATGGGTTAAAAATGACAATTATATAAGTGCAAAGCGTTCAAAAGTTTACATTAGACTTCCACATTTGGTAGAAATGCCATCTACCTGGTACAATTGGCGTTGAAGATGTACCACCTCCAGATGGCGGCCGGCCTGGAATGGTGGCCACGTCCGGTGGTATGCCTCCAGGACATTCCACCTGCTGGACCGACGCAAGGAAACCGGCCCCTTGGATGTCCTGGTTACTGTGGAACAGCAGGACTTTTTCCGGAGTGTCGAAACGAAGGGTTCCTAGATATGTGGATTGAAGAATACTAAGTGCGGACTGCAACAAAATCTAGTCAAATTTACGGGTTTAATTTGTCAATTAAGTAGTCGGATCCAAAAATACCCATTAAAATATGGAACCTGAACAAGCTATGCTTTTATCTAGTTAAGTATTTTTAATTTTTAGAAATTGGAAATGGATTCGGGTCAGGAACTATTAAAATCTTCGATTTTTTAAGTTAGCATAATGTAAATTAGGCCATCAAATCTCTCGAAACTTTTAAGTTAAAAAGAATCAATTCGACATTTAACTCCCTCTTCCTGTCATTGAAGACCAGTTTTAAAGGAAATGGTTTTAAAATCTTGAAGAAAGAAAGTTTAATAAAATGGTTCAAGACCGTTATGTAAGCGAATCTATTTAAAGAAGTCGTTTTTGCAAGTCATGAGACATATAATGACAATATAGTATCTTTTAATTAAAGGAACTGTCTAAAATTAGACTATTTCATCCAAAATTTCGATTTTTCTCAATCATTTAAAATGAAGTAAACGTTACGAAATCTTCATGGAAAATGTTTGGAGTCGAAATGGATAGGGCTCTCGAGATGTAACATACTTTTGGTTTTATAATGTTTATTAAAATAAAATATAAACATAATTTAGTAAAACTCTTTGTTAAATGCTCACGCATACATTTCTGTTGCCTTGTAAAGGGAAAGATAAATTTATTTGATGTCAAAAAAGGTAGATAAAATACTGTCTGATTGAAATTTCAAATACTTTTTTTAAAACATTCATTCAACGAAAATTTAAAAAAAATCTGTAAAACCAAATTAAAATCTTAAAAACTAAAGTAAATAATATATATTTATTCTTTTATCTCTTATCTTTACCAATAATCTTATTTAGAAAATTGATATAGCATCCAAAATAATACGGCAATTTATTATACTTTTATATGAAAAATTGCGTATTCTTCAGAAAAAATAATATTATGCAATCTATGAATAGCGTTCGTTTATTGATTATGAATAACTTTTATTATTCATATAAATTAATAAAAAAAAACTATTCATTCACTTAATATCTATACTTGAATCCACAATTACTGCCTTGATAAGCCTTTTTATTTATCATGGCGATAACAAATGGGGTCTATATGAGCTAAAGAAGTTTGACAAAGAATGATAGTGATAGATTATAAGGGTACTTAATCATATATCCAATAATATGCAGGGGCAAAAATAAAATTATTTATTAAAAAAATCCAAGGATCAAAAATTAATAAAAATGCATGCGAGCAAATACATTATTGCTTATCATATGAACTTACTTAAAATAAAAATATATGTATAATTATACATTTGTACTCAAATTTGCGTTAATACCAAAAAAGGTTTATTATCCTTGTACTTACGCGTTGTGTTGAGTGGTAAAGCTCCACAAAGTCTTTCACCATCCAGTGCCAAATAATCCCTGTTGCATCCAACACTTGACTCCAAATCGAAGCGCACGAAACGCAGCCTCAATTGGCACACTGAAGCGGATACTTTTCGGATAACAAACCTAAAGAAACGCAAGTGTAAATACTATTCTTATATTTAAATTACGAAAATAATTTTAATATTAAAATTTTATACAAGGCTCAATAATAAATTTCCTAAAATCTTAAGCAATATTAATTAGCTCAGCAAGAATGAAAAAAAATCTATAAGCTAAGCTATCACCATAGTCAATTTGTCTTAGAATCCATTAAAGTTATTAGGTAAGTGCATTGCACAAAATGATTTAAGAGCTAAGTAGAAGAACGTGCTAAGGGACATTTGTGAAAATATTGAGATTTTGGGGTTTCCCTTTTTCATAAACTTTAAAACAGTATTTTTGGCCGTTTGTAAGTACCTTTTTAAACGGATATAAGTGAAAACTAAAAATAAAAACTTTAGAGCCAACTTTCTCGTTTTGGTCGTTTTGTCACAGTGCGTTCTTCTACTAAACTATTCAATTTAAACTCACAATAAAATACATTTCTTTATTATTACCAATCAGTTTCGCTTTCATTATCTTTATATCTATAATTTTTTATTATAGTTTTTGTAACTAGATTATTTTGTTTCTCATTATAATTTTATTTATTTTTATTACTTTTAAAAGCGTAAACTCTAAAATGTAAAGTAGTACAAAACAACAAACAAATATTAAATTAGTGTGCAACCTGCAATTACCTGCAATTGAGTCCAGGGGAATAGCTCAGCGGATACAATTCACTCCGCATATCAAAATTCATAGCTTCGAATTCCCTATCACAGGATTTGGAGCCTCCGTCACTTGCTCTCGCCTCTGAACAAGGGATCTGGCGAAGCCCTAATAGGAAGCCAGGAAAAGTGTACCAGGCGTCTGTGCTGAAGAACAAGAGTTTCTCTGGTGTTCTGAAGTCAAGTGTTCCTGAAATATTTTTGAATGTTAAATTGATTGAAATCAAAAGAGTAAATCGGTATGTTAGTAATGGCCACGGTTTTTCAATGAAAGAAACACATTTGTGATGAAAAATCTGAAAGAATAGGCCCACAAAATTCTGTCAGCATTGTTGCTCAATGTTAATTTCTGTCCAGCCTTGATTTACTAAAAGACAAGGCGTGATAATATAAATAGGGAAAAACGATTAAAAAGTTGTAATTATTTAGTTAGTGAGGAATTAATACAAAGTTTAGGCCAAAGTAACTTTTTAGAACTAGAATGGCCTTGCTGTGAGGTAAACTTAAACTTAAGTAGGTAAACGTAAACATAACTTACTTGAAATTCCTTGGAATTTATCCCCACACGCTCTCCATCCTCCATCCATCTCCAGATAATCATTATAGCAACCCGGATTCCCGTTTTGCAGCTTGAAATCCAAGAAGTTCACCTTCAGCTGACAAATATGATCCCCTTGTCGATGTACGGTGTATCTGCACCTCTGATCGTTACCATAGTCTCTAGGGTAGTTGGGACTAGTGACCCGAGCTACGCTGTCCCACACTTGTATGTCGCAAGATGCCCCTGGTAGCGACCCGGGTACTTGGGGCACAGGTGGTAGCGGTGGGACAACTCCTCCACCGCAGTCCAGTTGACGGACATATAAGAAGAAGCCGGGTCGAGGGTTGACGGAGTCTGTCTTGAAGCGGAGGACTTTCTCGTAGGAAAGGAAGTCACTGGTTTCTGAAATTAAAGAACACGGAATACTTTAGAGATTTTGACAAAAAATTAGTTTGATCGCAGTTCTCTCATTCGTTAAAACCTGTATTGGACTACGAACTCAATTTGCATTCATTTATACTTAAGAAATAATTATGCTGTTAAATACACGCTATTTAAAACAAAAAAAATCTGGCTGTCAAAATTTAATAATTATCGATTTCATCCTACTTACCACCCTGGTCTACGCATAACTAGCCATAAGATCAAGCTGTCACAACTGTTTCCAAATCTTAACCCATTCTCCATTAGCTGTTTCAATGGGGTAGCAATGTGCTAACGTAAAAATAAAACTCAATTTTTGTGTGGGGAAGGGCTTTTCATGGCCCTGTTTTTCACATTTTAACAGCACTATTTTTTTTAAACAGTTACATGCTCTAGTTTTATTTATCAGTAACTAATTCTTTACGATAATTCCGACAACAAACTGACTGCTTATTAATATATACTCACTGACATTATCCTCAGGAATACGACCGCACAACCTCTGAGAGTCCAGCTCCAGAAAGTCATACACGCATCCTGGACTGTCTTCCACATCGAAATCCAGGAACCGTATGTCCAGTTTGCAGATGGAGGGCCTGTACCTCCTGATCACCAACTGGCAGTCCAGATCGTTGGTGTAGTAGTTTGGAAACCCAGGGCTCTCTAAATAGAACTCCTTTTCGTAAAAGATTTTGCTGCAGCTGCTTGGCAAGCGCTCGCCAACCACGTCTGTAAGAAGTTTGGGAAAAGTTGTTGGATTTGTCAGGTAAAAGGGGTCGTGTTAAGTATATTAAGAATATTATATATCAGAGTTGACAGAAGAATATATTTCGTAAACTAATTTAAATATAGTCTACGCTTAAGATTCTTTATTGGTTACTTAACTCTTTCAATTATCCTCAATTCAAAATTGCGTTGCTATTTAATACAAATAAAGCAATGTAATACAGTATTGATATATTTTTTTAAAAACTTAATATCGTAAAAATAGTTTTTTTTTCGAAAAAGAAAGCTGAGTCTAAATATAATACCCTAACCCTAAATAGTATCTTTGTTACGTTTCAGGTACATAGTTAAGTAATTTTAATTTTTAACTCTAAGACAATGAAATTTTTAAAAAAAATAATGTAATCTTGTATAACTCTTTATGTGAACGCTTGAAAGATAAAGAAGTCACAGTGTGTCACCATAAAAATTAGATAACTTTATTATTATTTTTTTTTTTTTACCAGATCCTCCAGGTGATCTGACAGGACTCCCGGGTGGACAGACAAGTTGCCTGAAGAGCAAATGAAAGCCTCTGTCCATTCGAACTGTTTCTGTTTTATACACAATGTGAACATTTCCCAAAGCGTCGAATGTAACATTTTCTGAAAAGAATAGAAATAAGTACATAGATTTAAATTTAAAATTGGGATGAGCCCATAATAAAGCTCTAGATTAGCGGTCGCCAGTCGCCAACTGGAGACTATTACATCGAAAGTGGCTACCTAAAAATCGAACCCCAGTCGCCAAATGTGGCGATCATAATTTTTCCTTTTTGTTCAACAAATAATTTATTCTGAAGCTGCATTTCTAAAATAATAAAACGCTCCGATTCGATTCTGTCGGGAAGAAAAACTTGATGACAGTTGTTGCTCATCGGTGAAATTTTCCATCCTACTCCGTGTGACGTAAATGGAGCTGGGCGATGAAAATCTTAAAGGCAAATTTGATTTTTAAATTTTGCTTTACGATTTCGGCAATCTATAGGTGATTGATTTACATCTGATTAAGATTTCAACTATTCATTTAAACAATTTTGATTTGAGAAAATTTCATGAACAATCGTGGGTCGTGGGCGACGTCAAGAATTCTCCGAAACTAATAGTAGTTGAACTGATTGTACATAAAACAATTTTCTCCTAACAATAATGGCCAATCACATAATAGTACTACATATTTTGTATGATACTTTTTTTACTGTCAATCTTATCATATCAAAATGTCATTATTAAAATTTTCTTTTGTGGAAAATCGCACTTTCTTTTTGTCGTATATACTGAAATTTAAAACTGGCTACTAAAATTCGAAATGTGGCTACCATTTTTTTTCACTCTGGTAGCCACTGGCTACTATTAAAAATTCCCAGTCTAGAGCATTAGCCTATAAAATGGAGATCCATTAGACAGTATTACAAGTGGTGCTTGTAATACTGTCTAATGGCGCAAAAATACTTTATCTCTTGAGTTAATATCTAGCTCTCTAATATTAATTCGATGAAGTTTAGTAAATTAATGATGCTGGAACTGTCACTTTTTATACGCTATTAATATTATTTTCTGATCAGCACTTTTTAAACCAGCTTTTAGATACTGATGTTTATTTAGGACAATAATTACAGTAAAACCCATATTAAGTTTGCAGTATAAATGTTCTACGAGAAAAAGGGAAAATAGTTCTCATTTTCAAGTGCGAGAATCGAATAAAAAAAGGTATTTCACATTCAATAAAGCAATTTATTCGCTATTTCAAGACATTTATTTATTATTTTTTTATGTATTTTTGCTGAAGTTAGAGTAATTTATTTGTAATATTAATTATTTTCCCTTCGATTTGACGTAACAGGGCGCACGAATATCAGGGCGGACGCATCGCAAAAAAGTGACCAATCAGAGCATCAAAATTTCGGCGCCTTTGCTTGGGACAGCGTTGTTTACGCCGGTTTTCTCCGCGTAGAACATTTCAATGCTGCAAACTTAAGGTGTGTTTTACTGTAGAATTCCGTTTTATAGAAGATTGTCCGCAGTATATTTTTATGTTTAGTAACATCCACTGATTATAGCTACCTTTCTTTCACTGGTAACATACACTTAGTAGACAGTACATTGCACTAAATATAGGAAAGTGATGTTTTGTTCAATATGTAAACATCTTAGAAGCTTAATTTTCCCACTAACGTCTCAACTCTATTCTCTCTTTTGACTTGTTCTATTCCCCTGGCACATATACAATACATAAATCAATAAAATCTCTTACTTCTCTGTCCCCTGAGAGAGGTTCCACAGAACCTGTGCCCGTCCAGCTGCACATAACTGTCGATGCATCCCGGCGTATAGTCCACGTTGAAGTCCACAAAGTCCAGCTCGACTTGGCAGTATCCCGAGTGTCGCCGCCCTATGGTGTATCGGCACACGGGGTCACCTAAGGCATCCGAGGGCGACCGGTGGGTCACAAGTTCGCCAGAGGGATCGGTGATGAGCACGTCGCAGGCGTGGATCGCCGGAATGGCTGGAGAATAATATTTATGTAATCTATCGCATAAACCTATGATGTTAGAAAAAGTTATTCCTTTAATGACTATCGGTTAATGTCGTGACAATTCGTCGAACAGTCGTTTTTTTTCTACACGTCAGTATTGAAATATAGTAATATTATTAGTTTATTCCAAATTGACGTAATATATAAACAAATGCAACGGTCAATAATGGATAAAAAAATTAACCAAAAAAGTAATAAATTCATAATATGACAAACTAAGTTTTGTGAGTGCGTCAATTTTAGTAAAATAACAGTGACATTTAAATTAAAATTTTCTGAAAAGTTAAGTATGCAGTCGACATTTCATTGTGACTTTAACTGACAGAGAGATAATTCTTTAAAGAATTTTAAAAAATAAACATGTTCATGGTTTTAGATATTTATGAACTTTTTTTGTTTGACCTCTAAAAACAAACTCAGAGCACGTTACAGCTTTTTATGTGTTAAAGTAAAAATATTAAAATAAAAATATATTATAGTTAAATAAGATTTGTACTGAACATTCCAGCTGTATAAGTCTGATATATATTAAGTCTGATTTAAGAGAAAGCGTAAGAAAATTTGCCCCAAAATATCCTATTTGAATTATGACTAAAATTGAGCTCGCATATAAACTATTTTAAAAAATTATATATTTTCAGGTTGACCCCGATTCCTCAAATTTATTGAGGTAAGTAATATAAATGTGCAAAACTATAAAACATTTTGAATGTGTGACAAAAAATAGTTTTATTGTTCTAAAAATGAAGTTCCATATAGAATGGTTACAAAGGAAACTTGTGCAGTCCAAATTTTTAAAAATCGATAAAAGTGTCATTTAACAATTCATTTCAGCTTCAAACGATTTAATGATTTTTTTTGTTTATCAACACTTGTTATGAAATATCATTTCGTCCTAAAGTATAGTGCGATGTAGAAATGAAATATTAACTGACGTATCTTGTAAGTACGAGTTCTAAACCATTTTTTAAGAGAAGATAGCTTATAAATTTTTTTGTCAGCTAAAGAAGAATCTATTTGTTGAGCATTATTCTGGAACGATATACAATTGTTTGCAATTCCTAATAAATATTGAACTTCATCAATCATTATAATAAGTTATCATTCGTATTGTCCTGATGCAAAAGTCCGGATACAGCATCCTGAGTAGATGTCATCTAAATGATTTAGTGAGTTTTATTTTTAAAAGCAAATGATTGATTATATTTGTGTTACGTAGAATATATTTGAAATTTTTAATGTTAAAGTACTGATATTGTAAGGACTACGTTTTTTTGTGAAAAGAAACTTTTGAATTACATTATATTTGAAATGATTAAGTGAAAGATTCCTTTTTAAGTTTGTGGTGAAATTAAATAGCAATATAACAGAATATTATTAATTTAGTTATGACTCTTGGATAGTTAAAAATACAAAAATACTGTATTCATGTCACTTTCTACGAATGACCATGTATTAATATATTACATTTCAATATCGAGGAACTGTTTTAAATAAGTTTTTTTTCGTAAAAATGAAATTTTGATGCCATTTAAACCTTATATATGATATTAAGATGAATGTCTGTTTTACTTATTATTTTACTTTTATTAAGTAAGTCTAAAATGCTCACCATTCAAGTCATCTTCACACATGGATATTTGCCGGAAGAGGATTTGAAAGCCATTTTTTGTGATGTTATCATTTGTACCAAATACAACGGATATGTAGTCCGAGCCTTCATCGAATGGATACTGCACTACAAAGAGAAAATATACTTTTTAAAAATTATTCTTTTTTTCCATAAAGAAATGTATTAAATCAGCTCTGAAAAATATAAAATTAATAGTTATTTAAGCAACTAGTGCCGAAAATTACACTTTATCACGCGATTGGCTTTTATTTCACGAGATCGTTGGTCGAGTGAAATAATAACAAGAGCTTAATGAAGTATTATTTGGCACGTGATTGCTTACAATATTTTTTTATAATAACGTGCATAAAAGTATTTCTACTACTGAGTAATTTTCATGGCATCATTTAGTTTCCATGGCGATATTCGAAAATGCAAAGTAGTAAAAGAAAAGTATTATTAACTACACCGGATCAAATGTTACTATAAATATGCATGTGAAATAAAGGTATTGTTTGGCGTGAAATTTGTGTTCTTACTTTTGTCTTATTTAATATTCTTTAATAATTTTTGTAGTACTTGTAGTTTCCATGGAGATATTTGAAAATTCAAAAGCAATGAACCAATAGAAATAATTGAGTTTCATGACATCATTTTGTTTTTCTACCAATCAGATACTCTTATGTACTTGACCGCACTAGTGCGGAAAATACTACTTTCGGCACTGCCTGTGACGTAAGCACGTAAAGTGTCATTTTCGCAACGATTTTTGAATGAATATGTTACAAAAAAGTTAACCTTTTTTACACGTTATTATGAAAAAAATATTTTTACACCCATAAAATGATTAAGATTCTTCATTTTAAAATATAAATAAATTTGGCAATCATATGAAAGCACCTAAAAGTCCTCAAATGGGATTTAATTGTCAGCATAATTACCAAAGCTTTGTTTGTTTTTGAGTTTTGTCAAAACATTTTCTCCATTTTGAGGGAAAAGCATCAAATGAAGAGCAATTTTATTATGACCAAAATATAATGTAAAATTCAATAATATTCAATGCTTTTGTCGAATAAAAAGAACCACATTGTTTTATCTTATCCACCATAAACTTCAGTAAATGTTAAAATTTAATTTAAATTATTT
This sequence comes from Hylyphantes graminicola, assembly GCA_023701765.1. NCBI lineage: Eukaryota > Metazoa > Arthropoda > Arachnida > Araneae > Linyphiidae > Hylyphantes > Hylyphantes graminicola. Next base: position 51,268,308 of record CM043113.1, read on the forward strand.
TTTAATAATTTTTTTTAAAATTTACATTTCCGTAATTCTATTACTGTTTTACAAAAAAAAAAAAAAATGCAGCTCATATTTAAGAGGATTTGTACTTTTTACTCAGCAGAATTATGTAGTACAGTAATCAATACCTTACCGCCATTAGCCTTAATTTTTTTCTATTCATTATTTTCTTGAACTTACAAAGAATATTAGAGAAGTAAGATGCTATTTGTTGGGGTCGTTATTACAGCTTTCAAGTTAAACATATGATGTTTGTCAATAATTGTTGATTCTGTTGTTTTTTTTATTCATGCATTATTTATTTAATAAATTTAGTTCTATATTTGCTATATGTATCCCCACATAAACTATATGATATTTAATACTAGTTATAAGTGCGGTTTTCCAAATGATGATAAAGTAATTTAGGGACAAATTTTTTTATGAGAAGATCACTAAGCTTTTCACATCCTCCATTTTCATTCACTTTGTAAATCAAAACTCTCAGAAATTGAAGCTCACATTTGATTAAAATTGCGTCCCTTTAGACGAAATTATGTCGTGAAAAAATGCTTTGATTGAACATTTCGTCTCGAACTGACAACATGTAGATTTTTAGATTTTTCTTTCGCCAGATTTTTGCTCTTATCTTAACAGAGCGAGCCGCTAAAGTGTAAGCCTTTCACTTTCTGGATGATTTTCGAATCAATAAATGAAAGAATTCCCATCATATTTTCCCATAATTACACTCTCAGAAATAACACTTTCATTTTTGACGATTCATGAATCCTCAAGCCTCATTTCGTTAATTTTGAGGACTGTTTCGTCAAACTATCACGTGACTTTTGAGTAAACGCGAATTCTCACTTTTATGATCGTGATTTGACGATTCTGTATCTTGATTTTGAGGAATCTGAATCTCATTGTTGTACTCACATGCTCAAAAATGACGAAACATTTCTTTAGATTAGACGATATTCAAATCCTCATAAAAATGACGATTCAAATTTCCTCATTTTGAGGAAACGAAAACTCGGAGCATTTGCCAGCAAACGGAATCGTCAAAATTAAGGAAAATTTCGTCGTTTTTGAGCTTTCATTTTTGAGAGTGTATCAAAAAATAAAAAAAAGAATGCCGACGAACAATTCCTCACCTACAGACTGAGCAGGTATGTGTCCACACAACCTCTCGTCCCCGATAGCCAGGAAATCCTTCTCGCACCCGGCGCTCGTCTCCAGCTCGAACTTCCTGAAGGTGATCTCGAGTCCGCACGTGGACTCGGACTCCTTCCTGATCGTGTACCGGCACAGGACCCCGTTCCGGTACTGTTCTGGAAATCCAGGATGTACCAGCTCGTACTCGCCAGAGGACCAGCTCTTGTCGCAGAACAGGGTGGTGGGAACTGTGTGGAGGAGAGAGAGAGAGAGAACATTATATTTCAGTATACTTGCATTATATTTCATTATAGTTACATTATATTTCATTAAAGTTGCATTATATTTCATTAAAGTTGCATTATATTTCATTATAGTTGCATTATATTTCAAACGGTACGCCGACGCAGTGGTTAGTGTTCTAGCCTTTGGAGCTGCTGGGCTCGGGTTCGAATCCCGGTAAAGGCATGGATGTTTGTGCTTGTCAATAAATGTTGTTATTTGTCTATGTGTTTGTGTCGTCCTTCTTTGTGTGTCTCTTGTGACTGTCTCTTCTGGCGAACTGGGTAATGGGCTACAAAGCCTACACTCTCCCTTCTAGAGGGCGCAATCACTGTCAATTGTCATTTGCATATTTCATTATAGTTGCATTGCATTTCATTATACTTGTTTTATATTCCATTATACTTGCATTATATACATATGAAAAGCCTAAAAGCCAAGGTGTACAAGTGCAGTTTTTTTAGCCTTGGATAAGTGCACTAAGTAGTTTCAGTGTAATCAATAATTATTGTTGTGTTAAAGTTATGCAAATGAATCACTGTATGGGGCTACTGTCAAGCGAATGGTACAAGTACAGCCTCCAATGTCATCTACTACCCTGAGACCCTACTATTCCTGTTTTCTCATTGATTATGTGTAATCAATAGTACCCATTGGCTTCTATAGGCTCCTCACATGTAAAATTGTAAAATTTAGAGTATCATATATTTGAAATCGTAATTGATTTATAATTTATTTTCTGTTATTATATGTTCAATATTTTTTATTTCTCTTTTGCAATTACAAATAATTTATATTTCTAGTTGAAAGTAGCAATTGACATTGATTCGAAAGAAGTAGTCAAATTTAAGGAGAATAGGCTAAATAGAAATGTACCTTAAAACAACTTAACGGTTAATATAACTTTAATTAAAGTGTTTTTGTTCTTTTTTTTTTTTTGAGGAACTGTTTACAACTTAATTGCCAATTAATTTGTGTACATAACCGATTATTTATCATTACATTTCCCAAACATTAATTTCGAAGTAAACACCTCAAACAAAGGCGTTTGATTATGTGCTTACCAACACGCATCAAAATTCTTCTGACAGCTGAAACAAAGTCTTCGTTATTAGCTTCTTTTCTCACAAAAGTTCTCAGAACAAACACCGACTATTGCCTTTATTTACAACGCATCTTCTTTTCAATCGAAAGAATTGCGCTGTTTAAAAGATGCCCCAGTGTGAGGTAATCCTTATTTTGTTCGAGTCTGGGTATTATGAAGTCAGCAAGGTTGGCTTCGCACTTCAAGGGTAATGACAAAGGAATGGCCACTTTCGACTTTCATTCCATAATGGAACAAAGGAACAAAGATCTCTTGCAAACGAGACAGCCTTTTCTTTGGAATTCTTCTCTTTCGAGGTTTGTTTTAATGAGGATGATGAGACACCAAGACGAAAGGGAGTTATATAATTTAATTATGATTTAGTTATCAACTTCTTTCTTGTGTGCGTGTGTAATATCCAGACGCATCATAGCCCAAAAGCATTGGGCAAAGAGACTTTTTTTGTAAGTAGGAAGTAGCTCTTAGTCGTGATAGGGCTATTGACTTTCAGTGATCGACGAACAAGCATTTGACCTCTTCTTAACTACCAATTAGGGTGAAGATTATGCAAAGATAAGGTTAGGTTATGGTATTGCAACCTATGTTTTAAAAGACTAATGCTCTTTCGTTAAAATAAATGACATGTAAAAGGTTTTAAGAAGTCAAGATTTTTCATTGAACTCTTTATTATGATTTTTTTATAATTTCATACGATCCTTCATAGAAGGACAGTGAACTTGTAAATTACTACTTATGAAATTAAGACTTTATCTATTAAAGTATTTGAATTGAGATTATAAATTAATGAGAAATGAGATTATGGATGAATTGAGTATTTATAAATATTTTTTAAGACAAAATAGTTTACTTGTTTTTTGATGAACACTATTTTTGCGTCTAGTTTTATTGCATAATTCATTTAAAATTTAGAAAACAAATTGCTGGTATTTGTTTTAAAAAAACCTGTTACTTTTACACAAGGTGAATGAAATAAAGGATTTACTCACCCGTTTTAGTGGAAGAATCGCTTGGTACTATATTGAGAACTTTTCTAGAATCCGGAGAATCAGTTGTAGGTATTTCACTTGTCTCCTAAGATTCAAAATATAAATGACACAAAATTGTAATATGTATAAATAAAACATAAAGTTAACGTTTTTATTCAGAAATGAATGGAATTCGCAAAGTAGTCCCTAACAGGCTAATAACCTTTTAACCTTAGAAACATTAATTGCTTTTACCAAAAACTTTTTTTTTTTGCTTTGAATAAGCCATACATAAATGTTCTTTCTTTATTTAAACATTTCTAAAATTATTTTTCAAATTTCACAAAGGATAAAATTATCGTAAGGAATAATTTTGTTTGTTAATACGCAAACTTAAGTCTAACGGAATAAAAAAAATATTATTTTAATTTTTTAAAAACTCAGGCACTAAATGATTTTTACCACCAGTTTCCAATTGTTGAGTTACAAAACACTCAAATATTTATAAAATAAACTAAATTTCATGCGATCACGTCAACAACAATTGAAATTAGTCGTGCAGAAATATAAAACTAGTGCCAATGACGCTTCTTTATATCCTTAAAAGAGAGAAATAGCACGATTGTAAAAAAAGAAAACATTTGTCGGACTAAATGGTTATAAAAATTGACACCCATACTCTCAATGAACAAACTTTGAACTAAAAATCAATTGATATGCATCATCAATCGCTAACATTGAGTCTTTGTATTTTCCCAACATTTGACCTAGTAACTGTAAAAAATATTTTCGTGCCATATTCGACATTGAAATTTAAATAAAACAAATCCCTATACAACTTCTATTTTTATTTTCTACTCTTGATATGGTTTTTAATTTGTATGATTTACATGCAAGGTGCTAATAGTTTCAAAATGTGACTTTAAAAATGCAATAAAATATACTTTTTGTTGGTTTGACCAAACACTCGTTAACGGACCTAAGTGTGTTTGTCAAAAATCAGCGAAAGAATTGAATTCAGAAATTCTAAATGATTTTAGCTTCCGAGCTACGCTATAACGTAAAGAAGAGGAAAGTGTTGTAATAATTTAGTCCGTTCGTCTCCCGCTTTTTCAAAACTAACAACAAGTCTCACAAACAAGTGGGATAAATTCTATTGAAGTAAAATATCACATAAGGCTATGTCCGAAATTTCCTTAAGAAATTTTAATTAGAAACACATTTAAAAATAAAAGGAACTAAAAACTAAATCTCCTTTTAAATAACAAGAAGAAAATTCCATTTTCATTCAATACTAGCAAAATATACGCACTTTTCATAAAAAATATTTTGTTAAAACATACTTAAACCAGTTTCAATCAATATATTAAGTTAATATGTGGTTGATAAGGTGGGAGTTATTATCAATTTTTTTTAGAATTAAATATCTGAAAAAAATGTCTAGGCTCTACGTCATTGGACATTTAAGCTCTATATGTTTGATGTTAATTCATTGCACTTATTTTAAAAATGAGACCAGGGAAAAGATTTCTTTAAGCAAAGATTAATTTCATGTGATGGTGTAGATTTCGCAATGAATGGAAGTGTTTACATAAAATCTTCCAAATTAAAACTACGACACCTTCCATCGATTTCTATTTACCTCGGATGTTAAAAATATTCCACATGTCGTCTTAAATGCTTTTTATGTGCCATTACACATTCACTTAAATAATTATTTTTCACTTTTAAAAGTTGATCTCTTTTTAAACAGATGTTAATACATTTGAAAGATTTGAACATTTGTTTAATGTGAATTTGTGTGTGCATATTTTTCCATAAGCTTAAAAAAATCCTTTCATTTTAAATAACCTGAAGATGGTTCCAATTCGTGTTTTTTTAATTCTTTTTTAAATTTTTGGCATGTATGTAAAACGAAATTGAAATATTTTTAAATTTAGAAAATCAAGTAGAATTTCTTTCCGAAAAGTTAAATCCCAAAAACTGCAACCAGCTTTTAAAATCTAATGTACGCGCACATTGTTTAAAATGGCACAAGGTTGTAAAAATTGAGCTTTCTTAGAAAGATATTAAGTACTCACAAGAGGATACAGTTACAAAGAAAAGGAAGAAAAAGTTATCTTCTTACTCATATGTATTTTTTTACAGTGTAGTGCCCATAGTAATCAAAGTTCTTTACTAATGTATTGCAAAATCGAATTAAAAAAAGAACAAAGGTCGACAAAAAATTTCCTATAATAAATCACCCGTCATTATTCTTAAAAACAAATAAATATTCTAAACGGAAATTTAAAAAAAAAAAAACATGCACACCAAAAACCGAAAGAGTGAAATATCACTAACCAGCATAATTTTTTTTTATAAGAATAATCTCAAGTTTTGCTTTTCGATTGTATATCATCTAAGGACATAAAATCTTCATATTGCAGTCCAATTATTGCTTTAAAAACTATCAAAATTGTGTACATATTTCATTAAACTTACAAAAAAAAAACATAATTTCAGTTACGCCACATTTCCAATTATTGCTTTAAAAACCATCAAATTGTGTGCATTTTTCATTAAAAGTACAAAAAAAATTCAGTTATGCCACATTTCCTCGTGGACGCTGGGAAAAAATGACAATGCAAGAAATAGAATAAAAAGATTCAAAGAAACAAAACTCAAATGAGCTCAGTGGTCATTCCACTCACAAGGAAGGATGATTCTGTGTGACATCACAACTAAGGATGACAGAAACATCCTGCCAGAATGATGAGACGTGTATAATTATTGTTCAGAGATTAAGATTCTGAGGGTCATCACACTACGAAGAAGTGGACACTACGGAAAGATTCTAGAGGATTAATTTGTTGTATTTTCATTCTGTAATATCGTGGATATTGCTTACAATTGTTTTTTTTTACAAGACTGTCCTAAGAAAAGATATAGAGTTGTTTGAAAAAGTTCTGCTAGGGCTACAAAAATGATTAAGGGTTTATCGGGTATTAACTATGATAAAAGATTAAGATTTTTAAACATGTATTCCCTAGACAATAGGAGAACAAGGGGTAATTCAATTCAAATTCATACAACAGGGAGACATAGAGGGCTAAGGTTTTACCTTAAATAGCCGGACCAGAGGACATGATCAGAAATTGAATATATCATGCTTTAGAAGGGAGGTAAGAAAGCATTTTTTTTACAATAGAGTCGTCAATGAGTGGAATGCTTTACCAGAATACGTTTTGTATTCGAAGAGAGTGGAAGATTTTAAGAAGAATCTTGATAGCTATTGGAAACTGGAAAGAAATTAGATAGATTTTGGACCAATTTTGCAGGGCCTTTTGCAGAACGAAAATTGCTTGTCAGAATGTTAAATTGACAAAGAACATCCAAAGATGATAAAAAAATAGTTTTGATAAGAGCAAAGGATAAGCAATTGAAAGAGCATTTGAGCCGATACACAAATGCAGTTAATTTTAATTATTTTTTATAATTATTTAACCTTTATAACTCAGTGTTTAATTTTATATGGAGGTAAAATGAGAACAGAATTTTCAGAAGAGTATTGAATTCGTAAAAAAATAACACTTGGGACACGGTAGAAATTTGTCTTAAGAAAATTAACGGGGCAATTGATAATATGAGTAAAAAAATAAAATATAAAAGTTCACGAAAGAAAACTGTTATCCAGCGCAAGCAGAAGGAAAAGATCAATGTTTCGTATAACGGCCCATACGGGTATGTTTCTTATATCTTGGGTGGTGACAGTTCCACAGGAATGAAAATAAGGTACTTATTTGTTAATAAATAAAATAGCATATGAATCTGCCCAGTTCTTTTTACAGTCATTTTAAATCGGAGCATTTTTTAAAACAGCCCTTTAAAATTTACAACTTTTAACCAAGGACATTTTTATTCCTCAAATTATCTAATTAAAAAACCAAAAGATGTTTGTATAAAAGTAGAATAATTTTGTTATGAGATTTTCAGAAAATCTACAGATTTCAATATGATATGATTTATTTGGTAAATATTAAATGTTTACAAGAATTTAATTCGAATATTTTCAATTGAGTGTTGTCCCCTTTAATGTGAAGGTTGGGTCTCTAGACTGCAGAGCTGGGGACCTGGAAAACTAAAGTTAAACTTTGTAGACTCCAGTTTTAAATACGATTTAAAACCTCTTAGCTTTTTGCTGCAAAAATATCTGTGAATTTACCTATAAATTCTGACCTATAGATTGCAGTTGCGCTGCCAGCTTGTATACGTGATCAGAGACTCGCTTATATAAGACTTCGTCAAGTAAGACAGACACAGAAAGAACTTTTTCTGTCATAGAGAAAGGAAAAGCACACAGGGCAAAGGCGGGAATCAAACCTGCACCTGTTACAGTGCGCAGACTGCTGGCGTAATGGTCCAAACCACTCGGTCCTCCTGGCCCCGACAAGTTTATATGTCAAAGAATCGATTGCTGACATTTTTCCTGGCAGTGCGTGTATTCTGCTAATAAGGAAACACCAGAACAAATAGTATTAACTTTTTCTAATTGAGTCCTTCAGAAGAAAATATTTATCATCAAGTTCTAATAACTTTTCAGGTTTAGAAGATTTTACGCAATTTCGTAATGAAAACTATTTTAATATCTAACTATTTAATATTAGTTTAAAAATTCAAACAGGATATCTGATGAAGTAATTAGTTAAATTACTTATTGGAGATTTTAATTTTTCTGGGATGTTTATTTACGTGCTTCATATTAATTTGGCTGATTATTGTATACTTTATTTTTGATGATCAGATTTATTTGCTTTGTAGATGCCAACCTTTGTAAACAATCTGTCACAATAAAACTTTATCTATTTGTTTAACTTTGAATATTCAGGAAAAATTTAATTTGACGTACAATTTAAGGTCATAAGGCAAATGAAAAAAAAATGTTAAAGGTATTGCAATATTATAGTACTTGGTATGGTAAATTTATAATTTTAATGGTTAATATTTAGTAATATTTTTTATAATTTTAATAATTTTTGAATGGTTTGACACAAACAATGAGATTTTTCAAGAAAAGGCTTAGCTTTTACTCGAACTTAGCATTTTGTTTATTTTCTTTATCTTTTTAATATTATGGTTTTGAAGCTAAAAAAATTTACCGAATTGCTTTAATATATTTTTTTAAAAAATGTATAGATATTAAAATAAAGTACATTTTTGTATCTTTACTATCATTTTTTTCATTTATGGGATTTTTCCAAGAACGGTGCAATATTCTCCTGCAATTTTTTTCCTTTAATGCATGATTTTCCGTCATAAATTTAATCAGCTGATTCCGATACGCGGAATTTCCCGACATTACAGCAGCGGTTGTCCTACTCGCCCACCTTGTTGTCATTGTACTTCTGTTGACAAATTCAATGACATCGATTAAACCCACGCCTGAAAGTAGCCGCAATCACTATAGATAATTCGCATATGCCTTGAAAATATCATTTACATCGCATAATTCATGTTAATTTATGAATTATAAGATCATTCGCTAAATTATTTTTGGACAATTGTTTTAAAACTGTATTTGAAATTCTTTTGCTACAGCATAATTGCATTGACCATGTTATGTTCGTGACGAACTATAAATGCACAATATAGATTAATCAAAGTTTATTAATGTAAAAATAGTGTTTATTTCGTTTTATTTTTGAATTTCTAAGAGTTACTAAAGTTTAATTCTGTTATTAAGTTACATGACTAATGTTAGAGTATAAGAGAGTTATTAATTTATTGGAAGAGAGTCATCCGTGGAATTCTTCTTTGACAATTGTTGAAAATTTTCTTGCAAGTGCATAATGATATTGAGCATGTTATGCTTTTGAATAACTTTAAATATGCAATATGGATTCCTCAAAGTTTATTAATGTAAAAATAGTGTCTATTTTTTTATTTTTGAAAATGTCAGTGTTTTAGTATAAAGTTTAACACAAAAATTGTATTTATCCCAAAAATATAGCGCTAAGCATTGGGATTTATATGTGTTGCTTTTGTGTTACTTAACTTTTAAAAAAAAATTCAGGTTATCATCTTTTGGAAATGTTTTGAATGCTTTCTATGCCATGTTTTAATAAAAAGATGTTTATCACAAAGAATTATAAAAAGGATTTTTATTGTTTTCCAGGCATTTAAAATGTTTATGTGAATTAAAAAACAAAAATAAGGACTTGAAAATATTCTGAATATTATGCTTCTGTATATTATTCTGAATATTATTAACCCAAGAAATACAATCCTAATTTTATCCGTTAAACTACAAATCGGAGTACCTATTGACCTCTAGGATTTTTTGCTCCAAAATTCATTCAGAAATCAGCTATAGGACTCATTAAGTACATGTTTTTTTTTGTTTTTCATGTCGAAGATAATTGTGAAGAGCAAATTAAATTTTTTAAAGTTTAGTTTGTGAAAATCGATTTAAATGGCAGTCGATGTAATGTGACTGATTATCTCACCATAGAAATAAAAACTTACCAGGGGTAAATATCTACCTCGCTTTATGGTTCCTGGATTAATGGCGATTTAAATATAATAATTATCAGATGACTAAATAATTGTTGCTTTAATGAAAGAATCAAAGTATAATAATTGCTAAAAAATTAAATCACACATTTGTCGAAGATACTTTTAAAATAAGGATTTAATATCTATATTATCCCTTCAAGTTTATTTCTATCTCAACTTAAGTTCCTTTTAATCAATTAATTTCTTATATCAAGATTTCCTCATATCAATAAAAAAGTTCTTTAAATCAAGCTTTGTTGTGACTTGTTGAAGAAATTTTTAGCTATTTTTAAGTATTTTGGACAAAATGGGCTATTTTAAATTTAATAATATATTATCGTAACTATATTATTAATATTTCGCAATAATATTATTTATAAGTTAAACTTATTTTAACAACTTATTTCAGCAACTTATTTAGTTCAACGTATTTTAAATAGAACTTATTTTAATTATATAACTTAAAATTTAATCCGAGATCTTGCGCTGGGTTATTAGTTCTAAAAGAAACCTTTGAGTACAAAATATTTTCGTACTACCGGATTAAAAAGGTCAATTAACTTTTCAATATTAGAAGAGCATTCCTAGTATGTACATTAATAGTTTATCATATGTAAGGAGCATAAATACAAAGGGGAAAAAACTTTTATACAATTAAATAGATACATTTAAACTTGTTAGTTCATTCAAATTCCGTATTTGTAAATGAGAAAATATTAAAGTTGCAAAGCCATGCAAATTCATAAAATATATTATGCATTACTTACACAATAAAATATTAATTAAAATTAACTTACCGTTGATGTGTCTTCAAGAAAAGGCTCTAAAGTGGATATAACAGTCGTTTCTTGACACAATGCACTGTGAACAATCAGCACAAACGTCGTAAAAGTCACTAAAATCTTCATTTTTTTAAAAAAATAAATAAGGATGATATGAGTTTGAAATATGTGTGCTACAAAGATAAAAATCCTGAAATTCCTGAAACCCAATATCAGGAAGACGGGCAGTCTGTATACATTTTTCACTGCAGTAACTTTTATCGAGGTAATTCGATATAAGGATTGTGAGGATATTTAATAGTGCCTCAGATTTTTATGGATAACTCTGCTTGATCTTCATGTCTTCTCTTGCGTTGAAGCAAAATGTTGTTTGTCAATATCGATGCAATAAGAGTTATATGTAAAGTTTTTTTTCTATTTTCAGCACAACCAATTTATAATTAGCTAAATGGTTATATGATTTCAAATAATCGTTCACATTTATAGTTCCTGATGATCGAATTATCACGCAAACATCTCCCCAGTATTTCAAAGAGTGATGCGGGATCGTGTTTGGATCGGTAAATGGGCATCCCCGAGAGGCTTCACTCGTTTTATACTCGTGGTCAGCGGACCGTGTAATGACGAAGATGGTTTTTCATGTTCCATCCCCAATTCTATACTCCCCCCTTCCTCCTAACGCGATTGCCTGACCATTATTTTCAAAAAGTGGTCCTTGGAATTAAGAGGGGCCTCCTGGAAAAAGACCTGTGGTCGATCAAGTGTCTTGACCAGTCAAGGTTAGTAGTGTGGTCATCGTGCGCAATCTGCTAGTGTGTTACTGACTGACTACTGGAAATAATGATGGAGGGGGAAAAGGGGGAGCTTAGAAGGGTAAATGTCCTGTAGTTCAGGGTCTTCAGAGGTTATAGATTGCATAGATGTATGTCTCAAGTAAGTGACCAATTAAAAATCGGTGATATGCTACATCGAATTTCTTCATTCAAATACACATAATATACCTCTTTCCATCACTTCATTGCATGATTAGTTGGGGTACAACTTCCTAAAACCCGAGCAGAATCCTACACGTATATTCTTAATCTGAACATACTTTTCGTACAAATTTATGAAAAAAAGTACGTTTTTTAAAGAATTAAAAAAAATATTCTAATAGTACTTAGGGACACGTCTTAAACATGAAAAATACTCATTTTTGCGCTATAAAAGCAACAAAAAAAGCCTATTAAAAATAATTTTTTAAGAACTCTAACATCGTATTGACCCTTTTTAAACTTCATTTTTTTATAGAGATCAATGAATGAAACCTGTAATAAAAGGCTGAAAACTGATAAATTCGGATCTTTTTCAATTGGACCACGTCAATTTCGGAACTAATTAACGTGTTAATTGTTTCAGGGGAGGTTTTAAAAAAATTCCCCAAATGGGGACGTCAGGTCGCAAGAGGATATGGACATTTATATTTAAACAATATGTACCAATTTGGAATAACCACTACTAACTAAATTTGGCATGTGCTTAATTTATGTATAATTAGTAAAACTTTATACATAGTTTTTCTTTAAGAGATTCAGCTCAGGGAATGTGAGCCTTTATACCCATAAATGAGAAAGAATATAAATCGATTAAACCTTAAAAAGATTTTGTGTAATGACAAAATGATGAATGATAAAGTATAAAATTCTTGTATGAAAACATTGTAAGAAACTATTAAAGTAGTATTGGAAAGCACAGTTATATTTGACATTATCTGACTATTTTTTAATTTAAAATAACTTCAAGCATTCAATGATTTAAATTTCAATTATTTTGCTATTTTTGGAAAAAATACAGGCCAATGATAAATGACCTTACATTCGATGGATAATTTTGAATTTGTATACAAATGTGGTCGATTATGACCCTTTTCAATATAATTTGTGTACAAAAACTCTATTGTATTAATTTTAATCATAAAAGTTAGTAGTAAAACAAGCAAAAATATTTCAGAAATAACCAATAAAAAGTAGCTAATTATTATAAAGTCGTATGCAATAGAAATATAACTGCAATATTTTAATAAGTTCTAACTATTTTTTTTACAACAAGTTGTTACGTGGAAATTATAAATTTAATACAATCATGTAGAGATTTACTTTAATATTTTCGGGATATTAGGGATTTAAGGTATGCCTCGAATGAGTACAATGGTACTGACATTATTGAAAATATAAGTATGCTGTGTACATTAATTTGAATTATGTTTGAAGAATTTGAACTTTATGAATTATTTTAAAACTTTTTAAAGTGCAAATAATATTAAAGAATGCTAAACTACTTCAGTAAATATTTTGCATCTTTCACCTCTCCATTTATTAATTTTTAAAATACCAAACGACATTGTTTTAAAATTAATTTTTAGACACCAACTCTTCTTCTTACAAGTTAGCGAAAGCCTCAAAATCTTTAGACAAAAGCACTATAATCGAATCGTATAAACTACGAATTTCTACCGAACAATATCCAAGGTCTATTTTCAGGGTCAAGCCATCAGCCATTTTCAAAGCTGTTGACATACGAAACTATCCAAGCGAAGATACCCAAAAACGAACAAGAAGAAATAGAGAATTCTTTCAACTAGGAAAATTTGTCTTGAGAATCTAAAAAGAAATGTTCGGTTCTAGGCCGGCCGATTCGTTAAAGTTGCCGGCTACTGGGTTTTGTCTTCAAAGCGGTTTACAATTTCGTGATACGAGTGTTACGCCTTTTATCGAATTGTGTTGAGAACTGATACAACACTGAGTACAAATTCGGTTTCAATTAGTTGATGTTGAGGAATTGATTCTGATCTTTTGTTAAAAGACTAAGTTGGAAAAAATAAAAAGTTTTTCAAAGAATTATGAGTTCGGCCCTCAAATGAATATGCACAAACCTTTTAAATATTTTCCCTTCAAGTTAGCTAGCTTGTAACAGTATCGTTAATAAATATAGAATGCTGAAAAGGTATTTATTTAAATACAGGTGCCCTTGACATATGGTTTAGTAAAGGTTAAAAGGAAGCTAGTCTCATAATCTGAAAGGGTTATATATTGTTGCAAAAAGAATAGGTTTAATTTTCCTTCAAAACATTACACTTCTATTTCCAGCTAAGATAATATGCCTTTCATTTTTAAAATGACATATGGATGAATAATATTATTGATATTAATAAATGAAATTCATTAGATTAAGTAGAATAATTTTAAGATATTTCAACAATGTTTTACTACTTTTCGAAAATATATTTGAAAATAATTCAAGCTCGTAAATAATTAGCAATTTAAATGATTTCCATGTGCATAAACGAGCATAAATTTATTTTATTTGGGATATTTTTAGAAGTTTTCTGATCTTGTATAAAGGATGATCCTAATAAAAGTCAATTTTATAATGATTGCTAAGTGAAAGAGAATAATGTGAAATTCAGATATCACTTCAGATTAAGATGGTAAATCGGTATAATCTACATTCTAACACTGAAACCCAGCAACAGATATCACTGTACCTAACCAGAATTACCTACCAGATTATTTTCGAAAGTGACTGAGCCCTACGAACTTTTAATTCAAAAAAATTATTATTTAATTGAATAAAAATTTTGCTTTTAGGGTACAATTTCTAACAACACCTTCAGACCCATATTGGGTACGCACATTTACAAATCTGATTAAACAGAAATGTCTATAGCCTTTCCGATCACAACGCAAGTTTCTAAAACACTTTTCTCCCCTGCCTTCTCTTTCCAGAAAAAGGCACGAGTGTCGATGTTTTAAACTTACCTTGTTTGAAGCTCTGTTGTGGAGTTGTCCTTAATTATTTTCTACCAATCCCAAAATAGTGGGTAAAAACTAAAATAGGGATGCTCATGCCATTTCTTGGAAAGCCTCACATATGCTTAGGGGAAGAAAGAGTTTACGAAGCTTGCGTTCTGATTGGCAGAACTACTATGAATATAAGACGTAAATAATACTGTCATGCTGATTTCAGGGATGCAATCTGTTCGTTTATTTTTGGTTTATTTTTATTGTCACATATAGCTCTTAGGTGTGCTCTGTGAATTTTCTAAAACTCGCCGACGATTTAAATGAATCATCCCGGATCTGTTTGTGCATATCGATCATTGTCGGAAGTTAAAAAGCGAAAACACTATGCCAATTCTTCCGAAAAAGCAAACCGAGAAAAGTTGTTGGCCTTTATTTCAACTAAACAGAAGCGTAACCACCCGTATAACTATGTCTTCAAAATGTTTTGAATGAATCTTATCTGACCACTTAAGAGGGGAAATCCCATCTTACGAATTTCACTCAAATCGATGCTCTGCATTCTGGGCACGTTTCTAGGATTTCCTCTTCTTGGAGAAGATGCTCGCTCGGCCAATTCTGCAGAAAATATTGGCCCCGCTGAATTAATTTTAATCCAACTATAAAGTTCACTGGTCTTAAAAGTGTACTTTTTGTCGCCTTCTGTTGTTTTCATATTTCTCTCTAATTTAATGAAACGAGATTTGAAAAGATGGAAGAAAATTTTAGTGTTAGGTAGTTTGATCTCCAATGTAACTGTCTTAAGAAAATCCTTTTCGATTTATAAAAAGAAACGCACAAATATCTCTAAATGTTTTACGATTAGTCTGTTTCTTGTTATTTGTATTTATTGTATTTATGGTTATAAAATTATTATCTTTTATATAACTTTTTTTTAAATTAAATAATAAAATTTAGCTTTATTAAATATAAATAAATTTTCTCTGAGAAAGCCACTTAAATCTCAATAGAAGTGAAGTAATTCAGCAGACTGAAAGGATTAAGAACTTTTGTACCATATCATTGTACCATTATAAAAGCTATACCTATCTTTAAGTTATTAAGTTATTTAGCGGTGAAGCTATAAGTGGCTTATAAAAGAAACTTGTAAAAGCGATGTTTCTCTGTCCGTCGTCCACTTTCACAGAACGACTAATGTGATGGGTAATGTAATCGATTCAGGCGGCTTATTTCTAGCCTCCTTTAGGAGCTTTAACACAGCCATCAGAACGACTAACAAGTCTCACTCAGCCGCCCCGGTGGCGCAATCGTTAGGATGCTATCCTTTGGAACTGCTGGGATCGGGTTCGAATCCCGGTGGGGCATCGATGTTTGTGACCGTCAATAAATGTTGTTATTTGTCGATGTGTTTGTGCTGTCCTTTCTTTGTGTGTCTCTTGTGCTTGTAAAAACTCTTTCTGTGACTGTCCCACTTGACGAAAGCTTATAAGCGGTTCTCTGTACAAGCACACAAGCTGGAATATATATATGTACCTACCATACCATACCATAAGTCTCACAAACATAATTAAGGCACATCATATTGAAGCAAAATATACCACGATGCTGCATCCTAAATTCTATTAAAAATTTAATTAGAAGTATAATTTAAATTTGAATAACTTAACATTTAATTGCATTTAAGTAACAAAAAATCGATATTTAGTCAATATTTCCACAGTTACGAGAAACTTTATTCAAAACTTAAAAGAATATTTATTTATGTGATACCAATCAGTTTGGAATGACATGACAGTTTGGAATGTGTTCTTTTGATGGTTCATAACATGTGTATTTAGGAAAAAGCATAGAGAGTTCTAACTTTTTTTGCATCAATAATTTGGTCATTTTTTACTTTCTTTCAGCGTTTATAAATGCACAATTTAAAGTCATCAAAATACAAATACTAGATTATTTGTTTAAAAATTGTAAATACTTCTTAAAAAATATCAAAAATAACAATGACATAACAAGTTTTGCTTGATTTTTTAACATCAATTTCACTAAATATTTTTTTATTTGAACTGCAAATTAATTTAGCAAACGATTCAGAATCAGAATATTAAAAGAATTTGAGAAAGAAAGTCGACGAAAATAGCCAATTAGGGCTAAAAGTTGTTTATTAACCCTTTCAGACCCAGCGATACGTTTGACATCATCACTTTAGACTTTTTTTTCCGATTGTCTAGAGCCATTTATGATACCCCACATCATTCAATTCTTTAAAAAATTCGATTCGAAGAATCGAATGATGTACTTTCGTGTATCATAAATGGCTATAGACAATCGGAAAAAAGAGTCTAAAGTGATGATGCCAAATGGCATCACATGGACTGAAGGGTTAAGGGGAGATCATAGTTAAAAGAATGATTTTTAAAAAAATCGAAATCTTGAAAACAGTATTTTCTGATCGATGGAAGCCCGATCTATCGAATGAGACCAATTTTGGATAGATTGGTTACTTATTTATTATAAAAAAAAATTAAAATTATAAAAATAAACAAATGTGCCACGCCCCTTTTAAATTACTAATTCTATGCTTGTATTATTAGTGTAATATATTACAAAATAAGGATTTTTTATGTTGATTTTTTTAAAATATTCACTGGTTCAATGTAACAAAAAATTGATGACGGTTAACATGAAATTCGGTTAACAAGAAATGTTTCGATTATCCCTTTGAGTTCATGTTAATAGGGATCGACTGTATTTGTTTTTGCGTTTTTCTCAAAACTATAATTTTCAACTCATATGCACACTTTTCTCTAAATCTATTAAATATTTCTCAATATTTGTTGTGTGTGTTATAAAACTATTTTAGCTCGATTTAGGTCACCTCATATAGTCTTACAAATTAAGAATTTTTTTTCTTCTTATTTTGCACTTTTCTGTATTGAAAATCTGGTTTTTTTTATAAATATAATTTAAAAACTATTTTTGGCAAAAAAAATAGGTTACCAATATAAATATAACTGTTTACTTGCATTTGAAAAAGTTTTATGTACATTCATTGTTTATTTTTTTTACAAAGTGTATTGAACAAATACTTGTATTTGTGATAATTCGTAATTGTATGTTTCAAAAGATGTCTTTTTTCTAAAATAATAATTTTTAAAAACAAGATTCTTAGGTATAAATACAATAATGAAAGTACAATTTATACATTTGTACAATTTTTTTTGTAACATAATTTTTTTTAATTATTTCGATTCTTTCGAAATCAATACTAAGAATTGCTCATTTTTGCTGTCGATAACTATGATCTCCCCTTAAAAGCAACAGAGAAAGCTCGTTTTGGCATAAAAGTTCGATCATATTTAATTTTCAAAATAACACAAAGTTAAATTATGTTGTGATAAGTTTCGCTTCCGTTTTTAGATAAAAATAAAAATCATTATTTTTCGAACTTCAAAAAAGAATTACCAAACGATAAAAACTTTTTATTAAATGTCCAAAAGAAAATGAATAAAAATTTATAAGTTTCGACCTTAAAAGTTTAGAACAAGCTAAAGACCGTGTTTGGCGATTTTCTTTCTAAAGTGCTAAGGGGGTGTGGAATTTTTTAAGTAACAGATACTGTTACAAACACCCACTTGTCTAAAATTTTTATTTCTAGAACCAAAACCAGCAGACAGATCAATGTGTAGTAAAAAAAATCAAGTTGAACCCAACCAAAGACGAATGATAATGATATTCCTCCTTCTTTTCTACATGGTATTCATTAACCACATTATATTTTTTGTAGAAATAGTAGAAAATAAGTCTATGTCCTATGTCATTTCACTGCACATAGATCCGTTTTTATAATAAGTCAAAGAGCCATATCTAAAGACGTTTCTGAGTTCTCAGATAATGTGATTGCGACTTAGACCACAAAACAAGACCTTGAATGTTCATTGTTAAGTTTTCTTGTGTACAAGGTCAACTCATCCTCATAGTCATTGATATTCAAATTTACATGGGGTGAAATCTCGGAATTTACAATGCTGACTAATGAACACTTTTACTTTCAAAACCATATACTTTTCTGGGATCTAATTAACAAATAAACAAAGCACTGTGGGTTTTGTTTTGTTTTTCAAAGTGGAGTGATAATAATATGGTAATGGAATTGTGGGATAGGCTGAAAGCTTTTGTCTTCCAGCGAACGTGTAAATCAGCGAAGACTTGAATACGAATTTCTGGATCTAATTATAAAAGCAACAAAACATTGTAGGTTTTGTTTGATGAAACGAAATAATATGAGAATGATATGGGCTGGGGTTTTGTCCATCACTGAACGTATAAATCAACATCGAGATAATAAAAAAGAATATTGAATAAGAATTTCGGAAGTCCAATGATGAGCTTGAGGTTAAGTTTGACCCTCGGTACACGCTTGAGTAGCGGACCGTTGAGTGCGAATTAAAGATTCTCATGCGTCATCTCTGTTTTTATGCTATTTCTTACAAGAAACATCTTCCCGAAATTTACACGCGAAGAAATATTTATTTCAGCGAAAGATTTTTTTTCCCAACCGATTTTCGAAAATTATATGTTAAGAAAACTGGTTATAAAGAATATTATCCAACCCAAACGAAGTGACGATTGCATTTACAGTTATAAAAATATATACTTAGTTATGGTTAATAGTCAATGTATTCGTTACGTAACAAAATTATGTAAAGAAACGCCTACACGCCAAACTTCTTTGAAATTCAAAAAATATATAATGTAAGGAAAAAGCCAGTGGTTGGATAAAAACATTTGATTTCCGTTTTCTCTTCTTACGGATAGATACTTAATGAATTTTACAAATGACGAATTTAGAAGAAAGAAACTATGCTTCTTTCACGATCTATTTTTATTTGTAATTTTATTAACAATTAAAGCAATTTATGAAAATAATGTTTAGCTCTTACGTCCCTTTTCCTCCATAAATAAGTATCTCAATAAAACTAAAGTACGAATAACTATTTAAAGTCCATACACACAAACATTTTAAATAATAAAGAATATTCTTTTCAATTATATGTATTTTGTTTGAACCATTGCAAATTAATTGAATGTATTTTATTTGCTCCATTTACCTAATTACTGAGTAGTAACGATGAAAAGTATATTTCATACTACAAAATTAGGAATTTTTTTTCAAGGGTAGGATGAAAAACAGTTCTGCTTAAATGTAGAGCAAACAAAAAGTCTATAAGTGAATAAACAGTTCCGTCATTGGCTTCTCAGAATATTACGTCAGAGGGGTGCTCTTCAAACTTTACGGGGAACGTATGGGGCAAGTTGCGCATTTTCAGTTTCGGTTATTTGAGAAGTTATCGATATTTATAATGGAAAGGTAAGGAATAACTTAGTTGGTTTCCTTATACTTTTTATTATTATTTATTTCTCAGAAGTTTAAAAAAAATTAACCTTTGTAGTACAATATTATGCATAATATTACTAAATGGGGAGCTTAATAAATAAAAATAGTTTCACAATAGTAACGTGAATTTAACTTTGTTTTTAAGTTACAAATTTCTTTTTATGTTATCCTTATTCTTATATTATTATTTATTGCTTAGCAGTTTTGAAAAATTAACCTTTGTAGTACAATTCTGCCTAACATTTTTGAATGGGGAGCTTAATAAATAAAAATAGTTTTAAAATAGTAACGTGAAT